>BLSH010213265.1:75509-88487 GCA_018402905.1 Glandirana rugosa | reverse complement strand
CTATCTGTCCTCAGAGCAACAGCACAGACAGCAGTAGTAAAGTAATCTATCTCAGGATGCAGGATCAGGTCTTAAAATGGCTAAAATCTGTCCCTCACGCCGTCAGCTACCTTTCCCTACACTAACCCAAGGAGCATGTGACTGCAGCACTGTGACTCCAGCTTATAAAGAGGCTGGGTCACATGATGCACCGGCCAATCACAGCCATGCCATTAGTAGGCATGGCTGTGATGGCTTCTAAGGGCAAACCAGTGAAACGCTTGTTGATTGGCTGCCCTGCAGCTTCTCAACACGTGGAGTAAAATAGCAGAACCCCGGACCGAACCCGAACGATTTTTGAAATGTCCGGGTCCGGGTCCGTGCCACGGACACCCTAAAGTTCGGTACGGACCCGAACGTTACAGTCCGGGTTCGCTCAACACTACTTACATGCAATTTTATTGCCCTAAAAAGTGTATGGGGACCCAGGTCCTGCCCTAGGGGACATGTCTCAATGAAAGAAAAAGGTTTTAAATCAATCTTTTTTTCAGGAGCAGTGATTTTAACAATGCTTAAAGTGAAAAAGAAAATGAAAAATTCCTTTAAATATTGTGCCTGGGGGGTGTCCTTAGTCGGTGTGTAAAAGGGTGCATCTCTGTGAGGTGTAGAACATAGCCAGAGCAAAATGACATTTCCATAGGAAAAATTGTCATTTAAAATCGCGGCTGTAAATGGGTGACCCACCCTCTCTGACATTGCATGATGTCATAAGGGGGCGGGTTTACTCAGTTATGTCACAGGGTGGCCCCGCCCCTTCTTATAAAAGTACTGTCATTGTGAAGACCGCCCATTCTGGGAGATGCGCAGGGGCCGGACTGCAGCAGCAGAGAGAGCGGTGGCGGTGAAAGAAGAAAGAAGATGAATATGAAGTTTGAAGACGAAGAGAGGAAGCAAGAAGACTAAAAGAAGAAGCAGAAGACCAGAAGAAGGACCGGGCCAGGAGAAGATGGAGGAAGAAAGAAGAAAAGAGCTATTTTACAAAATAAAGGACTTGTCAGAAACTGCCTCTTGGTTTTTTTTTACACTACACTCCTTTTTTGGTGAATGGGTAGGGATACAATGTACCCCATACCTATTCACATGGGGGGTCGGGATCTGGGGGCCCCCTTATTAAAGGGGGCTTCCGGATTCTGATAAGCCCCCTGCCCGCAGACCCCCACAACCACCGGCCAGGGTTGTGGGGATGAGGCCCTTCTCCCCAGCAACATGGGGACAAGGTGTTAGTTTGGTTAGAGAGGAGGTTCCCTCATGGGATTATACGGTGCTAAGTGACAAAGATCGATACAATGAAGTATATAAAATTCTAATTTTGTTTTGTACAGAATGTTATAAAAAAATAAAAATAAATTACAGCACATTAAAAACAAGTGGTCTCATTCATTTGATTGGGGGTTACCCAAATGGTGTAGAAATTGAGTCAAAACTATCCCGACGTGTTTCACATATCACAGGCTTCCTCAGGGGATTTAGTTGACAAACACCAATCACATGTTCAAGTCATAGCATCTGCAAGCATCAAAGGCTGAACAACCCCATAACCACGGAGGGACCTAGCATTCTGCGACTGCAGAGGATGCACACAGTCCAAGATGGAACACAGATCAGTTAGAAAATAAGCTGGGGGTGCTATATTAGCGACTACAAGAGAACAATCCCAGATATGGGCGGTAAAGATGTTCTGTCCAATCTATGGAAAAAACTCTAATAAGAGCTATCAATATATGCGCCCCCAGTCTCCTCAAATGAATGAGATCACTTGTTTTTTTCCAATCATTTTTTTCCGCATATTACAGAAATGAGTAACATTATGTAAAGAAAAAAGGCAGTATAGATGTGCCGTAGATTATAATTTGTAACATCTCCAAATGGTAATGTAATACATTGTCACACCTATCGATTGCGCATACAGTAGGGCACCAGCCAACCACATCTGACTACAAGGTCCGTCTTGAACGGCCACACCACCCCTAAACCCAGGCACCCCGACATGGGTTCACACTGTGCCCGAGGGGCCGATGAGCGGCCCAGTCGCCCTCCTCCAATGCATCAATCATGCAGCTCTTAGGTGTTGTGGGAGGGGGGATTAACCATATAGCTAGTCAGGATGGAGCCGGTTAAGCTCCTTAGTGTGAGCTAGTGTATCCCACTGCATGCACAACTCCAAGGTACAGTCAACATAAGCTACTATGCTTTAGCTGTGAATATCAAAGCCAGAGATGAACCTGGAAAAAAAATAATTAAACAAACAAACAGTAGTAGACAACCACTGAGTCTTCCAATGGGTTTAGAATTGAATTGAGACAAGTCATCCACACTGACGACTTGATATCCCGATGGGTGTCTGAGGAGTGAAGACTGAGGTTGCATGTGTTAGGGAGTGACTGGTAGTCACATCTAGAATAAGTTATAAGGGGGTGCTTCTTTGATCCTTAATCCATGGTTCCCAAGATTTAATGAATTTTGAGGTTGTGAGGTTGGCGTTAGCAAACTCTGCTTCCATCTGGAAATGCGAGTTTAGTAAGTGTATGAGATCTAATGAGGTAGGAGGTTGGTCCGATTTCCATTTTTTGGCTACTGCTAATCTTGCGGCAATCAGGATGTGTGTGGCAAGGACCTGCACATGTCTGGGCCAGGTGGGAATGGACAAACCTAGTAGGAGGTCCAGAGAGGACATTGAGGTCCTCCTTTCACAGAGAGAAGATAGCATGGAGGTGACTTCTTGCCAGTAGTTTTTGAAGCGGCAACATTCCCACCATATGTGATATATGGCTCCCTGTTCACCACAGCCTCTCCAGCACAATGGTGAGGTTGACGGGAATATGTTAGCCAATCTTGCTGGAGTATAGTACCATTTGGGAACAGTTTTAACAGAGATTCCCATTGGTTGATGCATCGGGAAGCTCGATGAGGGAGCATGAGAGCTTTGTTCCATAGCTCGGTCGGGGGTGGGTTGCCTATAGACTTACACCAGAAATTTGTGGGGGTATTGGGTGTTACAGCTCGCGGTGACGTAAGGGTGTTGTATGCCATTGATATGCCCTTGATGGCAGGATTAGGTGTATTGTAGTACTTTGGGAGGTCAAGTAGCATTGTTTCATCTTCTGTTAGTTTGTTGTTGGTGAGAATTGAACGGGTCCTGAGATATAGGAAAAACGTGGATTTATGAATGTTATAAGTCCTTTGAAGTTGCAGAATGACAGTAAGCCTGAGGAAGAGTATAATTGGTCAAGCGTAATTAGTCCTTCTTTACACCATGCTTCAAAAGATAGGTTTGGCGAAAACAGCTCAAGCGTTTTGATGTTTATTTTGGGGAGGAGCTTTCTGGGGGTCCCCGATTCCCTTTGTATACAAGTGGATCATACTCTTAGAGCGGCTGTGACAGTGTCCATGTGATAATGTTGAGCTTTGAGGTTGAGAGTAATGGCCGAGAGTAGGATTTTTAAGTCTGTTGAGGTAGCAGTAGTTTCAATTTGGACCCAAGTTTTTCTTGAGTTAGGTGTCCACCATTCTTTCAGTTGCTCCAAAACTACTGCTCTTTGGTAGGTTGCTGATATCAGTAGTTAACATGAGCCGACTTGGAAATGTTAAGTGTATGCCTAGGTAAGGGAGTGTGGCCTTGGTGGACCATTGAAAGGGAGATCTTTCAGATATGTGGCGTTTAATCTGAGGATCGATACCTAGATCGAGCATAATGGATTTGTTGTGATTAACTTTGTACATAGATACAGCACTGAATTGGTCTAAAATTTTTTTGTACCTGAAAAAGGGACGTTTGGGGATCAGTGACCGTGATGATGACACCAAACCGACGTGAATGCCAGTTATTGCCGGTGAAGATCTTGGTTTGTGCAAGGGGTTCCATCACCATGGCAAAGATCAGGGGAGACAGTGGGCATCCCTGTCTTGTGCCATTGGTGATTTCCAGTGGATCAGATTTGAACCCTGAAGTCCAAATTCTGGCACTAGGGGAAGAATACAGGTTAATAATGGCTGTCAGGAATCTTCCCGATATGCCAAACTTCTGGAACGCTTTCTGCATGTCCAATGCACTCTGTGGAATGCCTTCTCTGCGTCCAGAGAGAGGAACAGAGAAGGTGTTTGGGTATGCTCCACCCATTGTATCAGGTCGATTAGACATCTTGTGCCATTACTCGCCTGTCTTTGGGGTATGAATCCCACTTGATCAGGATGTATCAGGTGGGCAATGACTTTAGAGAGGCGTCGGGCTAGTATCTTGGCGTATAATTTAGTTCCCGTGTTAAGGAGGGATATGGGGCGGTAAATAGCCGGATTGTCAGGATCCTTGCCCGGTTTTGGGAGAGTAACTACTAGGGCTTCTAGGGCCTCTCTGGGAAGTTTTCCCATAGAAGCGTGGTGGTTAAAGATTTCACATAAATGCGGGGCTATAAGTTGTGCGAATTGTTTATAATATTCATTTGGAAACCCGTCTGGTCCAGGGGCTTTGTGTAGGGATAGGTGTTTGATGGTGGATAGTATTTCTGCTGTGGAGAACGGTCTGGATAATTCGATTAGTTGTGATGGAGATACAGTGCCTTGCGAAAGTATTCGGCCCCCTTTGAACTTTGCGACCTTTTGCTACATTTCAGGCTTCAAACATAAAGATATAAAACTGTAATTTTTTGTGAAGAATCAACAACAAGTAGGACACAATCATGAAGTGGAACGAAATTTATTGGATATTTCAAACTTTTTTAACAAATAAAAAACTGAAAAATTGGGCGTGCAAAATTATTCAGCCCCCTTAAGTTAATACTTTGTAGCGCCACCTTTTGCTGCGATTACAGCTGTAAGTCGCTTGGGGAAGTCTCTATCAGTTTTGCACATCGAGAGACTGAAATTTTTGCCCATTCCTTCTTGCAAAACAGCTGGAGCTCAGTGAGGTTGGATGGAGAGCGTTTGTGAACAGCAGTTTTCAATTCTTTCCACAGATTCTCGATTGGATTCAGGTCTGGACTTTGACTTGGCCATTCTAACACCTGGATATGTTTATTTGTGAACCATTCCATTGTAGATTTTGCTTTATGTTTTGGATCATTGTCTTGTTGGAAGACAAATCGCCGTCCCAGTCCCAGGTCTTTTGCAGACTCCATCAGGTTTCCTTCCAGAATGGTCCTGTATTTGGCTCCATCCATCTTCCCATCAATTTTAACCATCTTCCCTGTCCCTGCTGAAGAAAAGCAGGCCCAAACCATGATGCTGCCACCACCATGTTTGACAGTGGGGATGGTGTGTTCAGGGTGATGAGCTGTGTTGCTTTTACGCCAAACATAACGTTTTGCATTGTTGCCAAAAAGTTCGATTTTGGTTTCATCTGACCAGAGCACCTTCTTCCACATGTTTGGTGTGTCTCCCAGGTGGCTTGTGGCAAACTTTAAACTACACTTTTTATGGATATCTTTAAGAAATGGCTTTCTTCTTGCCACTCTTCCTTAAAGGCCAGATTTGTGCAGTATACGACTGATTGTTGTCCTAAGGACAGAGTCTCCCACCTCAGCTGTAGATCTCTGCAGTTCATCCAGAGTGATCATGGGCCTCTTGGCTGCATCTCTGATCAGTCTTCTCCTTGTAGGAGCTGAAAGTTTAGAGGGACGGCCAGGTCTTGGTAGATTTGCAGTGGTCTGATACTCCTTCCATTTCAATATTATTGCTTGCACAGTGCTCCTTGGGATGTTTAAAGCTTGGTAAATCTTTTTGTATCCAAATCCGGCTTTAAACTTCTCCACAACAGTATCTCGGACCTGCCTGGTGTGTTCCTTGATCTTCATGCTGCTCTCTGCTCTTTAAACGGACCTCTGAGACTATCACAGTGCAGGTGCATTTATACAGAGACTTGATTACACACAGGTGGATTCTATTTATCATCATTAGTCATTGAGGTCAACATTGGATCATTAAGAGATCCTCACTGAACTTCTGGAGAGAGTTTGCTGCACTAAAAGTAAAGGGGCTGAATAATTTTGCAGGCCCAATTTTTCCGTTTTTTATTTGTTAAAAAAGTTTGAAATATCCAATAAATTTCGTTCCACTTCATGATTGTGTCCCACTTGTTGTTGATTCTTCACAAAAAATTACAGTGAAATGTGGCAAAAGGTCGCAAAGTTCAAAGGGGGCCGAATACTTTCGCAAGGCACTGTATAGGGGGAAGATGAACCGATGCCAGAAATATATCAATTTCATCCTCTTTGGGTAGGTTAGCCTCTTCTGAGTTTTTTAAGTTATACAATTTAGTGTAGTAGGACCTAAACTCATTGGCAATGTCTAGGGGATTGATCATTTTCTTGCCGTGGGAGTTCGTTAGGAACTGTATCTTTCTATTTGCCGCTTGTTTTTTTAGGAGCTTTGCCATAAAGGCTCCTGATTTGTTCGCCGAGGAGTAGATTTGGAGCTTGAGACGGTTGACATAGTAGTCAAATTTGTGTTGGAGATGTTCACTGAGTTGTAGTCTAGTTTGTTTTAGTTCTGTGAGGATGTCTAGGGACAGGAATGTTTTGTGTCTCTACCCCAAATCTCTTATTTTGGTCAACAGCCTCTCGGTCGTGGCCATATATTTTTTCTTTTGTTGGGCGCATAATTTAATGAACAAACCTCTCAGAACGGCCTTATGTGCATTCCAAACAATGGAAGGATCAGTATCCGAATGGGAGTTGTGATGGAAATACGACTCAATCTTGGATCGAACCCTGTCCGCACTCATCAAAGCTGTGAGGAGGGATGGGTTTAGTCTCCAGACCGTGTGGCTAGGAGCACGTGTATTTTCGAAAAGAGTAATCGATACTTGAGCGTGATCCGACCAGGTGATCACTCCTATGCGTGCATTAGTTATGGATTGGAGAAGATATTTGTCTGTGAGAAACAGGTCGATCCGAGAGTATGAGTCGTGGGGATGGGAGTAAAAGGTATAGTCTCGTTCCATGTCGTGCAGACACCTCCACGGGTCATACAGGACTTCTTTTGAAGAAGGGAGGCTGAGGGGCAGCATTTGGAGGGATTAGATGTGTCGAGGGAAGTATCAATGTTGTCATTGAAATCTCCGCAAATTAACCACTTCCTTACTGGGCACTTAAACCCCCCTCCTGCCCCGGACCGATTTTCAGTTTTCAGCGCTGTCCCTCTTTGAATGACAATTGCGCGGTCGTGTGACGCTTTACCCAAACAAAATTGGCATCCTTTTTTTCCCACAAAAAGAGCTTTCTTTTGGTGGTATTTGATCCCCTCTGCATCATTTCTGATCGCCGCTATAAACAGAAAAAGAGCGGATAATTTTTGAAAAAAGAACAATATTTTTTACTTTTTGCTATAATAAATATCCAACAATAAAAAAACGAATTTATTCATCGGTTTTGGCCGATATATATTCTTCTACATATTTTTGGTAAAAAAAAAAAATCGCAATCAGCGTTTATTGATTGGGTTGCGCAAAAGTTATAGCGCCTACAAACTATGAACATTGATTTATGGCGTTTTTATTATTTTTTTTTTTTTTACTGGTAATGGCGGCGATCTGCGATTTTTATCGGGACTGCGATATTGGGGCGGACATGTCGGACGTTTTTGACACTTTTTTGGAACCAATGACATTTATACAGCGATCAGAAATTTAAATGTCCACTGATTGCTGTATAAATGTCAGTGACAGGGATCAGTAGATCACCAATGCCCCCCCTCACAGAACGGGGAACCGCCGTGTTTACTTCGGCGTTTCCCCGTTCCTCCTCTCTGTATTACAGACCAGTTAGCTTAACATCAATAATATGCAAGCTCTTGGAGGGAATAATAAGGGATTATATACATGATTATTGTAATGAGAACGGTATCATTAGCGGTAATCAACATGGGTTCATGAAGAATCGTTCTTGCCAAACCAATCTATTAACCTTCTACGAGGAGGTGAGCTGCCACCTAGATAAAGGAAGGCCTGTAGATGTGGTGTACCTGGATTTTGCAAAAGCATTTTATACAGTTCCCCATAAATGTTTACTGTACAAACTAAGGTCCCTCAACATGGATCAAAGGGTGAGCACCTGGATTGAAAACTGGCTGCAGGGGCGAGTCCAGAGGGTGGTGATAAATGGGGAATACTCAGAATGGTCTGGTATAGAAAGTGGGGTTCCCCAAGGTTCTGTCCTGGGACCAATCCTTTTCAATTTATTTATAAATGATTTGGAGGACGGGGTGAAGAGCTCAATCTCAATATTTGCTGATGATACCAAGATAAGCAGGGCAATAAACTCTCCACAGGGTGTGGAAACTTTGCAAGAAGATCTGAACAAATTATTGGGGTGGGCAGACAAATGGCAAATGAGTTTTAACGTAGAAAAATGTAAGATAATGCATTTGGGTACCAAGAACATGAACGCAAACTACTCACTAGGGGGGGAGCCCCTGGGAGAAACTAGGATGGAAAAAGACCTAGGGGTCCTTGTAGAGAACAGGCTCAGCAGTGGCATGCAATGCCAAGCTGCTGCAAGCAAAGCTAACAAAGTGTTGGCATGCATAAAGAAAGGGATTAACTTCAGGGATAAATCAATAATTCTCCCACTATACAAGTCCCTGGTGAGGCCACACCTGGAGTATGCCGTCCAGTTCTGGGCACCAGTCCTCAGGAAGGATGTCCAGGTATTGGAAAGGGTTCAGAGAAGAGCCACAAAGCTAATTAAGGGAAGACCTTAGTTATGGGGAAAGATTACAAGCACTGAACTTATTCTCTCTGGAGAGAAGACGCTCGAGAGGGGATATGATTTTAATGTACAAATACTGTACTGGTGACCCCACTATAGGGACAAAACTATTCAGTGCAAGGGAGTACACAAAGACACGCGGCCATTCACTAAGAATAGAGGAAAGGCGGTTTAACCTTAAAATGCATAGAGGTTTCTTTACGGTAAGAGCAGTGAGAATGTAGAATTCTCTTCCACAAGCAGTGGTCTCTGCCGGGAGTGTAGATACATTCAAAAAACTACTAGATGCACACCTAAGGGACCAAAGCATTGAGGGATATACAATGTAATACTGACATGAAAGCACACACATGGGTTGAACTTGATGGACTCGTGTCTTTTTTCAACCTCACTAACTATGTAACTATGTAAGGACCCGCGGGCACGCTCATGGGGCTGGCGCTGACGGGAGCACGCCCAGCACGAGCCAAATGGGAGGACGTCTATTGACGGCCTCCCGGCATTTTAGGACCGCGCTGTAGCCGTCATTCGGCTATGGCGCGGTCGGGAAGAGGTTAACAGAGGGTTGGTTCTGAAGGGAGTCAATTTTGATAGTAATTTTTGGTAGAATTTCTCTTGGGCTGCGTTGGGTGCATATATGTTGACTAGGGTGAGGCGTTAATTTTCAATAGTTGCTGATAGAATTAGGAATCTGCCCTCAACAACTGCCTCACAGTGATGTACTGTAAACGAGACAGTATCCCTGAATGCCATCATAACCCCTCTGTTTTTCTTCGGGGCATTGGCTACGAAGCAATGGGGGAATTTCTTATGAGAGCATTTTGGTGGATTGTCTTTTGGGAAGTGTGTCTCTTGTATACAGAGTACATCAGCTTTTTGGAGAATAGCTTCTTTCCACATCATATTTCTTTTGAAGGGTGAATTGAGCCCCTTAGCATTAAGGGAGGTGATTTGTATGGGCATGTTTGGCTAGTGTCTGCCAATGACAGGAACAAGACCAGACCCCCTGCAATGAAAAGTATACAGTTCCAGTTGGACTCAAATCAACAATGTGTTTCAGAAACAGGGTAATGAGATTTCTTAGGTCTTAATTTAGTCAGTTGTGGTGTCTACCTTACAATTAGATCCGGTGCAACATATGAATTAACAATGCAAGTAATAGCAAAGCAGAAGGTAATGAATGCTCTGAAAAAAAAGAAAGGTTAGAACAAAACAAGAACAATCAGTGTGCTTGGCACACGATAACCTGGGGTGGTGGATTTTGAGGGTTGTCCGCCCCAAACTGGAGTTATCACAGTTGTGAGACCCACACTAGCTTGAGCATGTTTAGTCAATCTTTGTTTGAGGATTGGTCTTTTGGAGTCGGCTGGTTAGCGTTGTACCTTGTACGTTCCTGTGGTTCAGATGAGATCGATAGGAATCCCCAATTGGTCAGCTTTTTGTATCCGTCCTTCGGGGCCAGGATAGAGACAGTGTGTTGTTGGTAGATGACCAGTAGCTTGGCCGGAAACCCCCATTTATAGGTAATTTTCCGTTCCTGGAGTATAGATATGACAGGTGCAAAAGATTTGCGCATTTCCATGGTGGCTTTGGACAGATCATTGAAAAGTACGATTTTTGCGTACGGAGCAGGGAGAGGTCTTGCATTTTTCGCGGTGTACATAATTTGGTCTTTCACTGAATAGTAGTGCAACTTCGCTAGTATATCCCTTGGTATGTCCGTGGGTAGGTGAGACAGCTTTGCAATCCTGTGTGCTCTGTCAATCAGTAAATCGTGGACATGTAATCGGGGTAATAGTGTGGAGAAGAACTTCTGAAGGTATGCTGTAATCTCATTAGGTTTGACCGCTTCCGGTACTCCTCTAATTTTTTGGTTTTGGCGTCTCGAGCAATCTTCCAGATCGGCCTACTTCATATTTATTTGGTGAATCTCTGATGTATGATGGTCATGGGCATCTAGCAGTTTGTTGTGAGCCTTAACATGGTTTTGCACGTGTTCTTCCAACACCGCTGTTCTGTCTTCCAGGTAATCTACTCTGTCATGGATCTGGGACACTGATGCATGCAGCTCCTTTTGTAAAGTTAGGAGCATAGCTTTCAGTGAAGCTTCTGACACTGGGTTATCTGAGGCTGGAATCTCCGCTAGGGCTGTAGCATGTTCTGTGGTAGAGGGGGCTGTGTCAGGTTTGGCCCAAAGTTGCTTCTTAAGCTGTGGTCCTTTGCTTGGTGAGAGGGCTGGGGAGGACGCCATCCTTTTACCTGTCTGAGGGATGTGAGGCAGCGGAGGTCTCTGGAGCAGGGATAGTGTCCATTCCCTCCCCCTCTGCCGTCCTCGATGCCGTTTGGTGTACCGCTGCTTCTTGATGAAGTTGATGAATTTGCCGTGATATTTGGTCGGTCAGGGGATGCGATCCGACTTTGCTCTGTACCCACTCCAACTTGAGATGCATTCATGATAGCTGGGCTGTAGTAGTCAGTCAGATGTCGGGGCACAGGTGGCGTGTATCGCCTATTAGACATGCCCCCCCTCCGTCCTTATCGAACCAGCCGCTGAATGTATACTGTCTAGCGATTCTGTGTGAGTTTGGGTCGCTTGGGTTGCTGAACTCAAGGGGTGGGGCAGAAATTCCAGGCCTAGGCCATCATATCCATCTTCCCCTCCTTTCAACTACTGTAAAGGTTAATCTTATTCCATATAATCCCGGGACTGCTGCAATTTGTTGTTCCCTAATGTATAGGGTGTAGCCGTGAGTGTCCAGCCGTTTCTAGCCACCAGATGGCGTCCACCGCATATCTCCGTGTAGGCCGCAGTTGAAGCCGCGGCCTCGATTTATGGATGCGGCCCGCGCCAATCGCAGCTGATGTGTCCGCGGTGGAGTGATAGGCCCTTTGTTGGCTTTAGGAGGATGGATGGAAGGTGTCCCTGTGTTGGGGGACAGTTTTATTGCTCAGATGGGCTGGGGGATGAGGGGAAAGGTCCGCTAAGTGCTGCTGCTGAGGCCGCAATGGCTGCTCAAATTCCGGAGCGGTGGGGTCTCTGCTCCCCACGATTCCACCGTGGGGGTGTAGCTGAGAGTCTGCAGTGTCTCCCCCGGGCAGCGTGAGTGCTCACCTTTCCTATTTTTGCAGGATGGTCCCGGATTTAGTTTCTACTATCTGGAGCACTGTGTAGAAACGTCCTCCATGTTCCTCTTTAGGCCACGCCCCCCGAGCTCACTTGTTTTCAATGTGCTGTAAATTATTTTTTTTATAAAGTTTTGTACAAAATAAAATTTGAATTCTATATACTTCATTGTATCGATCCTTGTCACTCTGCACCGTATAATCCCATCAGGGAACCTCCTCTCTAACCAAACTAACGCTCAATTATTGGGATGAGGTGCGTTTTTTGAAAAAGATTATTTTTTGGAAAGCCAAGAAAGGGGATAACACTATTATGGGGACAAGGGGCTTTGGGGGCGACCTCAAAGCATCCTCCCTATTTTGAAGGCATGTGGCCTGGTATAGTTCGGAGGGGGTGCTTGCTCATCCCCGCCCCCTCCTACCATGTCAGGGCTGCATGCTCGGATAAGGGTCTGGTTTGGATTTTGGGGGGCCCCACGTCTTTTTAAAAAGAAAATTGGTGTGGGGTTCCCCTTAAATTCCATACTAGACCTGAAGGGCCTGGTTTGGATTTTGGGAGGGACCCCACATCATTTTTGATTTTTTAATTTTGGCGCGGGCCCTGCTGTTGTAAATGAGTTTAAAACTTGTGATAAAATCCCCCAGTCAAACAGGTGGCAATAAATTAGGCCTTGGGTGCTGGCGGTGACAGAACACTGTAACCCCTTGCAGTTACTCTTGTTGGACAGAGGAACTGGTCCTGATGTTGTAAATTAGTTTACAAATTGTGACGAAAGCCCCCAGTCAAACAGGTGGCAAAAAAATTGGGCCTTGGGCGTTGGGGGTGCCAGAACACTGTAACACCTTGCAGCTACTCTTGTTGGATGGAGGGACTGGGCCTGATGTTGTAAATTAGTTTACAAATTGTCACGAAAGCCCCCAGTCAAACAGGTGAAAAAAAATTTTGCCTTGGATGTTGGCGGTGCCAGAACACTGCAACCTCTTGCAGTTACTCTTGTTGGACGTAGGAACAGGGCCTGGATTAAATGTTGTAGTCCTGGTCAAGGAGACAGGTTGTTCTCATTGACGTTCCCCAATGTCACAAGACAGTGGCGGTCGTGGGTTCCGGATTAAATAA
>BLSH010213265.1:10323-29952 GCA_018402905.1 Glandirana rugosa | reverse complement strand
CTCTATCCAATTATAGTAAATAAACCCCTTTGTTTGCTGTATATTTATACATGTATTCCTAGGTCTGTACTGAAATTATTTGTCTTTTTGTTATCACAGTCCTCCCAAGATATGAAGTAACGCTCCAGTTTCCCAAGGTTGTTCTCTTCAACAGTGAAAATGTACCAGTTAAACTGTGTGGCAGGTGAAGTATATAAAATGTTAGCTGGGCTATGACATGATTCATATTATTTTACTGTAAGCTGATCTTAACCTCCCTGGCGGTGTTCCCGAGTGTGGCTCGGGGTGGAATTTCAGTACCAAGAGCGGTAACCCCGAGCCACATTCGGGATTGCATTGCTGGATCCAGGCAGTGCTACTCACCTTGTCCCCTGGATCCAGCGATGTCCCCCGCCGTGTCTGCGGGCTGTGTCCACCGCCAGATGCCTCTGTGTGCCGGGCTCCGTTCCCTGCGAGCGTCGCATTGCACGGGGACGGAGACCGGCGGGAAATTCAAAAAGTGAAACACACAGTACACATACAGTACACTGTAATCTTATAGATTACATTACTGTATGAAAACATTTCACATCCCCTTTGTCCCTAGTGGTTTGTCCAGTGCCCTGCATGCACTTTTATATTATTTATGTCATTCTTTCTGCCTGGAAACATGAGAATGTCCATAGCAACCAAAAAGTGTCCCTTTACGTCAAAAGTGTTTTTTGATCAGCTAGAAAACAGCGATAGTAAATAAAAATGATTTGCAGAATTGAGTGATACTGATTTTTGGAGAAATTTATCATCAGAAACTGAAAGTGACGACAGCGACAATTCTGCAACTGAGCAAATTTCAGTGTTTTTGGTTTGATTACATTATTGAATACATTTTATTACTATTACGTTATTATTTTTGATAATTATTTTTAGTTATTTATTATATTATAATTTATGATTTCATTTTTCAAACTTTATCATACCCGGGATGTCTACTAGACTCTTGTTTGGACAGATTTAAGTGAGTTATTGCTAAGAATTACAGGTCTACAATATAAAACGCCAAATTTTCATGCAAAATAATGGTACCGCTTTCAGCACCAAAAATCTGTAAAATAATCATCCCGCCAGGGAGGCTAAGCTTAGTGAAAAAATATTTTGTGCAGTGAAAATTGACAAGCACACATGCAATGGGGAGTGCTATTTGTATAAAAAGCCTATGTGTAAAGAAATAGCAGCTCCTTTGGGCAGACTAAAAATCATTTTATTGCTAAAGCTCCAGCTCTGTGACTAACCATGAAGTTATGTAGGGTAGTGATTCTCAACCTTGTCCTCAAGTACCCCCAACAGGCCATGTTTGCAGGTTTTCCTTTATCTCGCACAGGGGCTTTAAATCAATGGCTTGGTATTTAGGACAGCTATTTTATCTAAGAGAAATTTCCAAAACATTGCATGTTGGGGGTAATGAGGACAGAGTTGAGAACCACTGATGTAGAGGACCTGGTTGGGAGTCCAGCTGTCCACAAGTAGGTTGTAATTAAGACAGGAGGGGGTAAACCAAACCTTTTTTTCTTGGTAATGTCTGTGTTTGCTTGCACTGTTTGTCTACAAGGAGAGAGCCTTGGAAATTAAAATAGCAAAACTCTTTTAGAATTGGGTCACTAATAAAGGGCAATTAAGTCTTGAGTATTAACTGCTTAATGAAGAGCTGCCGTCGTTTTATTGTGGCAAAGTGGCTCGTTCCCACGAATCGCCGTCATTGTACCTTGGTGCGGGAACGAGCCGTTGTGAGCGTGTGCCACCCGAGGCACGCGTGCTCTCCCATTGGCCAGTGGGGAGGAGCCAATCAGTGGGTGGGGTGGACTCTATGTCCGCCGGCCA
This sequence comes from Glandirana rugosa, assembly GCA_018402905.1. Classification (NCBI taxonomy): domain Eukaryota; kingdom Metazoa; phylum Chordata; class Amphibia; order Anura; family Ranidae; genus Glandirana; species Glandirana rugosa. Next base: position 28,098 of record BLSH010213265.1, on the reverse strand, counting down.
CCCGCGATCATTCCCCGCAGTGCCAGAAAGGGGATCTGCCTATGTAAACAAGGCAGATCTCCATTCTGACAGGGGAGATCACACAGATCCTGTCTTTCTGCTATGCAGGAAGATGGATCTGTGTGTTTCCCCAGGCCACCCATCCCCCATGCAGTTAGAAACATCTCCCAGGGAACACATTTAACCCCTTTGATTGCCCCTGATGTTAACCCCTTCCCTGCCAGTGCCATTAGTACCATGACAGTGCATATTTTTAGCACTGATTACTGTAATAATGTCACTGGTTCCCAAAAAAGTGTGAAAAATGTCAGGTAGGTGTCCGATCTGTCCGCCGCAATGTCGCAGTCCCGCTAAAAATCACTACAAATAATAATAATACAAATACCATAAATCTATTCCCTATTTTGTAGACGCTATAACTTTTGCACAACGAAATCAATATACGCTTATTGCAATTGTTTTTTTACCAAAAGTATGTAACAGAATACATATCAGTCTAAACTGAAGAATAAATTTGTTTTTCTACTTTTTTTTTGGAAATGTTTTATAGCAAAGTAAAAAATTGTGTTTTTTTTTTTTCCAAATTGTGGCTCGTTTTTTGTTTATAGTGCAAAAAATAAAAACCGCCGAAGTGATTAAATACCACCAAACGAAAACTCTATTTGTGGGAAAAAAAGGGCATCAGTTTTGTTTGGGTACAGAATGGCACGACCGTGCAATTGTCAGTTAAAGTGATGCAGTGCCGTAACACAAAAAATGGCCTGGTCATTAACCGCTTCAGCCCCGGAAGGATTTCCCCCTGTAGGACCAGAGCACTTTTTGCGATTCGGCACTGCGTCACTTTAACTGACAATTGTGCGGTCGTGCGACGTTGTACCCAAACTAAATTTGTGTCCTTTTTTTCCCACAAATAGAGCTTTTTTTCAATGGTATTTGGTCACCTCTGCATCATTTCTGATCACTGCTATAAACAAAGAGAGCGACAATTTTGCAAAAAAAAAAAAAAACCCAGATATTTCTAACTTTTTGCTAAAATACAAATTTAAAAAAAAATATATAAAAAAACTAATTTATTCATCGGTTTTGGATGATTTATATTCTTCCTCATATTTTTGGTAAAAAAAAAATCACAATCGGTGTTTATTGATTGGTTTGCGCAAAAGTTGCCACGTTTACAAACCATAAGAATTCATTTCTGATGTTTTTAATTTTTTTTTTTTTTACTAGTAATGGCGACGATCTGCGATTTTCATCGGGACTGCGATATTGCAGTGGACATGTCGGACATTGACACTTTTTTGGGACCGATGACATTTATACAGTGATCAGAAATATCCACTGATTACTGTGTAAATGTTATTGGCAGTGAAGGGGTTAATCTGCAGGGGGAGATCTAGGGGTTAACTGTGTTCCCTAGGCGTGTTCTAACTGTGGGGGGGCTGGGCTGCTATTGGCTTAAGAGATCTAACTGATCCCAGTGACAGGGATTAGTAGATCTCTTATGTCCCCACTGACAGAGCAGGGAACCGCTGTGTTTACATCGGCTGTTCACCGTTCTTTCACTCTGGCAGCTCACCGCGGCTCGCCGTCGAACATCGGATCCACCTGAGCCGCGGGCACATTCCTGCAGAGTGCAGCGGGCATGAGAGCGCGCCGCCAGCGCCTCGCTCTCGTCCCCTAGCTGCGCGTCCGTGAATCGCCGTTTATTTATGGCGATTCGTAGAATAGAGCCCCACAGTCGCCGTAAAACAGGCAGCACGTGGTCGGGAAGTGGTTATGGGGGAAATCCTTCCGGGGCTGAAGTGGTTAAATGGCTCCAGTTTCCAAGATACAGCTTCAGGTCAAAATTGCATCAAATGAATTCTAAATTACGAGGGGATGTGCGATTATGCTCCACATTTTTCTGCAAAAAGTAATATAGCAATGAGAATCAGTGCCACACCAATCATTATAAATGTATCTTTTTATTGATACCAATAACATAACTTTCCATTCATTTATTGGTTTCTCATGTAACATTTTCATGCCCCCTCCACACCATTGGGACCGTGAAAGGCATGGACTTTTTCTTCTTGTTTAGCCAATGACGCAGATATGTTGCACATTTAATGCAACAATAATGAGGGGCCCAACTCTTGTCCTGATCCTCAAGTCTGACACAATGCAATATAACCATCCAGTATTGCCTACCTCCTGCAGCGTTTTTTACTGGCAAAACATGGAATATTTACTGGCGGAGCACATTTTTTACTGACAACCTGAAAAAAAACACAACTGCTATTAAAAACTAAGACAATTGATATTTAAACACAACATGGAAACACTGACAATACCCATATCAAAATATCAAAAAGGATATCGGGGAACTGGAGAAAGTGCAGAGAAGGGCAACCGAACTAATAAGAGGCATGGAGGAGCTCAGCTATGGGGAAAGATTAGAGGATCTGAATTTATTCTCTCTTGAGAAGAGGAGATTAAGGGGGGATATGATCAACATGTACAAGTTCAACATGTACAAGTATATAAGTGGTCCATATAGTGAACTTGGTGTTGAGTTATTTACTTTAAGGTCATCACAGAGGACAAAGGGGCACTCTTTACGTCTAGAGGAAAAAATACTTCATCTACAAATACGGAAAGGTTTCTTTACAGTAAGAGCTGTGAAAATGTGGAATAGACTCCCCCCAGAGGTGGTTTTGGCCAGCACGGTTGATTGCTTTAAAAAAGGCCTGGATTCTTTCCTTAATGTAAATAATATAACTGGGTGCTGACATTTTTAGGTAAAGTTGATCCAGGGTGAATCCGATTGCCTCTCGGGGAATCAGGAAGGATTTTTTTTCCCCCGTTATAACAAATTGGATCATTGGCTTTGCTGGGGTTTTTTGCCTTCCTCTGGATCAACTGTGGGTGAAGGATTGTATATGGGATTATTTGGTTTTATATATATAAATGGTTTTTTTTTTTTGATTGAACTTAGATGGACATTTGTATCTTTTTTAACCTGACTAACTATGTAACATATCAAGTAGTTTGCCTGGTTTACACTTAGAAAGTCAGCAAAGCATGACAAATTATCAGACCCTGATATTTATAGACAGTTGTTAAAATCACTGATTTTTACAAACTGTCATTAAATTTACTGGCGGTTGGCAACCCTGATCCCATCTACATCAGCCTAATGCTGAGCAAACACAGGCATTTTGCACTCTTGTCTTTGAAATTCTACTCAGCATTCAGCAAACATCCACAGATATCAACAAAGTATTCAGCTGAGCCTATTGGTCTCTGGAAGCCTGCAAATGCTTGCTTAACCACTTCCTTACTGGGCACTTAAACCCCCCTCCTGCCCAGACCAATTTTTGGCTTTCAGCGCTGTCGCATTTTGAATGACAATTGCGCGGTCGTGCGACGTTGTAACCAAATAAAATTTGCGTCCTTTTTTCCCCACAAATAGAGCTTTCTTTTGGTGGTATTTGATCCCCTCCGCGTCATTTCTGATCACCGCTATAAACAAAAAATGAGCGACAATTTTGAAAAAAAGAACAATATTTTTTACTTTTTGCTAAAGTACAAATCCATTAAAAAAAATGATTCATCAGTTTTGGTCGATATATATTCTTCTACATATTTAAAAAAAAAAAATCACAATCGGCGTATATTGATTGGTTTGCGCAAAAGTTATCGCGTCTACAAACTATGGGAATTGATTTATGGCGTTTTTATTATTTTTATTTTTTTTACTAATAATGGCGGCGATCTGCGATTTTTATCGGGACTGCGATATTGCAGCAGAAATGTCGGACATTTTTTTACACATTTTTGGGACCAATGACATTTATACAGCGATCAGAAATTTAAATATCCACTGATTACTGTATAAATGTCATTGGCAGTGAAGGGGTTAACCTGCAGGGGGCAGTGAAGGGGTTAACAATGTTCCCTGGGTGTGTTCTTACTGTGGGGGGGCGGGGGGCTGGCCGGGACATAACAGATCTAACTGATCCCAGTGACAGGGATCAGTAGATCTGTTATGTCCCCTGTCACAGAACGGGGAACCGCCGTGTTTACATCGGCGGTTCCCCGTTCTGCAGCTCTGTCAGGCGATCGTGGGTCTTGAGCGGACATTGAGTCCGCCTGACCCACGGGCACCCCCGCACAGCGTGCGGCAGCCGCTGCTGCCAGGGGGCGCGCCGGGAGCGTGCACAGGGGACGACGTCCATGGACGTCGTCCCGGCATTTCAGATCTGCGCTGGAGCCGTACTTCGGCAATAGCGCGGATCTGTAGGGGTTAAAGAGGAGTTCTGCCTGGGTGAAAAAAATGAAATGTCAGCAGCTACAAATACCGTAGCTGCTGACTTTTAAAATAAGGACACTCACCTGTCCAGGGAGCCCGCAATGTCGGCACCCGAAGCCGACCTATCCATTGGCTCTGTGTACTCTGTGTTCTCCTTTCCTTTTTCTTTTTTCCTATTTGTCTCTCCTCACTTTTTTTGTTCTACTACAATACTATGCATGGCATATGAACACTGGTTTATATATTGTTTGGTGATAATTAGCCATTGATTGATTGATTAATGGATTGATTAGCCATTCAGTGCCTTTTTTCTGTAAACCATAACAGTTGTATTTGATTTTCTTTATAACCGAATAAAGCATTTGTAATAAAAAAAATAAAAACAAGAGCGCTACCAAGGCCATGCTCATGAGAACGTGCGCATGGGCTGCAAATCGTCTGAAAACGGTTGGTCTGGAAGTCACCGGCTGACTTTCAGCCCAAGTGTACAGCTCCTTGTCCAAAAGAAGCTCGTCTCACAACCGGCTTCTGTCCAACGAGCATGCTGGAAAACCAGCAGATCATTGGCTGCGAGCACTGTGTTCAGGTGGGGGGAGGGGGTCCCACTTTCAGAACACAATAACACAGTGGGGATATCGCTGTACTAACATTGCATAGTTAGTGCAGCAACCTCCTTTTTTTTCGTTCATCCCACTGGGTTGACAGAAAAAAAAACCTCTCCTTTTTTTAAATGAATACAATATACTATTTTAGCTGTCCTTGACTAATGGTAAACAACAAATACTTAGAGTTGTAAACCCTCGTGGTTTTTCACCCTAATTGCATGCATTAAGGTGAAAAACCTTCTGAGCTGCAGCAGCCCCATAGAGCCCCCCTTTTACTTACCTGAGCCAGATGGTTCCAGCGATGTGGACAAGCACAGCAGGTCTCGGCTCCTTATTGGATAGATTGATATAGATTGTCAATCAAACCCAGTGACACAGGAGCTGGGGGATGGGGCCAATTCCTGCTGTCTTTGTCGAGAACGCGACCGCATGAGTGCCCCCATGGAAAGCGTCTCTCCGTGGGGGCATTCAATGAAGAGGAGGAGCCAGGAGTGCCACCGGGGGGCCCCAGAAAGGGAGGGTCAGGGCTGGCCCTATCATGGGTCCCGCTGGGTCCACTGGGCTGCCTCAGAGGGGAAGGGGGGGCGAGCAGCGCTGGCATAGGGCACACCCTAATCACTGTGCCGTTTCCCCCTGCTGCCTGGCTGCAGAGAAAGGAACAGGGGAAATTCTGTCCTCAGTCTCTTTTGCTGTCTCAAAAGTGAGATATCAGGGGTCTGTTTAGACCCCTGATATTTCACCAAAGCCCCCCAGCAGGGCTCCTAAATATAATTGTAAAAAAATAAAATAAAATATAATATTGTAAAAAATAATAAAAAAACAAAATTGTAAAAAAATAAACAAAATAATGTAAAAATAAACCACTGACACCAATCGCTGCCCTTCTGACATATACGCACACACACTGATGTTTGTTTGCCCTTTGTGGTGCCCACCCTAATGCAATAGGCTGCGCACACCTATGGCCGCTGGATTACAGAGACCGGGGATCTCCCGCTTACCCGGCGACCACTGCACAGAGCCGGTACATATGACATGTTTGTTATTTTAAAAAAAAAACGAAAGCAAACCTTTACAATCACTTTAAAGACTATGGAATGTTTCCTCAGATACACATATGGAAAGCCAGTATTGGGAGATTATAGGATTGAGATATGCCGTAAGAATATCAGATATCATTGGTACTGGTATGACGTCAATGAGCCCATCCATACCTGTGCAAACTACACTGGAAAGGTAAGTTATTAAAAGACAAGAATGAGCTTATTAATTTATTCATTTTCTACTTTCTTTTACATTTAAATCCCCTTGATTTTGTTAGCTTCTTACATGAAACAAATATTTTGCAATGCTGAATATGGTTGTATTACTATCAGTGGCGGCCCGCTCATTAGGGGCACCACCCCCTAATCCATGCGCCCGACCCCTAATTGCCATGCAAGGCACCGGACGCTTGGATTTCAATGGAGTTTTTTTTTTTTATAGAGTCACGTGATTAAAGTGGTTGTCAACTCGTGACAGCCACTTTAACCTGCAGGTAAGCCTATAATAAGGCTTACCTGTAGGGGCCCTGCGTATCTCCTTACCCTGCACGGTTCAGGAGATATACAGTGTACTGCCGATGCCAACGTCATTTTGGCACATGTGCAGGGAAGAAATGGCCTCCTTGTGCCATGACTGGAAGCTCCCACGTGCATGCGCAGGAGTGATGTCAGCGCGGCTCCGCCAATCACATCGCTGGAGCCCGCGCTGTGATTGGCTGGGGCCACGGACCAGGAAGTAGCATGTCGCCGGTCACAGCGGTGTGCCAAGACCGCTGCAACAGCTTTGTTTCAAGGTAAGTGTTCCATAATGAGCTAGTATGCCTTTCTCTTGCAGGGTTTTTTTTGGGGGGGGTTGACTTGACAACCTCTTTAAAGACTGAGGCTCTAATTGGCTTCAAAAAGGGTGGGCCTCGGGGTGCTGAGCAGAACCCACCGACTTGTGTGACATTAGTGAATTAATATTCACTAATATCTTCCTGCTTCTCCTCCCGGCCAATCAGGATGCGGGTCCTGAAACCCTATTGGCCAGGGAGTCTTAGGACTCCTGACCAATTGGGACTCAGGACCCACTTCCTCCTCCTCACACCTCCCCGCATAAGGTAAGGCCAGGGATCGCCGCCCTCCCGATCGGTAGTGTGAGTGAGGGTGGGGGGCAGGTTTGTTTTCTGCCCCCCCCCCAAAAAAAATTTCAAACACCAGCCGCCACTGATTATTATTGAAACTGTACCATTAGCAGTTTACATGACTCACTGGGGTTGATTTACTAAAGTTTGAAAGTGAAAAATTTGGTGCAGCTCCACGCAGAAACCAATCAGCTTCAAGGTTTTATTGTCAAAGCTTGATTGAACAAGCTGAGGTTAGAAGCTGATTGGCTAGCATGCAAAGCTGCACCAGTTTTTGCACTCTCCAGCTTTAGTAAATCAACCCCATTGCATCATCTTTTCAGATGGATCCATCGGGATGTTCCACAGTCCTGGTAAAGTCTGAAACTTTCAATTTAACAAGAAGTGACATGCACCTGAGTTTGGAAGGATCAGCCTACCTTACAGAACAGGGCACAGGTAAGTCTGGGTAAGGTAGGCCTGGCATACACTAGTGGAATTTAATCTGACATTTTATGTGAGAAATGTAATTTGTTTTTCTAATCACTAGTTGGACCAAATTGACGTTTAGTTTTCAGCCACAGTGACAAGAAATTTCAAATGAGCAGGGTGGAATTTTTTTACAAATTTCTAAAAGTGTATGTGGGTTTTGTTCAGTAAAGTCCATTCATTCCAAAATTCAATGTTAACAACAAACAAAATCTTGAACTATTTTTGAATGACATTCAAATGTACTGACAATGAGTTATGACCCCAGTATCAATCTTTTTAGCCGGCGATGCTGAATAATGTAACCACTTGAAGACCAGGCCTTTTTCTGACATTTGTTGCTTACAAGTGAAAATCAGTATTTTTGTCAGTGTCCGCCTATCCATTATTGGTGCATGGGCACCGCCCCCCATCCATGCGTCTGGCCCCCTAATCTACATACAGGATGCCGGATGCATGGATTCCAATGAGGGAGTGTTTTTTTGAAGCACGTGATTAGAGCCCAAGGCTTTAATAGGCTTCAAAAAAGTGTGGGCTCAGGGTGCAGTTGTGTGACAACAGCGAATGAATATTCACTATTTTCACGCTGAATCTCCTCCCCGCCAATCAGGAAGCGGGTCATGAGGCCCGTTTCCCGATTGGCCGAAACACCAGGCAATCCTATTCGATGCCTAGGAGGAGGAGGAGAGAGGAGGAGGAGAGAGGACAGCACGGCTGGAGGAGGAGACCGACCGACCCACTCACCAGCCACCATGGATGGCTCACCCGCAGCGGCTCAGCCACCCGGCACTCCCCGGCTCAGACAGGGGAGGGAGGGGAGATGGGAGTGTCATCCTGGGCAGGCAAGGAGGCCATCCGTCTCCTGGGGGGCGGATTCTACGCATTCATAGCATTCATTTCCCCCTCAGCACCAGCCGCCACGGTTTTTTATTGCTATAAAATTACTTAGAACTCCCAAACATTATATATATATTTTTTTATCAGAGACCCTAGAGAATAAATTGATGGTTGTTGCAATATTTTATATCACATGATACTTGCGCAGCAGTCTTGCAAATGCAATTTTGTAGAAAAAATACACTTTTAAAGCATTAAAAAAAAAATACAGTAAAGGTAGCCCAATTTTTTTGTATAATGTGAAAGATGATGTTACGCCAAGTAGATCCCTAACATGTTACGCTTTAAAATTGTGCACGCTCGTGGAATGGCAAGAAATCACGGTACTTAAAAATCCCCATAGGCGACGCTTTAAAATTTTTTACAGGTTACCTGTTTAACGTTACAGAGGAGGTTTAGTCTTAGAATTATTGCTCTCACTTTAACAATCATGGCAATACCTCACATGTGTGGTTTGAACACTGCTTACAATTGCGGGCGCAACTTACGCATGTGTTTGCTTCTTTTTTTCTTATTTGGTTTACTTTTTTATTTTTATTGTTACACTGTCCTTTTAATTATTTTTTTTAATCCCTTTTATTGCTGTTACAAGGAATGTAAACATCCCTTGTGACAGTAATAGTCAGTGACAGGTGCTGTTTATGGAGGGACCTCTAAAGTCTATAAACCTCTCCTCTGCACTTGAAAGCATTCAAAACCCCAAGATGAACGTTTTTGAATGCTTTCAAATTTTTAAAAATGGCGCCTTTAAGACTCCAGTAAACTAGAAGTGACGTTGTGACACCTCTTCCGGCTTACTACATCTGAGGCCCTATCAAAGCTGATTCTGGGTTTGTTTGGATCCCTGGCCAGCCAGCTGGTCGCTTGGGTCTCCCGGTGGGACAGGAGAGCTTGGGCGGAACGGTGGGAGGCGCCGGGGGAGGGGGGGGAGTCCCCTCTCACTGCTTGTAATACCAGGTGAGTGGCTGCTTAGCCATATCAGTTGTTATTACAAGAAAGCCGATCGCCAGCTCTAAAAAACAGTACCAGGGTGATGCCTGCAGCTGCAGGCATCACCCCGGTACACCCACTTGAAGCAAAATGACGTACAGGTACGCAAGTGGTTAAAAGTGATCCTAGTGGCTATCTAGCCACTTTATCCCTTTTACATACAGCGGAAGGTGGTCCCCCCCCCTTCCTTTCCCTACCTTCCCAGGCTCTCCCATTCCACCAGGGAGCCCTGGGGCTGAAGCCAGTGGTTCTGCTGGCTGATCATAGATGGAGGAACGGAAGTTCATGGACTGTCTCTATAATCTATGAAACCGGACGCGATGAGGGCTTTGTCACTTCCGGTTTGGTTTGTTATTTAAAAGCCATTATCAATCTCGGTTTGATCAGATGCAGACAGCATAAATTATAAAATATATATAAAAATAATAATAAAACAAAAAATGTAAATCACCATGCTAATGTGCAAGGATAAAAGCATATGTAGGTCCTGCACACAAATGTTAACGGTGTTTGCACCACACATGTGAGGTATCACCACAAACATTATAGCGAGAGGAATAATTCTAGCAACAGACCTTCTGTGTAACTCTAAACTGATAATCTGTAAAGACGTTTAAAGCGTTGCCTATGGAGATATTTAAGTACCATAGTTTGTCACTATTCCACGGGCGTTAGGGCCATTGGGAATTAGAATGTGTTTTAGTGCATTAGAATGTATTTTTTCCAAAAAATATTACGTTTGAAAAACCACTGCGCAAATTATCACGTGACATAAAAAATTGCAACACCCGCCATTTTATTCTCTAGTCCCTTTGTTCAAAAATATATATTGTAACCTGGGGGTAGTTTCGTAATGACCGCCAGCCAGTTTATTGAAGTCAACAGTTCATTTATTTTGAAGCAAACAAAATCAAAAGACAGCCAAAGTAAATACATAGTCCAGAATCCTGGTATTGATAACTAAAACAGCAGGCTCACCGTTAGTCTCCGGTCCCACAGCTCGGTTAGGCTCCTCCAGAGTCAGGCCAGACAGAGGGTTTCAGCAGCCTGTGTCCCAGTATATTCAGAGAGCTCACGCTTGCTGTCCAGCTTGTGAGCTCTCCCTCTCTCTCTCACTTCCTTGACACAGGTGCACTGAGTCTCTGCTGCTTTTCAGACCTCCCTTCCACGGGTCTTAACCCCATAGGTACCAAAGTCCTAATGATCTGGGTTTGAGTCTCTGCAACCGTCCTTCTTAAAGGGACCATGGCTCCAATATCGGGTGGAATGCACCTGCCTTCTAGGACACATCCCCGGTGTCCTGTACAATATATATAATGCTTGGGGGTTCCATAAGATTAATCAACCAGTTCAGCTTTTTGGACGTACATAGTACGTCCAATGGTCCAATGGTTAAACACAAGCTGAGGATTGCAATAGCAGCCATCAGCTTGGCCAGTTTTCCTCAGTCGAATCTCAACTTAAAAGTGAAAGTGATATTTCCCCTGTGGAAATTTTAACTACAATCAAAGCAATGCCCTCTGGGAAGAGTCCTGGCCTGGATGGGTTTTCTCGCCAATACTTTCTTCAGTATTTAGACCTTCTCTTGACACACATGACGGCATATTTCAATTCTCTAACAAAATCGGAACGTATACCCCCTAAAGCGTTATACACACATGTAGCAGTAATCCAGAAAGAAGGGAAAGACCCGGCGTATTGTCAAAATTATCAACCCATCTCCCTACTGAATCTTGATGTAAAAATCCTAGCAATGATCATGGCCAATTGCCTAAGGGAGTTTTTGGGTGACCTAGTCCATTCTGACCAAGTGGGGTTTATCCCAGGTTGGGAAGGTAGGAAGGCTCCCAAAGAGCGATTTCTTTAATTCATTGGGTTACCGTCAGGAAGACCCCTTGTCTTGTCCTCTCATCCGACGCCGACAAAGCTTTTGATCAGATAGATTGGACCTTTAAATCCCACATACTACAAAGGCTTGGTCTGGGAGACAAGATGAGGTCATGGATTGAAGCACTGAACACTAATCCCACAGCCCAAGTGAGGGTGAACTAGGTTTTGTCCCAGTCTTTCGAGATCTCCAACAGAACCAGACAGGGTTGCCCCTTATCACCACTACTGTTTGCCCTGGTCATGGAGGCCTTCTTACGTCAGATTAGATTGAACCCGAATGTGTCAGGGATCAGAGTGGGTACTATGGAACACAAATTGGCTGCATTTGCAGATGATGTGCTTTTTTTCTTAGTAACCCCAGGACTACTTTGCCTAACCTTTTGACCTTAACCTTCCATGACCTATCAAACTTTAAAATTAATCTTGGGAAATTGGTCATTATGCCCTTAAATATCTCCATGCCTGAACGACAAGCTTTAGAGAGTTTGTTTCCCTTAAAATGGCAATAATCTTCCCTTACGTATCTTGGTATTAAATTATTCAAAGATCTCTACAAGACCAATTATGGCCCCTTTATTGATCTCGGAGTTTAATCCGAATTGAAGGCATGGGAGAAAGTGCAAGTCACTTGGTTGGGCCAAATTAACATCGTTAAGATGATGATTCTCTCCAAGTTTTTGTATTCTTTTCAGGGAGGGTCGTCCTGGGATAGCCGAAAGTATACCCAACTAAAGAACTTCTTTAAAACAATAAAGGAAGAAATGAGAAACACTAACGCTATCTCCCAATTTGAGGCCATGTGTCTGGATAAAGAGGGCTCAACTCAATTGCTCTCCAAACTATATAAGCTTTTACTTGAAAAACCACTACAGTTCCCTACTACATTAGAGAATGGGAGAGGGAATTTGGTAAATAACTCCCAGATAGTAGCATTGAGACAATTACCTTGCTAGCACACACCTCTTCAGTCAATTCTAAAACCAAGGAGTGTTGTTTCACATTTTTGTGGTATAGAGTACCTGTCAAATTATCTCTAATATTTCCGACAATATAGCTCCTATGGTGGAGGGGCTGTGGACAGAGAGGCTCTTTTTTACATATATGGTGGGAGTGTCCTATCATCAGACCTTTTTGGACCGAGATCCGTAATGTGATCAATAAGGTGAAACATTACCAGATAACAGATGATCCTCTGCCCATGTTGTTTCATGATACTGCTAAATCGGTGGGGTCCTATAAACTTGATGCCTCACCTCCTCACCGCTGGTAAGAGCCTTAACCCACTTCATTGAAAGTCCCCGGTGGCACCTACCATTAAAGAATGGCTGATGATGGTGCATGTTATTATGGAGGCAGAGGAGTGGAGGTATCAATGTGCAAATACTTACCCAAAATTCTATTAATGTTGGGCACTATATATATATAATTTTGTTCCTCTGACTGGTATAAACAACTTATGCTATAATTATGGAGCACTGCAGAGCTATTTTTGATATCTATGTCTGTAACTGAAGTTTGCTGACCAAGAATTTCTGATATATACTGTTAATTATTTTTGTAGTTTTTATTAATTACTTTAGCTAATGGGGAGAGAGAGGGGTTGTGTCCCCCAACTGTCCAACAGGTCACCACATTTTTGGTGATTACATATTATGCATATCTTCCCCTCCACCCATTTTTACGTTCCCCATGTCATCCTAGTCATATGACAGTCTTCCACTTTAGACTTTGCATTCATAACATGTTCGCAAAACCCTATTAAAGTCATATATTGGACTGTCACAACAGTCTTCTTATTCAATGGGACTGTTTATGTCATCATTGTTATTCCTGTTTTTCATGCATATTGAAAATAAAAATAAAGATTCTTTTTAAAAAAAGTGAATGTGATCCAGGCAGCTCTATAGCCGCTGATCACTTTCACTGTGAGGACAGCGCAGTGTCCACTAATGTGGATTTTTTGGTTCTCCCGATTTTACTGGGAGCCTGGGACCACATCCAGCCACGTAAGGATGGTGAGCTGCAGAGAACTGAGGAACATCTGCACTGAATGAAACCAAAAGCGATGAGGATTTGTCACTTCCAATTTCAGAGCTTCCATTCCCTGTCTGGTACAGCAGGGGAGCATCTAACCAGGATATCTCTGCTGGTTAGATGCTTTGGAGGGCAGGGGAGGTCTATTAGACCCCTAATGTCTCCATAATGTCTACCTGTCACCTGCCCAATGTTATCACTAGGGGGTTGTGATAGCAATAAAGTTACATAAAAGTAAAAAAAAATAACAATAAAATGTGTTAAAAAATAACTGTAACCTCCTTTGCCCAGCACACATCCTCAAAAACAAATGCGGCCCAGAGTGTGCACATATATGTAAACTTTGATCGCACCACACATGTGAGGTATGGATTTGAACATCGAAGTGAGAACAATAATTCTAGTGCCAGAGCTCATGGTTAACTCTAAACTGAGGAGCAGTAAAGGCTTCTAAAGCGCCCCCTGTGGAGATTTTTGGGTACTGTTCTTGCGATATTACGGGTGCATGCAATTTTAAGAATTGACACGTTTAGTATATATTTACTCAATCTCAGCTTTTCTATTTTACAAAAAAACTACTATTTTTTTTACTCTGCAGGATCTCTGCTTTTATAAAAAAAAAAAGCATAATGTTCTGAGGGTTTATGGGGGTTATGGCCAAAAATGCAGTTTTTTGCATGAGTGAAAAAAATGAATAGAAGTAGTGTAGTGGTGAAGTTGTTAGGAAAGTAAAAAGATAAACTATAGATCAGGGATATCCCTGGGAATTTTCCTGGGCTTTATTGGAAGAAGAGGAATTGTCTTGGGCTGCACATAAAATACACTAACAATAAGGATAGCTGATGAGCAGAAAAAGTCAGGCAGGTCACAAGTTAAAAATCACTTATATAGATAATGTACCAATCTGAGTAATAAAACCTACATTTTTTGTAATTTTTTATGATAAAAGTGAAAGAAGGCATCATAAAACTAGCGCAATGTTTTTGGCAAACTCACGCATCAATATCTGGTTCGATGGATATAGTAGCAATGAAGGTGCTTATCGGATATTTTGGATATCATTTTGACTCCTTCATAATTTGTGCTTCATTCTTTAAAAGAGTTGTTCACAAATATAGGTGGGGCCGAAAAATGATGGCATGAATAAGCCGTGATTGTAAAGAGTGGGGGGATATTTTTCTTTGGGAAGATAAAACTTAAAAAAAGTCCAGTAAAGAGACACTGCCAATTTATTTTTTATCCATGTAATTTTGCTAAGTGTAAATGCATTTTTGCAAAAAAAACAAAAAAAAACAAAAAAAAAAGAAATCAACATTTTCAAGTAAGTTTACGATTTTGTGTTGGGCTGCATTCATAGTCATCTCTGCCCATGGACCACAGGTTGGGCACTCCTGCTATAGATAAACTATTTTTTTTAACATTAGCATTTGTTAATAATGCTTTTAGTGGAAGTTAAAAGTTCTGGGATTGTGAAATTCCAGTTGTATGTTATAAAGACAAGTTAATTTATGTATTTTTTTAAGCAAATTTGCTGAGGATTTGCCAAAACCTTCAACCCAAAATTTGATTTAGTAAAGGAGTAAAGCATGTTGACTTTCAAAATGAATTTTCAGTTTGCAAAGTAAATCCTCATTTATCTAAATGAATAAAGTAAATGTTAATTTTGCTTGCATGTTGTAACTGGGTATTCTTTGCAAAGTGAATTTTCATATTATTTCACCTCATTCACTAAGATAGATGAAAATACAATTTGCAGAGTGAGCATACTCCACTCCTTTAATAAACCTGGAAGGAAAAGCTTATAACTTGTGTACATTGTAACTGTGACACATAGCTGCTGATTGAACGTTGTGGTTTACTACACTTGTGTTCACCAATTACTTGCTGTAATATTAGTCATTGTAATAAGTCAGGCTTTGTGTTCCTTTTGGAAAGGCAACGCATGTCAAAAAACCAACAAACAAAAATCCCCAGCTCAGTTACCAGCCAGCCTGCAGCAGTCACCCTGTCTAACAGTCCACGTTACAACAAGGGCTTTAGTTTGCACACATTTGCAAATATATGCCAAAGCTGCAGCTGCAGATTTGTTCCTTTTTTCAACTTTGCCTATGTTCCTTTTTCCAACTTTGTGCAGGAATTGAGTTATCAGCCAGCAGTCAGACACGGATCTCAAATATCATAAATAAAGTGGAGTTTGTAGACTATGAAAGCAATTACAAGCCTGGAATCCCATACATTGGATCGGTGAGTTATACTACTTTGTTCTCCATCTGCTACCTTGAATTCTGATTACTATTTAAAGGAAACCTGTACTGAGAAGCTGGCATTGCTGACCTACCTCCATTAATTCTTGATGTGTCAGCCAGGGGAGTAACTACAGGGGTTGCAATTGCAACCGGGCCCCATGCTCCAGGGGCCCCATGTGCCTCCCTTGTACACCTGAATCCTTGTACACTTGAATAGGAGGAATGGCAGACGTGGCATTTAGAGGAACCAATTGCCTCCATTTTCCTCCTAATGGAGGAGATTGGTTCCTCTATATGCTGCCCCCGCCGCCCCTCCTATCCAGTTTACTTGTCTTCTGCTGTTCCCAGGGTCCCTGTGTGCTTCCCTGCCCCCCACCCCCACAGAGCTGCTGTCTTCCCCCCTCCTCTCTCCTGCCAGCTGCTGTAGAAGATGTGTCATGATGGAGAGATGGCAACGGGTCGGTAAATTTGTCATTTACCGGCTCCTTCCTTTTCTGAATGGACAGAGTCAGTGATTGGTACCAATTGGTTCATTCATGACTGAAGCATAACAAACTCTTTTTACTATACTTCCATTTCTGAATGAATGGGAGGCTTGGTGTACAGCTATTCCTGTCCATTCATTCTGTGCAGCTGAGGCTACACAGATGGAGATTGAGAGCTGAGGTTTGTTTAGACCCCTGATATCTCATCAAAGCCCCCCAACAGAACTCCTAAAAAAATTGTAAAAAATTGTAAAAATAAAATTGTAAAAGAAATAAAATTAAGTGGTAAAAAATAATACAATTAAAAAAAAAATTAAAAACTACTGACACCAGTGAGGGAACTATCAGGATTGCAAAGGTTGCAATTGCGACCGGGCCCCCAAGATGGCAGAAAGGGGGCCTGCTGCAGTACTTGTGAATGGGGCCCTGCCACAGTACCATAATAAAGGGACCTGCACTAGGAGTAAAGGGCCCCAGGATCAGTGGGAAGAGGGAAGGGCCCTGGTCAGGGGGGCCCTTCATAATTTATTGCACCAGGGCCCTGAAGGTTCTAGTTACTCCTCTGGTGTCAGCATCTTCTAGATCAGTGGTTCTCAACCTCAGTCCTCAAGTACGCCCAACAGGCCATGTTTTCAGGTTATCCTGAAAGGTGCTTTAAATCAGAGTCAATGGCTTGGTATTTTAGACAGCTGTTTTATCTAAGAGAAATTCCCAAAACATGGCCTGTTGGGGGTACTTGAGGACCAAGGTTGAGAACCACTGGTCTAGATCATTAACTCAAAACAAGAATACAGATTGGTAAATCAGACTGATGTCAGAACTCCAGATCTGCATACTTGGTTTTGATCAGTGACCCCTGCTAGACAACTATAATTTTTAGTAGTAGTGATCAGCAACGATAGCCTCCATTTCCTTTAATTGAGATAATCACTTTAAGGCCAGCTACAACCGAAACCGTTTTTATAGAGTGGGAATAAGTTACAACTCCTCAATATGACAGAGGCGGCGCTTAAAACTTGACAGACATTCTAACCTTTCTCCATACTATACAAAACAAAAAAAAATAGAAAATAAAAAGTAAAAAATGATTTTGGCTGGAGTTAGACATTAGACCAAATCATTTGCTAGCACTGACAAATAATGCTAACTTTGTCAGCCAACATTGGGCACCACTCAGTGCAGGGCGCAAGTTCTGAATTTGTAGAGATGTCTACACGTGAGGCATCTGTAAAATAAAACCTCTGTATTACAGCCATGCCAATCCCTTTCTGGATCCATATCCTGCCCCATGGCCCTGGATAACCTCTTACTTGCTGAAACTTTTTGAACACTTAAAAATAGATCACAATGCATTGTAGAACCTCCTTTGGTCTCCTTGTCTTGGTTGTGTACTCCCCAGTGGCAGCTGGTGCTCCATCGGTCAGGAAGGGGGGGGGCAAACAAACCTGAGACATCTACCCCCCCACTCCAGCCCACCACCCCACAACAACCCAACCCCCCACGGTTGCGCTAGCTCCCGGATCGAACAGCACTTACCCCATTGGGGCCATGGATTAGGGGGGCGGCGCCCTTGCGCCCCTTATGGAGTGCCCGCCACTGATACTCACGCTAACTCTTAACCCGAATCCCGTCCCTAAATTCTCAATCGCACTCATAGTCACCGCCCGTGAGGTATTCCCCGCGTTCCCGCGGCGGGGGG
>BLSH010213198.1:18028-28113 GCA_018402905.1 Glandirana rugosa | reverse complement strand
ACTCTGATGGGCAGGTGACAGGTACTAGGGTACTCTGATGGGCAGGTGACAGGTAATCGGTACTTTGATGGGCAGGTGACAGGTACTCGGGTACTCATATGGACAGGTGACAGGTACTCGGGTACTTTGATGGGCAGGTGACAGGTACTCTGATGGGCAGGTGACAGGTAATCTGATGGGCAGGTGACAGGTACTCGGGTACTCTGATGGGCAATTGACAGGTACTCGAGTACTCTGATGGGCAGGTGACAGGTACTCGGATACACTGATGGACAGGTGACAGGTACTCGGGTACTCTGATGGGCAGTTGACAGGTACTCGGGTACTCTGATGGGCAGATGACACTTACTCAGATGGGCAGGTGACAGGTACTCGGGTACTTTCGTGGGCAGGTGACAGGTACTCGGGTACTCTAATGGACAGGTGACAGGTACTCGGGTACTCTGATGGGCAAGTGACAGGTACTCTGATGGGCAGGTGACAGGTACTCGGGTACTCTGATGGGCAGGTGACAGGTACTCAGGTACTCTGATGGGCAGGTGACAGGTACTCAGATACTCTGATGGGCAGGTGATAGGTACTCGGGTACTCTGATGGGCAGGTGACAGGTACTCGGGTACTCTGATGGGCAGGTGACAGGTACTCGGGTACTCTGATGGGATGGTGACGGGTACTTGGGTACTTTTGTGGGCAGGTGACAGGTACTCGGGTACTCTGATGGGATGGTGACAGGTACTCGGGTACTCTGATGGGATGGTGACAGGTACTCGGGTACTTTTATGGGCAGGTGACAGGTACTCGGGTACTCTGATGGGATGGTGACAGGTACTCGGATACTCTGATGGACAGGTGACAGGTACTCGGGTGCTCTGATGGGCAGGTGACAGGTACTCGGGTACTCTGATGGACAGGTGACAGGTACTCGGGTACTCTGATGGGCAGGTGACAGGTACTCGGGTACTCTGATGAGCAGGTGACAGGTACTCGGGTACTCTGATGGACAGGTGACAGGTACTCTGATGGGCTGTGATAGGTACTTTGATTGGGTGGTGACAGGTCCTCTTTATTGGAAGGGGGGGCAATCAGTGTGCTTGGTGCTGACAGTAAGCGGTAACGAGCTGTTACCGCTATCTCCTCCTCACACACGATCGGTGTGTGAAGAGGAGAACCCGGTAACAGCTCATTACCACGGATTCCCGTCATTTTGTGACCGGCTGTGATTGGACACAGCCGGTCACGTGGTAAAGAGCCAATATTATTGGCTCTTTACCGTGATCGGGGTTGGGCTTTGTCCGAGGGACAAGCCCGCACCCCGATCGCCGCGCTGCGTGCCCCTGGGGGGCGCGCATGAGCGGCGTGCATGCCGCTCTGTGTCTGTTGTTGTTAGTGGCCGGCTGTGATAAGACACAGCCGGTCACGCGGTAAAGAGCCAATTTTATGGGCTCTTTACCCCGATCACGGAAGGCCGGGGTCCCGAGGGACACGGCCGGTCCCCGATCGCCGCGATGCGGGCCCCTTAGGGCCCGCAAAGCGGCAAAAACAAGTGGACGTCATATGACGTCCACTTAGCATGGGGAGTGCACCTTGCTGACGTATAATTACTATACGCCGGTAAGGAAGTGGTTAAACTGGCAGTTACGCACACAGAACTATATGGTGTTAAACTGGTAGTAACGCACACAGAACTATATGGTGTTAAACTGCCAGTAATACACAACTATATGATATTAAATTGGCAGTAACACACACAGAAGTAAATGGCATTAAACTGGCAGCAATGCATACAGAACTATATAGCTTTAAACTGGCAGTAACTCAAAAAAAAACTATATGGCGTTAAATTGGCAGTAACGCACACAGAATAAAATGGTGTTAAACTGGCAGTGACGCACACAGAACTATATGGCATTAAACTGGCAGTAATGTACACAGAGCTATATGGTGTTAACTGGCAGCAACGCACAACGAACTATGTGGCATTAAACTGGCAGTAACACAAAAAAAACGATATGGCATTAAATTGGCAGTAATGCACACAGAAGTAAATGGCGTTAAACTGGCAGTAACGCAGACAAAACTATATGGCGTTAAACTGGCAGTAACACACACAGAACTATATAGCGTTAAACTGGCAGTAATGCACACAGCAGTAAATGCTGTTAAACTGGCAGCAACACACAAAGAACTATGTCACGTTAAACTGGCAGTAACAAAAAAAATTATATGGCATTAAATTGGCAGTAATGCACACAGATAAATGGTGTGAAACTGGCAGTAACGCACACAGAACTATATGGCATTAAACTGGCAGTAACGCACACAGAACTATATGGTGTTAAACTGGCAGTAACGCGCAGAACAATATAGCGTTAAACTAATAGTAATGCACACAGAAGTAAATGGTGTTAAACTGGCAGTAACACACACAGAAGTTAATGGCATTAACTGGCAGTAATGCACACAGAACTATAAGGCATTAATCTGGCAGTAATGCAAAAAAAAGATATGGCGTTTAATTGGCAGTAACACACACACAACTATATGGCATTAAACTGTCAGTAACTCACAGAACTATATGGCATTAAACTGGCAGTAATGCACACAGAAGTAAATGGCATTAAACTGGCAGTAACGCACTCAGAACTATATGGCGTTAAACTGGCAGTAATGCACACATACTTAATGGCATTAAACTAGCAGTAACGCACTCAGAAATATATGGCGTTAAACTGGCAATAACGCAAAAAAACTATTATGGCATTAAATTGGCAGTAACCCACACAGAAGTAAATGGTGTTAAACTGGCAGTAACGCACACAGAAGTAAATGGCATTAAACTGGCAGTAACGCACACAGAACTATATGGCGTTAAACTGGCAGTAATGCAAAAAAACTATATGGCATTAAATTGGCAGTAACGCACACAGAAGTAAATGGCGTTAAACTGGTAGTAACACACCGAGAAATATATGGCGTTAAACCGTCAGTAACGCACAGAACTATATGGTGTTATACTGGCAGTAATGCACACAGACATAAATGGCGTTAAACTGGCAGTAACGCACACAGAACTATTTGGTGTTAAACTTGCAGTAACGCAAAAAAAGGATACAGCGTTAAATTGGCAGTAACACACACAGAAGTAAATGGTGTTAAACTGTCAGTAATACACACAGAACTATATGGCGTTAAACTGGCAATAACACACAGAACTATATGGCGCTAAACTGGCAATAACTCACAGAACTATGTGGTATTAAACTGGCAGTAATGCATGCAGAAGTAAATGGCATTAAACCAGCAGTAATGCACACAGAACTATATGGTGTTAAACTAGCAGTAATGCACACAGAACAATATGGCGTTAAACTGGCAGTAACGCACACTGAAGTAAATTGCGTTAAACTAGCAGCAACGCACACAGAACTATAATGGTGTTAAACTGGCAGTAACGCACACAGAAGTAAATGGCGTCAAACTTGCAGTAACGCAATCAAATAGACCGCCAACTACACTGACGCTCTCTGAACTGTCCGTACACTAGCTATACACTAATGTTAAGATTACTGACATGGTCTCACTACACTTCACTGAAACTATCAGTGCTGTCCCTACTCTAGCCATACAATAATGTAAAGATTAGTAACATGGTCTCACTACTTTGAAACTATCTGAGCTGTCCCTACTCCAGCTGCACACTATGTAAAGCTGAATCCTACTGGTCCTACTCACTACACTTAAACTATCCCTAGACTGATACTAAACGAATATACTACACTGACAATTGAAGCAGAATAGCACAGTTTAGCACACTAGCTTACTAATAACACTGAACAGAGCCCTGTTCTATCTCCCTTCAGCCGAAATCACACTGAAAATGGCTGCCATTGAAAGAATACTTTTATACTGTGGGGCAGGAATGAGCCATGATTGGATAAAGTCATGATGACATTGTCCAATCATGACTCTGACAGTGCTCTGTGCCCTAATGGGCTGAAGCTTTCACTGCTTCAGCCAATCAGGGTTTGCAATGCATTGTTCAGTGCCACATTGCATTTTGGTCTGTTCGGGGGGGGCGAACAAACGGTTGAATGTCCCGTTTGTCCGGCTGTTCGCTGAACGACCAAACAGCAAAAGTTCGGCCCGAACTTATGCTTGGGCCGAACCGTTTGTCCAACCCTAATCTTGAGATATATGCTTTTAACCGCTGAAAAATCTGTTACTTCAGCCCTCTCAATTGAAGTTGGTCACCAGATTTTATGGTACTGTACTAAAGAGAAAACCCTCTAGGTTGCCCTAGGTTCAGTAAAAGGAGACAGGGATTATCCAGATATGAGTGGGTAGGTTTGGGATTATTTTTACAAGTCCTGATACGCAAATTACATACTCTTTCAATTGCAATATTTTCACAGAGTTTATTTCACACCCTTAAACTTGTTTAAAATGGGAAAATGAGACACCCTTTTTGTCACAAATGCTAGAGTGTAGACATGATTATTTTTCATATGGTTTGGGGATGCAACAAAATTATTCTGGCCTCAAATTAATGATTTTATTTCTCAAAACTTTTATTTCCCCAATAAATGTTAAGTGTTAAGAAGACATTCTTAATGCTACAGTATGTCTCTTTTTTGCCAGGAAAATCTCCATAGAGTAGCCTTTAAAGCTATTGGTTGGCCTACAAAATTTGATGAAATATGGATGGCCTAGTTTTCTTGTTTTTACTTTTGTAAGCAGCAAACTCCTATCTCATTATCTTAGATGTAACAAGCAGACTCTTTTTTTCAAAGTTGATTTTGTAATTATGGCCCCACTACACAAACAATCATCACAAGAATGTGTACAGTGAATGTATTTTATTGTAAATGATTGTATACATCAATACTGGTTATTGTTGCAGTAATGTGTTTTATGTTTTTAGTTACAAATTACATTTTGTAGTTAGAAAAGTATTAAAAATGTAAATCCTACTCGGCTACGATACTGTTACCTTTTTATTTCTCTGAATTTAATGTTCTGCTATAATATGGCTATGTATGCCTTGTAATGATGGATTTTGACTTTATTAATAAACTTCAATATTGAAAAAAAGACCAAGGAAAGGGAGAAATTACAGATATTCTTGCTTAATCATGTCCATGATTAAAATGCTTCTATATATTTATTTACGCTTTGTTACTTTGTGCAGTAACCACAATACATTGAGAAATCCAGCTGTGAATCATTTCCATAGCAACCTGCTGATTTTTCTTTCTTTATACAGTTACTCCTGTTCCTTACTGTACTCCACCAGGGTTTAACTTGATATACATCAATCTGTTTACCAAACAGCTGTCAGCTGATGTGAACTATACTTATATAGTTATATATAAATATATCAATGAACAATAAGTATTAACAAAGCTAAAAAAATTACATTTGCTTTAATATATGAACTATAAACCAAAAAATATATTGAAAATGTTACCTATTATTGAATGGACTCCATATTATTATTTATACAGCTTGCTGCTTTCACTATCCCTCAGTGGAAGAGAGTTGACATTAGGATGATTCTATAAGCCCTTGCTTAGAGCTCATGTGATTGGACATCTAAACAATTATACATTCTTCAACCACTTCAATACCAGGCACTTTCACCCCCTTCCTGCTTAGGCCAATTTTCAGCTTTCAGTGCTGTTGCAATTTGAATGACAAATTGCTCGGTCATGCAACACTGTACCAATATGAAATTTGTATATATTTTTATGAGACAAAAAGAGCGTTCTTTTGCTGGTATTTAATCACCATTGATTGTTTATGATTTGCTAAACAAATGAAAAAAACAGGAAAATGTTGAAAAAATAATAATTTTTCTTAGTTTCTGTTATAAAATTTTGTACATAAGAAATGTTTCTCCTTCACTGATGAACCTGCACTGATGGGCACTGGTCAACTTCTGAAATATGAACTGTGCATGTAGCACACTTCTCAACCCTTCACTCTATGCATAGCATACGCTTGAACCCCACACTCTGTGCATAGCATGTCCCTGAGCTCTTCACCCTGTGTGTAATGCAATCCTAGTATTTAGCAATGCCCCTTTAAGATCCTGCAACTGTACAGTTTAGCCAGATCCACCATTTGATGCTGTATGCTTTCCCCCTTAGTGGCTATTGGTTATAGTATTCACCCACTGTCTGCTGTCAATCACAAAGAGATGTGTGCTACTGGATGGGGATCTAGTCCCCCAGCTTTCCCATCATTCCGCCCACTGCAAGCATCACTGTTGTTGGGTGTGAAATCTACAGCATCCTTAATGACTGTAGAATAGGTGGGAGGGGAGGAGGTAGTGACCACAAACTTGCTGCCCTGCTACACAGTGTACAGAGACAGGCATTCTGCCTGTCTCTTTATGCCAGCTTAGAGTAGGCCATTATTATTTCTAGTTTTGTTATCTACAAACTGATCAAAGTGTCAGTTTTCACCTTTGTCAACTGGATTGCAGAGTTTTCTCTTTTAATGGCATCTTTACATCTGGGGTTGCTAACTGTAGAAGTTCTCACATTCCACCTCATAAGAATTTCACACAGTTTTGATTACAGGTCCTCAATCAGGAACATGGGTCACTGTGTTCATCTAGTGCAGGGATAAGCAATTAGCGGACCTCCAGCTGTTGCAAAACTACAAGTCCCATCATGCCTCTGCCTCTGGGTATCATGCTTGGGGCTGTCAGTTTTGCTATGCCTCATGGGATTTGTAGTTCTGCAACATCTGGAGGTCCGCTAATTGCATATCCCTGATCTAGTGAGTCCATTCCCCACACAGTTAGAAAGCATCCCCTAGGGACACACTTAACCCTTTGATCTCCCCTAGTGTTAACCCCTTCCCTGCCAGTGTCATAAATACAGTAACAGTGGGTATTTTTAGCACTGATTACTGTAGTAATGTCACTGGTTCCCAAAAAGTGTCAAAAGTGTCAGGTGTTTGTTCTGTCCGCTGCAATGTCGCATTCCGCTAAAAAACGCCACCATTACTATCAAAAAAATAAATAAAAAATGCCATAAATATATTCCCTAGTTTGCAGATGCTATATCTTTTGCGCAAACCAATCAATATACACTTATTGTGATTTTTTACAAAAAAAATGTAGCAGAATACCCACTGGCTTAAATTGTTGAAGAAATTTGATTTTTTACACATTTTTATTGGATATGTTTTATAGCAGAAAGAAAAAAAAATATTTTTTTTTTCAAAATGGTCTGTCTTTTTTGTTTTTAGCGCAAAAAAATAAAACTGCAGAGGTGATCAAATACCACCAAGAAAAAGCTCTATTTGTGGGGAAAAAAGCACACCAATTTTATTTGGGTACAGCATCGCAGGGCCGCGCAGTTGTCAGTTAAGGTATAACAAAAAATGGCCTGGTCATTAAGGGGGTAAAACCTTCCAGGGGCTGAAGTGGTTAATGTTTAATGTTGGTAATATATTCAGGTAATATGTGCAATCGCATTTCAGCCAATCGAGTTTACCATTTTTTGTTTTTTTTTTATATTTTAAATTTGCACTTCTGTTTGTCAAAAAGCAATATTTTTGTTTCTTTATGAAACTTGGTTTTATTTATATATATACATTATATATCACAATGGCTAAATCTGTGTCTGTAGTCCACGTTCAAACCTTAATACCAAAAATAATAACATGATGAATATTGACAAAAAAGGGATAAAGTGGAAGGGAACTGGGAAAAGGGGAAGGGGAGTGGGAAGAAATTGAAGGAAAAAGTGTGATTATAGCGGTGCTGTAGACAGATAGTACAACTCAGATAAATTAAAAAATAATTTTATTGTTTACATAGATAAAAAAGGTACAAAGGTACCTGTAAGATAAAAGATATAATGCAAAGTGCCTTGTATCGTACAGTTATACAAGTAGCTAATAACTACACATGTACAGGCGTTTACATAAGCAGACGTTTGGATAAGAGTACAATGGATGTCTGATTACAACAGTGGCTGTGTGCTGGCGTCCAACATGTTTCGCCTAAACAAGGCTTCCTCAGGGACTTAGCGAGCCATTGTTACTTATCTAATATGTATATAAATAAGACATAAGTAAACTATCCTATATAAGCATAGAAATACATATACTACACAAAAACAAAAACATAGGAAAATAATAAAATATAATAATCATAAAAAATGTGCGCGACTACCTCTCACCCCGAAGATGGAATGTATGGGCATTACCCCGCTAGTCCAACCTCCCACACGGCCCCAAATGTCAAGAGGTCCACCCAAACGTTGTGCGTCACACCAGGGAGGGGGGCACTGTACATCCACAAACCATCCCACACAGGTACCGGCTAATAGAAGACAATAATAGAAAATAAGCAACATAGATTAAAATTGCCTACAAAAAATTAAATTAAATTGAAACAAAAATCTAGCCAGTCTTGTTAAGTGAAAAACAAGATGAATAGGTGCAAGGACCAGGTGGGGAGGGTCTGGTGATATGAAGTCCCAATAAAACTGCAGATCGGCAGCTCTTCTTACAGGATAGCCATATCCAACACTAGAGCAGAAAAGAAAGCAGAAGGCGCCTCTAAATGCAGAAGTATAACATTTATTAGTAAAAGCAAGGGTATATCAAACTCACATAAAAGGTGATTAAAAGCGCATGTCCGCACATGTGTCTGCGGAGAGACAAAGAAGGGAGGCAGCGGTGTCTGTGCTGATGGTGGGTATCCTGCTGCTGTAGTCTGTGCCTATGGTCCGGGTGGAGCGGATGCCGGCCGGCCAAGGGCAGATGGAACGTCCGCTGATGTAGGGGGATCAATGCCCGGGCTTCAGAGGCTGCAGAGGAGCAGTTGGTAAGCGTCCCACGTCATCAAAATGCGACGCGATTCTGAGTTTCCTTACCCGTGACGTCATCAACGGGTGCACTCTTTCATCAGGCATGTTTACTAGTGGGCAGGCTGCTGTATATATTTGGGAAAGGATGGGCGACACCTAGTGGTGGAATCAGGATAGTTCTACAGATGTCTCTACCTAGAAGGTATACATGTGGCCATGGGGACATCAGCATATAATCATAGCAATAGATCATAAAATGATAAAATTCAGAGAATTAACAATACAAATAAAGCGTACCATGGGTGTAAAATTGCATATAGACAAGGGATACAAATAATACATATGATCAAGTTATAAATAATATAAACATAAAATATATTATTATGACAATATCGGTAACCTGGAATATGAGTCCCAAACACAACTCTATATACATTAAAATTAGAATTACATGCACATCTACGGCTAATTTGTACCTGTGGGGGGGGGGGGGCTGAAAAAAGATATATAATATGATAGAAAAATAAAGATAAATAAAAATGAATATAAAAAATAAAAATAATAATAGTAACCATAAAAGTAATAACAAAAAATATATAATAACCAAAATAACAAAAAATAATAAATAATAATTGTTAAGGGCCAGCATAACAACTTACAAGCGACAGCCTGGTTTAGATGAAGTGACGTGGAGGGTATTCTTCCATACACTCCATGTCACTTCATCTAAACCAGGCTCTATACCGGTTCTGGTATTTGATCACACATGTTGAATAGCTGCAGGGCAGCCAATCAACAAGCGTTTCACTGGTTTGCCCTTAGAAGCCATCACAGCCATACCTACTAATGGCATGGCTGTGATTGGCCAGTGCATCATGTGACCCAGCCTCTTTATAAGCTGGAGTCACTTAGTGCTGCATGTCACATGCTCTCTGGGTAGTGTAGTGAGTGGATGCTGCCGGCGCTGTGAGGGACAGATTGCAGATATAATAACATCTCATCCTGCATTACAGAACGATCTGATTGTGGACTAGGTAGAGATTACTACTACTACTGCTTTTGGGGACAGATTGCAGATCTAATAACATCTCACCCTGCATTACAGAACGATCTGACTGGACTAGGTAGAGTCTACTGCTTAGAGGGACAGATTATTGTTCTAAAATCATCTCCGGATATCTTGATCTTATACGAAAATCTTGTTATTAGACAGGGAGATTCGTCATCTGAGATGGATCAGGTCAGTCTAGCAAG
>BLSH010213195.1:121863-136749 GCA_018402905.1 Glandirana rugosa | reverse complement strand
GCCTCGATCCGGAAGTGATGTCCATTGATGACGCCTGTGGGCGGGCGAAACGCGTCGACGTAACTTCCGGTTGAGTGAGCCGTGGTCATCACTTCCTGTTGTTGGAGCGCACGCCATGAGCGGCGTCCATTGATTGTTACACGCTGTTTTTAAATGTCTTTTTTGTAAGTATAAACTTTTACTTTGCGTGGAATAAAGCAAGCCAGACAATACTTCACTATTGTTGGAATCCTTTCTCTTCCCTTATACAATATACGGTGGTTCATCGGTGGTTGTTGGAGACCAGTTCCAGGACAAGTCCAACCTGTGGAAATTTGATCACATACAGCTTTTGTGGATCCCCAGACTGAAAAGCTGGGGGTCATATTGTTGCGGTGAGTAGGATTCTTTTGGGGTTCTTCTCCCCCCTGCACGTGTGGAGCACTTTGGCACCTGGAAGAAATATCCAGTATACAGCGCACTCTGTCACTCTAATATGGACTATTATGTTATAAGTTCTTTATGATTTTCTAAGCACCTATATGGCACTTTAATTGGACTATCATGTTATGAGTTTTTTATGATTTTCTAAGGGTTTCTTTACAGGTTAGGATATGAGTTTAAGTGAAGCTACAGTATAGGCAAAATAAAACCAAAAATCACCTGTATGGGGTAGTCTGACACTAGCATTAACATTGAAGTTTTTCTGAGTTAATGCAGTTTCATTTCCTCTTGATCTTGCCAGTAGATCTGTTATTTTTCTGCTTTCTTTAGCAGGTTGTTTATTGTGCAGTGAAATTGAACAGTAATCCTGTGACTCTTTGGACAGGGAAGTTTTAAATCGATTTTAAGTGACAAACAAATTATTATTATTATTGTTATTATTATGTTTTTGCTAACTGCATCCCTTTGCAGATAATTCCTCTTACTTTCTGTTGTGCCTTCAGAAGAGAAACTCATCAAAGGGAGGGAAACTCTCTTGTGACAATTGTCAACAGAGCAAGTGTTCCCATTGGAAGGCTTCCCCATGTTAAATCAAAAATGTTGCATTAGCTATTCATTTCTGTATGGGACACAGCGGTCACCAAAACAAAAGAGGGTAAATCTTCCCAAAGTTTATAGACAGTAATAAAAGTGCTTTTCAAGGACTTTTATTGAGAAAACAAAATATGGGCTATACATACACTTTAACCACTTAAGGACCAGAAGGATTTCCCATGTTAGGACCAGAGCACTTTTGTGATCGGCACTGTGTTGCTTTAACTGACAATTGAGCGGTCGTGCGACTTTGTACCCAAGGGAAATCTGTGTCCTTTTTTTCCCACAAATAGAGCTTTCTTTTGGTGGTATTTGATCACCTCTGCATCATTTCTGATCGCTGCTATAAACAAAAAAAGATCGACAATTTTGCAAAAAAAAACAATATTTTGCTAAAATACAAATCCAACAAAAATATATAAAAAAACAAATTTGTTCATCAGTTTTGGCCGATTTATATTCTTCCTCATATTTGTGGTAAAAAAAAAAATCGCAATCGTCGCTTATTGATTGGTTTGCGCAAAAGTTGCTGCGTTTACAAACCATGAGAATTAATTTCTGGAGTTTTTACGATTTTGTTTTTTACTAGTTATGGCGGTGATCTGCGATTTTTATCGGGTCTGCGATATTGCAGTGGACATGTTGGACATTTTTGACACGTTTTTGGGACCAATGACATTTATACAGCGATCAGAAATGTAAATATCCGCTGATTACTGTGTAAATGTCATTGGCAGTGAAGGGGTTAACACTAAGGGGGCAGTGAAGGGGATAACTGTGTTCCCTGGGTGTTAAGTGTGAGGGGGCTGGGCTGGCAGGTGCACCAGAGATCTAACTGATCCCGAGTATAGGGATGAGTAGATCTTTGACATGCTGCCTGTCAGAATGGGAAACCACTGTGTTTACATCAGCGGTTCCCCATTCTGGCTCTGTCAAGGGGCATCGCGAGTTGCAGACGGACATCGAGTCCGTCTGACCCGCGGCCCCGCTCAGGGAGCTCGTCCCCTAGCTGCTGTGCACTAAAGTGATGACTATAAGCGGCGATTCGCGGGACAGAGCCACACTGTCGCCGCTTATAGTAGTACGGCGGTCGGCAACTGGTTCAGTGTTATGATTCAGGGTTAGGTTAAAGTGGAGCACCACCCAAAGGTGAATCTCCATTTGTCTGCCTCCTCCCCCTTCCGCTGCCACATTTGGCACCTTTTGGGGGGAGGGGGAGCTGGTACCTAGTTTTGTTCACCCCCCTCCTTCCCCTGCAGCCTTCTGGGACACTTTACAGGTCCCAGAAGACCGCAGCCCATTCACAAAGCACAAGGCACTTTGCGTATACGCAGTAGGAACCCTGCTGTAAAACCGCAAAGCTTCACTGCCGGTTTCCCAAGATGACAGCGCCAGCACCCAATAATCGATTGAAGAATCGGCTCGGGTGAGGACACTGCTGGATACTTGAACAGGTAAGTGCCCTAATATTAAAAGTGAGCAGCTACGGTATCTATACATTTTTTGGGGGGGAGCCTGGAGCTCCTCTTTAGTGATTATATTTGTAGTGATGTAGGGAATCAAGACATTATAGGGAAAGAATACTTTTTGGGGATCAAGTTAGTGATAAGAATTGACAAAATTGGTTGGAATGAGACTTTTGAGGTATGGATACCAAATACACTATTTATAAAAAAATATTGGAATATGTGGAAATGGTTTCAAAATGTTGGTATCATCTTGTTCTCAAGCTACGATCTAGGGCCCAGTATAAATCAAAAGAGAGAGACTGGGAAAGAGACTAAGGAAAATGCCTCCTCCTGCTGGCAGCAGACCGATAACATCATATCAGCCTATGCAAAGTCACTTAAAGCCTAATACCATGTTTATTTTCACTTTAAAAAGTTAATTTTGGCTAAGCTGACCCAAACAAATGGTTTCCTTAACTAACTCATTTTGCCACTGTCATAGCTGTGTAAACTGTATGAATACAAGGCCTCCTCTGACTGGCTGAAGTGGAGAGGCAGGAGTATGAAGTTGCAATCTCTACCTTGGGCAATAAGTGGAAGATTTGTATGCATTGATAAAATACAAGACTTTCTATGATTGGCTGAGCAACACTGTATTTGATTTACCGAATTGCAATAGTACCGAATTTAAACAAATCCGAAATAACGAATAAAAAAATTCTGATGAAATTCAAATTCGCTAAATTTTCTAATAGTTTTCAAATACTTTTCGAATTTGAATAGTTTTTCAATTTCCAAAGAAAACAAAATAGAATAGAAAACAAAGGACAGAAAAAACAAACAATAGACTAGAAAAGAATTTAACAGAAAATAAAACAATAGTATACAACAGAATAAAACAGCTCTGTTCAACTACACCACATTATATTCTTTAATTTTCTGTTATATTCCCCTCTATTGTAGTCTATCTTTTTCCATTCTATTCCTCCACTTTCCACTCCACCCCATTCTCCTTGGAAATAGAAAAACTATTTGAATTCGAAAACTATTCAAATGCAAAAACGATTTGAATTTGAAAACTATTCGAATTCTAAAACTAGTTGAAATGGATTCAAAAACTTTTCGAATCGACTTGAAAACAAATAAACGAAACGAATCCTGAAAATGAATTAAACAAATGAAAATAATCTAACTGAATGATTTATGTAAATAACAAATAAAAATTGAATTAAACTAAACAAATTTTTTTGCTCTACACATGTCTACTACCAAGCTGGCGCAAAAAGTGAAAGCAAATCTGGCTTTAGGCTTTAATGGATTTTTAATGATAAAAGGTACAGTTTTTTTTTGTTATTATACCATTCTGTACAGTATATTGTTTCACATCAGGGATGTGTTCATGATAATGGTCCACTTATGTCTGTCTGTAATACAGACGACATCACGTTCTGCATGCTACATCAGATTTTTGTTTTGAAAATAGTAGCAAATATTCCCTAACAAATATAATGAATATCAGGTAATTTGGGTTTACTCTTTTTTTAGATGAGAGGTCATTTGAAACATGTTATATTGTTTTTAATGTTTTACTTGTTTTTCTCTGATGTATAAAATGAAATAGACAAATATACTGAACATTTAATAACTTACACATTAGAATATTTTTTATTGGTTAAACTTAAAATTGCTCTAGATCTGAAATGGTTAAAGTTTAATATAATGACAGTGAGAAAAGCTAGTTGATATCAAAATATATGTGCATAATTCTGAAATATTAAATTATACAAGATAAAAGGGACAAACAACCCAACACTTATTTGAATGAGTTTCGGTTCCTACTGTGCAATCGTATTCGCTGAACATTCACTGGGGAATTATTTGCTACATTTATAAAGCAAAGAAACAACTTTGCACTAACCCATCTTATAAAACTATGTAATCAAAAGTCCACTCTAATTTCCAGATGCTTCCAAACTGCTGCTTAGACACATACTGTGCATACTAATGCTGCTCAATGGCTGAATAAAAATTGAAAAAGCAGCTCTCAGGACCAAATCACTTTCAATGGCGGTCACTATCTAAAACTGAAATTGAATGAGGCTGACCACACAAACATTTAGGCCAAATTATGCATGTCAATGTAGCCTGTGAGATGACACCTCCATTTATAGTTAATTTCCATATTCCATCTGTCATTGTGTCTTACTGCAAATGTTATGGTCAAGGAAGATTACCCACATTGCAATTAGTTGACACATATGACATATTCAATGCAGTTCAAATACAGTTTAAAGGCTTTACATGTATTTCATACACTAAAATCAGGCATATTACAGGGAAGCAGTAAAGGGGTAGTATGTACTGTACATCAACCACAAGGCTCATATCACTGTCTAGTTTGTAAAATGTACTTTGGCACTGGGATTTCATTAGGGACATAGCTGAGGACATGTTCTATAGGTATAGAGTATAAGCCCTTTCTTCCCCACCCTATCATTCTGCTCATTTTTACAGTATTTGAAGCTGTTACCTTTTTAATTTTGAATAGAGTAGGGAAGTGTTTATTGCTTTTTACTAGATTTATCCTTTTATTTGTTCACTATCACTGAGACAAGAAAGTAATGAGAAATCCAGAATTTTGGAGCTCACAAGAATAACAAGTAAGGGTAAATCTTCCAACGAGGATGTCTGTTGCTCTGACAATGGTCTAAGAGGGACAGTCCCCACATATGCAGATTTTCTCTAACTTTCTGTTGCTTATTCAGAACTTATCCTCTAAGCATTCAGTCCAGGCTTACAGAACCCAGGAACCCAGGCTCTGTACTTATCTCACAGCTTCCTTGGCTCCTTTGCCTGCAGCTCCATGCCGCACAGGCTTACACCGTGAACTCTTGATGGGAGCCCATCTGACTCCTATGCTGAGATCTACTGTTTCTCAGGTGGAGAGCCCTGTACTGCTGCTATGCCCTTGATTATAAGGCCTCATGCACACAGGACGTTAAAAAAACGAGCTATAAAGCTAGTACCAATGCCGGGAAAAACACCCATTAAAAACGCAATTTTATTAGCGCTTTGCATTGGCGTCAATCCCCGTTTTTTCATGATAGCTTTACGTCGTGTTTCTCTATCTCTATTCAAAATTAATGGTTCCCTATGGGAGCCCATTGATTTGAATAGAAGTCGCACCAGAAGTCGAATCATGATGATCCCACTTGCGGTGCGATTTGTGTGCTGAGGATCTTGAAGGGGAACCCCGCAAAAAAAAAAAAAATTGCGTGAGGTTTCCCCCCAGGATGATATGAGACCCTTCGGTCTGGTATGGATTTTAAGGGGAGCCCCCACGCCAAAATAAATGGCGTGGGGTCCCTCCCAAAATCCATACCAGACCCTTATCCGAGCATACAGTCTGGCAGGCCAGGAAAGGGGGTGGGGACGAGTGAGCCCCCCTCCTGGACCATACCAGGCCACATGCCCTCAACACGGGGGGGTGGGTGCTTTGGGGCAGGGGGGCCCTGTGCCCCCACCCTAAAGCACCTTGTCGCCATGTTGATGAGGACAAGGGCTTCTTCCCGACAACCCTTGATGGTGGTTGTTGGGGTCTGCGGATGGGGGGCTTATCAGAATCTGGATGCCCCTTTTAACAAGGGGGCCAAAATCCTGGCCCCCCATCCTATGTGAATGGGTATGTGGTACATTGTACCCCTACCCATTCACCTGAAAAAAAGTGTAAAAAAAACACACTACACAGGTTTTTAAAATATTTTATTAAATCAGCTCCAGCGTCTTTTCCCCTCTCCGGCTCTTCTCCCTCTCCGGCGTCTTCTTTCTTCTGCTCTTTTGCGGGGCCTTCTTTCTTCTGAGGGGTCTTCTATCTTCTGCTTGATCTTATGTCTTCTGCTCTTTTGCCGCTGCCTTCTCCCTCTGTTTTTCTTCCCATGTTGACACAATGCGATCTCCGGCACTAATGCTATATCCGCGCTCTGCATTGACTTATAGTGCCATGGGGCAGGGCCATCCGCTGATGTCATTCGGAGGCCCTGTCCCTTATGACATCACCGCCCCATCATGCCTCCTTAGAGCATTTTTACAGCTGAAAAACATCTCTCAGTACCCACTAGTCCGGTGTTTTTTTTACAGCTCAAAAACACCACAGCCAAAAACAGTTGATAACAGCCTATGTGTGCACATGAACACATAGGATAACATGATAAGGAGTTTATTGACTGTAGACATAAAGTCTGCAGCTAAAAAAAGCAGCTGTAAAAACGTCCAAAAACGTCCAGTGTGCATGAGACCTAACAGTTGTGCACAGCTACACAATTGGCCTGCTAGTCTCTGGCAAGACCCGGACACCGTGGCAAGGGCTTCTTCCCTCCCAAAACTCCTGTAAAGGCCTTGGACTCCAAACCCTGATCTGAGATTTAAAAAACTCAGAGAAAGCTGCAAGATCAACTTTCTTCTCTCAGAACTGACATTCTGGAGCCCCCTTTTTCCTATATTCACACAATGGCAGAGCCTAGCACTGTCACACCATTTACATAAATAGTGAATGAAAATAGAACATCAGTCCTAAAATGAGCTTCTTATAGAATGTTAATGAATGTATTATTATTATACAGGATTTATATACCGCCAACAGTTTGTGCAGCGCTTTACAACATGAGATCAGACAATACAATCTAATACAGGAGAAATCAGAGGACCCTGCTCGTTAGAGCTTACAATCTAAGGGTCAAGTGATGAAAAAGGTGATAACTGTGGGAGATGAGCTGATATAGAAAATTAAAGTGTCATTAAACTCAGACTATGAAAAATTTTCATTACATGCTATATAACAATGTTCATACTTACAAAGCCACTAAAGCATTCATTTTGTGTAGCGTGAAATATACCTGGTTGATCCTACCTTCAGCTTTCCCTCCCATCTTCTCTGTGTCCCCACTGCAGGCTGAGATTGTGTAGACCAGCTGGTGTCCTCTACTGAACATGCTCAGTTATACACTCTTCATTGCCTCCTTTTTCTTATCTGTGCAGCCCAAGTGGCTATTTGGATTGAGTCACACATGAGGGCGTATACACAGCGATAAATAACACACCCCTCCCTCCTCCATGTCCTCCTATTACTAAACACTACGGG
Organism: Glandirana rugosa; assembly: GCA_018402905.1. Taxonomy (NCBI): domain Eukaryota; kingdom Metazoa; phylum Chordata; class Amphibia; order Anura; family Ranidae; genus Glandirana; species Glandirana rugosa. The sequence goes on along the minus strand of BLSH010213195.1, from coordinate 129,147 downwards.
GGCATTATATAGTATGCTGATTGCATACATTCACTAAGAAACTCACAAAAAAGCTTCGTTTTAATTTAAATCAGTATTAAATATATCCAATGTAATTGCTAATACCTGAAATTAAGAAAAATAGCTTTGGATGCAGATGCCACCTGAACAAAATGAAAGCTAGTGTCAATCATCTCTGAGTCCACCTACACCATATTAATGCACAAAAAATACACATTTGATGTTCAATAAAGATTTATAGGAAGCTATATAAGAAGGAGGGATTTGGGTTTTTAGAGCACTGGGCTGACTTTTCATTGGGGTACAACCTGCACCTAAATGGAAGGGGGTCTGCTGTGCTGGGGAGAGGTTTATGGGAAGGCTAGAGAAGTATTTAAACTAGGATTGAGGGGGGAGTGTGAATTAGATTATAATGGGTCAGACAGGTCAGTCAGGGGTCAGCCTCTATTGGTGGGTGGAATGGGGAAAGATGGGGGGAGGGCTAGGCAGATGATATGAATGTTCCCATGTTACAAACAACCATTGAAAATTATACTGTTTGTACTAAAACAAAAAATATGCAACATACGTGTGCAAAATGTGACAATGGATTAAACTGTTTGTTCACCAATGCCAGAAGTCTGCCAAGAAAAATAGAGTTGAAAGCTCTGGTGCACGAGGAGAACTATGATTTAATTGGTATTGCTGAATCTTGGCTTCATTCTTCACATGACTGGGCTATTAATATCCCTGGCTATGCTCTCTTTCGGAAAGACAGGGTAAAGCGGAGGGGTGGTGATGTCTGTCTCTATGTGAGAAGTGATCTCAAAGCGATTGTGAAAGAGGACCTAGTTGATGGAGAGTGTGCTGGGTCTGAAGCATTATGAGTGGAACTGTACATGGGTGTGCGTACCACAAAGGTTATCATGGAGTTTGTTCTAGACCTTCCATTGTTAAAGAGAAGGTGGAGACTGAGCTCCTTGCAGGGCTGGGAAAGTGATAATAATGGGGGGGTTAACTACCTGGAAATTGACTGGAGTAATGGCACTGCTGGGACAGTTAAAGGGAAAACATTTCTAAACCTATTACAAGACAATTTTATGGTCCAGTTTATTGAGGCTAGGAATGATGCTCTGCTGGACCTGGTAATCTCAAATCATGCAGAGCTTATTACCAATATTCAGGGGCGTCACCAGGGGGTGGCTATCAGGGCTGCAGCCCCAAATGTTACACCCACAGCCCAAGTGTCCCAAGGGGCCCCTAATGGCGGGTCCAGGGGCTCTGTCAGAGCCGTGAGCAGGCGGCTTGACAGAGCCACAAGCGGGAGGCCTGACAGAGCTGCGGGCGGACGGCTTGACAGAGCCGCGGGCAGGCGGCTTAACAGAGCCACGAGCGGCCTGCAGAAGGGAGCCGAGAACGAGTGGGGTGGGCGAGCAGAGATGATGTAATCTCCGCATCACTGCTCTTCCGCCTGACGGGGAGCATCTCTCACTGCCCCCCACATCTCCTCCCTTTAGGACATATCGCTGGCCCATTGGTGGACACCTGTGTAAGGGGGGACACACACTGCTGGGGGACACCTGTGTAAGGAGGGACACACAACGCTGGGGGACACCTGTGTAAGGAGGGACTCTCCACTGGGGGACCCCTGTTTAAGGAGGGACACACCACTGGGGGACACCTGTGATGTAAGGAGGAACTCCGCTGGGGGCACCTAATGGAAGGAGGGACTCTGCTGGGGGCATCAGATGGAAGGAGGGACTTCACTGGGGGCAACTGATGGAAGGAGGGACTCTGGGAACACCTGATGACATCTGGTAGCAGGCGACAGTGGCAAGTGACACACTCGGTGCTCCAACTGATTCTGCATTATGGTGAGTTGAACTATTTCATTTTATATTACAATGTAATAATAGAAATAATGCCAACCATGCTGCCGGGATGATTGAATCGCTAACACCAGGTGTTTGGAGTATCTTTATCTGCTGATTGTTAAACTTTCTGGAATACATATGTTGCTATTGTGGTGTAGGATCTTGACCTGCTGTCCCTCCATCCCGACTTCTTCCCTTTCTTCTCTTTCCTTCCCTCAGTATCTCTTTCTTTCTTCCTTCCTCCATCCCTTGTTCATCTCAGATGTGAGCCACGCCCACTAAAGCTACGTCAATTTAAGCTACGCCCACTATTTTGTTTAGACCACACCCATTTTTCACAGCGACACATTTCTTCAGGCTAGTGCCTCTGGTCTTTTTCCAAACTAGCAATGCCCCGCCAATATTCATATAAAAGAACATCTGGGTAGCAGTGACCATAACATGATTTCATTTAATGTTAGCTGTAAGTAACAAACACATGCGGGAAAGATAAAAACACTTAACTTTAAGAGAGCAAATTTTCCAAGGACGAGGGCTGCTCTCCAGGACTTAGACTGGGAGAGAATATAGGCATTGATGAACACAGAAAGACAACCAAACTAATAAGAGGCATGGAGGAGCTCAGCTATGAGGAAAGATTACAGGAACTGAATTTATTCTCTCTTGAGAAGAGGAGATTAAGGGATATAATCAACATATATAAATACATAAATGGTCCATATAGTGAACTTGGTGTTGAGTTGGTGTAGAGTTATTCACTTTAAGATCATCACAGAGGACAAGGGGGCACTCTTTATGTCTAAAGGAAAAAAGATTTAATCTCCAAATACAGAAAGGTTTCCTCACAGTAAGAGCTGTGAAAATGTGGAATAGACTCCCTCCAGAGGTTGTTCTGACCAGCTCAGTAGATTGCTTTAAAAAGGCCTGGATTCTTTCCTTAATGTACAGGGTGGACCATTTATATGGATACACCTTAATAAAATGGGAATGGTTGGTGATATTAACTTCCTGTTTGTGGCACATTAGTATATGTGAGGGGGGAAACTTTTCAAGATGGGTGGTGACCATGGCGGCCATTTTGAAGTCGGCCATTTTGAATCCAACTTTTGTTTTTTCAATAGGAAGAGGGTCATGTGACACTTCAAACTTATTGGGAATTTCACAAGAAAAACAATGGTGTGCTTGGTTATAACGTAACTGCACAAAAAAAGTTGGATTCAAAATGGCCGACTTCAAAATGGCCGCCATGGTCACCAACCATCTTGAAAAGTTTCCCCCCTCACATATACTAATGTGCCACAAACAGGAAGTTAATATCACCAACCATTCCCATTTTATTAAGGTGTATAAATGGCCCACCCTGTACATAATATAACTGGATACTGACATTTATAGGTAAAGTTGATCCAAGGAAAATCCGGTTGCTTCTCGGGGGATCAGGAAGGATTTTTTTCACCTGCTGTAGCAAATTGGATCATGCTTTGTTGGGGTTTTTCGCCTTCCTCTGGATCAACTGTGGGTGAAGGATTGTCTATATGGGATTGTATGATTTTTTTTTTCTGTTGGTTGAACTAGATGGACAGCTGCACCAGATGTTGCACTCTCCAGTTCTAGTAAATCAACCCCATACTGTATTAACAGAAGCCGCATCCAAGGATCTTTGCCTGCAGATGCCTAAGAACAGGGAAATGTCATGTGACCACACAACAGCGCTTCAGGAATACAGTACTCAGAGGACTAAAAAAATACAGTGGCATGATATATATGATTTATGTGAATGGATTATGGCAATTACCACTTCTCTGTTTAGTATCACTTACAGCTGTAAGTTTGAGGCAGGATGGGCTTCTCTAAAAAGAAGGGTTGTCAGCAGTGGAAGCCCATTCATTAGGGGCGCACGGGCACCGCCTCTCTATCCATGCCTCTAGCCCCCTGATCTACAGGAACAAAAAAACAGGTTTCTTTCCCTGTATGTGGCTGTTTGATCAATAAATTGCAAGCTCTTGAAAAGTATATGAAGTGCCCCCCAACCTGTTTTTTTTTGTTCCTGTAGATCAGGGGTGCCGAGGCGTGCACCCTTCTTTGATTCACCTGTCTGCCTGAGCGGTGTGTTACATTCCATTGGACTTTTACCCCTGATCTACATACAGGGCACCGGACTATGGATTCCAATGGGGGGGGGGGGTTTGAAGCAGAGGCCAGAAGCTGTAATAGGATTCAAAAAAGGGTTGGCTTGGGGCGCAGAGCAGGTAGTGCCACGCCGCCGGCCCAAGGGGAGGGGGTGGTTGTTTGCCACCCCCCAAAAAAAACCCCACCAGCCACCACTGGTTGTCAGGGATCACCTAAAAGTGGACAGAGTAGGAGATCATTTGATTACTAGCTGAGCTTACAATCTATCCTTTTTCTTTAACATTAAATTCTCTCTAAAGGCCAAATTAACCCTATGACAAGAATGTGGGGAAAAGGGGGAGACGGTTTCAATACCCCTTTTCCTCATGGGACAGTGGCAGGAGAGGCAGTTTCAAGTCTCCCCTGTAGAGCATGCCGCTCTCTAGGGAGTCTTTTATTGTAGTCACGTGGCTTGTCTGAGGTAAAACAGGTGACTTCAGGCAAGTCACGTGTTTTTAGGGCCACAGAAGTTTTTGAAACCCCCATTGGGGGACTATAGCAAGGGGGTCCATCGAAGCGGGCTCATTCGCCTCAGAACATGGGACTGTGGTGCTCAAGGAATCTACTCCACTGGGTAAAAAAAAAATAAAAAAAAGACTGTATAGAGTGGTTGCTAAGTATTTACAGGGTTTATGCATATTAACATTTGGGCACGCAGAATTGGAAGGCAGTATTGAAGGACTTTATAGTTTGATGGTATTCATCTTTCTGAAATTGGAACAGATGCATTTAACTCAGACCTAAATTCGTGTGTTAAAATGGCCGCGGTGCGGGGGTTTTTTGAGAGGTGGATTTAATTGACCTGTCTTTTGGAAATTTATTGATATCTGAATATATTTATGTAGCCTGGGCCATGGTGGCTAGGTTATTCCTTGGTGTTTGTGTGAATTTATATTTGATGCATTATTAAAATTATTAATTTTGAAACCAATAATAAAGCGCCGTGGTCATATTTATGCCAACAGTTTTGTCTGCGTGATAGTTATTTAATTATTAAATGAGTTAGTTATTAAGAGTCCTGCCTGCTGTCCCATGTGGGAAAAAGGGGGAGACGGTTCCAATTCCCCCTTTTCCTCATGGGATGGCGGCGGGAGAGGCAGTTTCAAGTCTCCCCTGGAGAGCGTACCGCTCTCTGGGGAGTCTTTTAGTGTAGTCGCGCAGCTTGTCTGAGGTAAAACAGGTGACGTCAGGCAAGTCAAGTGTTTTTAGTGGCACATAAGTTTTTAGAACCCCCCTTGGGGAACTATAAGAAGGGGGTTCTGTCGGAGCGAGCTCATTCGCCTCAGAAGACGGGACTGTGGTGCTCTAGGAATCTAGACCACTGAGCAAGTAGTGTCTTCTGAGGCAAGAAGATGAGCCTGCTGCAGCACTTGATAAAGAGGGCAGATGAAGGCTAGTGGCGAAGATTGGATCTGGCGGTGCCTCGACTTAGCCAGGACTTCGGGTCAAGAGGCTCCAGTGGGAGCTGCACCAGCCACCACTGCAGGAGTAGGGGTGGCAAAAGATAGAAGACCGGGTGAAGAGGAATTAATCTGGGAGCCCATGCCGCTGCTTTCCACACAACGGCCGGAAAAGGTTGAGGAGGAGCCACCTGAAGAGGATATGAGACAGCCGAGGAGAATCATTATATCTGGCTCTAGGATTGAAGTGGAGAAGAGGAGGCACATGCTGCACCGAGGCACTCCCCTTTTTCACCCAGGCCAGTAAGGGAGAGAAACGCTGGGTGGCCTTCAGCTCACATGTGCGCCCCTAATAGAGGCGCGGCCGGGAGTTCGGATGGAGGAAGAGTCGGAGCATCAAGGCAGCCCATGGGTCAGCCAGATTTATATTGCCTAAGCAACGGATGTCGCTGTCAGGAGGCAGAGGCAGGAGTCCAGCGTCAGCTGCAGCAGCTACTGCCACAGAATTACAAACAGGTGGAGTAAATGGAGGGAGTGGTTTCTCCATCCCTGTCATTAGCCCCCCCCAACCAGTGGATCAGGTTCAACAAAGTGTTGGTGAGTCATTGTCTAATACTCTGTTATGCAACACTTCAGACATCCTTAAGAAATGATCAGAAGATGTTAGTACAGTTAAACAGCAGTCTCAAATTTCATCAATTCCTTTGAATCAGATTAGGGAATTCTCAGCTGCTGAGGTATGGGCGCGATCTAGTGGTTGTTCCACTAATGACGTTCAGTCATCACAAGCTGGTTCTATCCAAGTTTTATCTAATTCTCAAATAGCAAGATCTCAGAACAGTTCTATTTCTTGCTCAGAACAAATCTATTTCTTGCGAACTCTCCCCTTTAGGATATCATTTGTCTTTACCAGTTAAAGAGAAGTTATTTAATATTTTATCTCTGTTACCTTCAGCAAAAGATTTTTTTATCTAAATCGGATAAAAAAAGAAGAAAAATTAGAAGAGCATAGGAAAAGACCTATTACTAGGTCTTTTAATAATTGGTTGCAAGCATTTTGCATCTTTTCTGGAGTTTTATGTGAAAAAATTTCCAGAAAAAAGTGTTGGCCCTTTTCATCATATAGATATCATCTTGGAAGCATTTAAGAACTTTGGGGGAACAACGTGGTATAATTATGATGAGGCCTTTCGTCAGAAACTATCAGTGCATCCTGCGCTAAAATGGTGAGTTAAGGATGTGGGACTTTAGCTTAATCTTTTTCTCCCTCAAAGACTGAGTTTTAGTAAAAAAACCCCAAGTAATGAGGAGTCCGCAAATATATATAAAAAAGGAGTTTGCATCAAATTTAATGATGGCCAGTGCAAATGGCCTCATTCCTGCAAATATAGGCATGAGTGTGCCTTTTGTACTGGAGCGCACCCAGTATCTAGGTGTTTCAAGAAAATGCCAGCAGCTAACCAACAGCAAGGAACTGTTCAAAAAAACGGAAAATTTACTATCAGATACTTACCGTAATTTTCCTTTCCTGATAGACTCCATGGCAGCATACGTGTGGGTAAGGCCCCGCCTCCACTCCTACCCTATAGGACCCAATGCCATTCATAGACTATCATTTAAAAGGCAAAAAAACTTGTCAAGGAACGACAACCAATCGACGACCGTAAAAGAACTTTGTGGATCTATGACCCACGCGAGGTCATGTTTTCCGTGTGAGTACGGATATAAACGTCCTTACTCCGGTAAACGTGACCGGTAGTAATTTAAACTACGTTTGAGGAAAAAATATATATAAACGCCTGAGGAGTAATGAACCCCAAAAAAATGATTTTGAGTCAGAAACTCCCTCTTTTTCTAATTCG
>BLSH010213195.1:79548-89840 GCA_018402905.1 Glandirana rugosa | reverse complement strand
TATATATATACACACACACTTTATTATACTTACAGAGCTTACATTTGGCATTTTGAGCACATGAAATTCAGATGCAGCTTTACTTTCATGGCTGTCAGAATACGTATCAAGGAAAAGGTTCCTAGTATGCAAAATAGCTTGTAATCTACATAAGCTCAAAATCTGTATACTGCATGACTTTCACAAATGCACAGATGTCCCATGGTATGACAAAGCCTCAGAAGTAAACATCAGCAGACTAAGTTTTTGAATGTAATATAATGAATATTTCCATAATTATTATAATTATTAAAATGAGCTGCGGCTTCTAATAACATACAAAAATATAAACTAAATATGCAATAGATTAAAGAGGATGAAAAATATGAGCACTGATAACACAATTGCTCCAATGCATATTTTAAAAGTGTTACTCATAGAAGTTTATACAATAATTTTGTAAGGTAGCTTGGTTTAGGTCTTACACCATCTTGCTCATATGCCAAAGTTCTATAATGTTTGGAATATATATACAGCCAGGTCAGAACATAAGCAGAAGACAAAGAGGTCAGTTTGTTCAAGTCTTTTATTCACTTGCTTACTCATGGGGCCCTATGAATTCTAAAGGAGGCCCTGCCCCCAGAAATGACCAGTATAGCTCTCAGCGTCAGGTTGGATAATGGTTGGAGGATTGCCCCATCATCGTTGATTTTGTCTTCATGTCTTTGACACCAAGGCGGCCATGTTTGTACAATAGATGTATGTACTATTTGTAGCCATTTCCCCCTTGGGGGTTGCTGGAAGTAGTGGTTCACCTGTCACTCTGCCCTCAATCACACATGTCCTTGCATCTGTAGTCAGGAAAGCAGGCCTGTACTTTGTTTTTTTTTTTATTATTTAGGGGATTTAACTTGGAAGGGGAAAACGGGTAGTTATGGGATGCCCAGGAATTGAACAGTTCTTAAACAGGACCACTTCTATATACACTCCTCCTCTTCCTCCAGCACAATACTTGCTTCTTCACTTGTTCCTCTCCTCCAGCACAGAACTTGCTTCAGGCCTAGCTAGCACATGGTGAGGCCTGCTGTTGCTTTAGCACAGCCTCCGAAACGCCCATTACAGGCAGGGACCGCGGGCCCCCTAAAGTGTAGCAAAATACATAGCATGCTAGCTAGCCTTGATGGACTACTGTTCCCAGCCCATCCTCTTCCAGGCCCTGCCAGCCTTCCTGGCTGCAACGGCCCTCTCCACTGCCACAGTAACACCACAGTCTCAACTGACTCTTGCACCCTTCTCCAACTGTCCCTCACCCCAATCTGCTCCAGTGGGCATCTTCCAGCTTCCCAGTGTGTGCATCACTCCTCACTGACTCCTGAAACTTGTAGTTCCTCTCCTGGAGATCTCTCTGGCAGTACCCTCTCCCGCTGTCCTCTCCCGCTCTCTCACTTGTGACTCTCCTCCAGGATCTCACTCTCCTCCTGGATGCACCCAACCCCAGGCCGAGGTCATTCCCTCTAGACTAGGGGCTCCCTCACGGCCCTGACAGCCTCCGTACTACACCATCTCCATCTCTTCCACCCGATCTCTCCTCCCAGACTGTGCTGACTTCAGGTATTTGAGGAAGCCTGCCCCCTGCCAATCCAGAGTTAGGGATTGGTCAGGGTTCTCCAAGATACCTCAGGAAGCCTCATCTCCTTTTCTCCACCCTTTCTCCCAGAACCTTCTGAACAGAAAGGAGGGGTAACCTAGGGGTGTTACTCCCTGCAGTCACCAGTCACTCCCTAGGCCACTCCCCTGCCCTGGATCAAAACAATCAGGCCTGTTCTTTAGTCAGACCTGACTAAATTTGCCTCACCTATACAAAAAAATCTACCACCTAGCACCTACCTATGGTAGAGGGTGCTACATATCATTAATCTTTTATTGTATAAAGCTTGTGTAGTGTAACCCCAGTAGGAACTGCTGAAAATATGCCCAGGTTCTTTTTCCCAGTAGTTGCCCCGCAGCCAAGCACACAGTCAAAGTCATTCTTCAGCTCAGTAAGCATTCTAGGGCTGTCCTTTTTTGGTGTTTTATGTTTGGGGTAGCTTTGATCGGGTTGGGGAATTGAGTGGGATACTCCAAAAAAAGAAATACGTACAAAGTGAGGAAGGAAAACTTCTTACAGTAGAACTGTAAGCATAGTCCTGGTAAAAGCAGACTGTGGACTTGGCTAGTAGTAATAACTAAAGGCACAAAAGACTCCTCTTCTGAGCAATTAGAGCAGAGATCCTTCACAAAGAATTAGATAGACTGAACTCTTCAGGACACCAGCTGATGTCCCCTTTACACACACAGCTGACTTTACAGCACAAGAGGGGTGACAGCAGCCCACATTTTCCAAGATCTCTCTCAACAGTCTGTACTCAAAGTTTGTTGCCTCCTTACAACGTCCATGTGACACCTTTTTCCTGTGATACCAGACTAGATCTTCAGATGACAGCTCCTTAGTCAGCTCTATGTAACTTCAACAAAGCAGGCCCTCAAGTCGCCCACCTGAGGCCTCAGCACCTCACAGGCACATGGCAGGATAGCCTACTGCATACACCTGGTGACCACCTCTAAAGAGACCATAGCATTAGTTAGCTAGTGAGAACTTGTCCAGGCTTGCCCAGCAATAGTCCACGTGAACTAAGCATGTCTGCTTCCGGGTTGGCTCATGGTTGAGCCTCCATCTCCTGAATGGCAGATGTCCTTATAAGGAACGTATATAGCAACCAGACCCAAACAATGCTCAGAAGCTACATTGCTACCAGTCACCATGGTCAGCAACCAGCTCCCGTTGAAATTAATTCCATCTCTCATTGACACTTGGAAATGGTACCAACCAGCATATGGGGTTGCCCTCTGCCGCTCAGGTTCCCAGGAAGAGTTCTGAGTCATCTACCCAACCTGCAAGAGGCGCCTAGCCATACTCACACCTCCAACTCCCTGCCATGCCTATGGTGTACCGATGTTCCAACGTATACTCAAGGAAAAACCTGGCTATGAGATTGGCTGCCGGAGGTGCATCTACTGTATATTTGTGTTCAGTTTAATGGGTTCTATCATAATCACCAAACGCTTTTCAGGGAGCAAAACTTTGGAAATCAGCCTCGCCACACTCCTGAAAAGCAGCCTAGGTGTCATAGAGTAAAAGTGGCTTCAGCATGGCTCCATCCAGGCTGTGCCCCCTGATGCATTTCATATACCACCCACAGGACTTAGTCATAGAAGCCAGGCTGAAGCCGCTTTTACTCTCTAAAACCTGGGTTGCTTTTTAGGAGTGCAGCATTCGTGTGTTTGCATCGTACCAGGACAGACTCTTCTCACGCTGGCACCTTACAACAAGTGTCAGTCACCAGAGCGCATGGAATAAGGGCTTGGACTGGCATCCAAACTCTTTCCAGTTTATAGTAACAGCATTATCAGCCTGGTACACAAGTACCTTCAGTTACCTGTTGTAATGCCTATCGGGTCTAACAGATTAACCTGCAGTAGGAAAACAAAGTGCTGTTACTGACAGAATCTTTACATAAGAAACTTTCCAACAGAATCAGAGGAAAACTATTTTCTAAACAAATCTGTATACACTACAGCTGGCCATACATGGTTCAGTTTTTTTTTTATTCAGCCGAATGAAGAACCAATTACCCCATCGACACATTCAAGGTGAATATGGGAATCCTCCCCGCTGTGTCTTTGGATTCTGACAGTGGGAGTGCCTCACCATTAGAATAGAACTGATCAGCGCTGCAGCCAATGGGATATTTTTCAACAAACCGATCCATGGGAAATTGACTGGAAGATCAAGTTTTCATAAATGGGAATGACCATTCATTGATTGAAATTCGGCTGGTTCCTGCTGAACCAGCCGAATCTCAATCCATGCATGACCAACATAAGAAATGATACCAAACGTACTTAGGGTTGAAGTACAATTTGACAGATTACTAATTTTCATTTAGGGAGCAAGCTTTTTATTTTAGAAGATCCTGAAGCAGAGCTCCACCCAAAAAGGGATGTTCCGCTTTAAGCACTCCTCCCCCCTCCTATGCCACATTTGGCATGTAATTTATTTTAGGGGGGAGTGGGTACCTAGTTTTGACAGGTACTTGCTCCTACTTCTGCTCGGACCACCTAGACGACTCAAGCGGAAGTTATCCTTTCCCCCTCCCTCCCTGCAGTCTTCTGGGACACGTCACAGGTGCCAGAAGATTGCCCGACCATACAGACCATACAGGAGGCACAGTGTGACTTGCGCATGAGCAGTGCGCACTTGGCTGTGAAGCCGCAAGCTGTCACAGCTGGGTACTCACAGTTGTAATGCTGGTGCTAGGGAAAGGAGAGGGAGAGAATCGATTGTTCAGGTGGCTGCATTGCTGGATGCTGGGACAGTTGAGTGCATGTTGATTAAAAGTCAGTAGCTACACTTTTTGTATCTGCTGACTTTTAATTAACACAGAAATGACTGGAGCTCCTCTTTAAGGCCCCATACACATGGACATTTTTACAGCAGCGTTTTTCAGCATTTTTTGCAGCTTAAAAACGCATCTCCATATTATTCGAAGTCCCCATACACACACTGACGTTTCTGAGCTGTAATTGGCATTGGCGTTTGTAAGCTGCAAGCAGAACCCATGACCAGCAAATTCTGAAGCTGAAGTGCTAGAGGGTTTTTGACGCTGAGCTGGCAAAACGCTCACTAACGCGCAGAAGTGATGTTAGCCGGCGTTTTTAGCACCGGCGTTTTCAGGTCCAAAAATAGCAGAGGGATGTCTTTTCAAACAAATGCGATGTAGCACTGACACTCAATAACGCACATTAACGCCAATGCAAGACGCCAATGAAATCGCGTTTTAACGCCGATTTTTCCCTGTCGTCGGTCACGAGGTTACATCTCATTTTTTCAATATGCCCGTGTGTATGAGGCCTAAAACAGAGCTACTTTTTCACAGTTATGGCACAGTCAGAAATCAATAGAAATGACACAAAATAATTTAATAAAGCATACTAAAGTGTGTAACTTTCTTTCTTTGTTAATGAATGTTGATATACTTTCCCAATATCCCAATATGCCAACCACTAGCATATAGTACTAGCATAAAGTACTAGCAATTTAGTACTTTGAGGCTCAGTTCACACCTAGATGTCGCCCCAAGTTGCATCAAGTCGCTTAACATCTAAAATCCCATTGAAATAAATGGGAGCCGCTACGACTTCAAGGCGGCTTCAGAAAAGGTTCCTGTACTACTTCAAGGTGACTTCAATCCGACTTGTGCCCATAGAATTCAATGGTAGTCGCCTCCAAGTTAGATCCCCCATCTATATTGAAGAAACTTTACAGTTTAAAAGAAAATAGTTTTTTAAGGCAACCCCCTCCCTCCCTTCTCTGATTGGCCACAGGCAAAGTTGCCTGGCATTGAATCGCGTTGTAAGTTGCCCGAAGTCACGCTGGTGCAAGGATTTTTGCCTGCTAAGGCGAAGGTGCATTTTGGTGCCCCCCCAACCGTCCTCCTGCCACCTCCCTCCTCTCCACAATGCAAACCCCCACCCCCATATGGCATACACGTTGTCCATATGGACATGGCACATGGGAGGTCAGAGGCTGCGGGCATTGGCACATGGGAGGTCAGAGGCTGCTGACATGGCACATGAGAGGTCAGAGGCTGCTGACATGGCACATGGGAGGCCTGAGGCTGCTAACATGGCACATGGGAGGTCAGAGGCTGCTGACATGGCACATGGAAGGTCAGAGGCTGCTGACATGGCATATGGGAGGTCAGAGGCTGCGGACATGACACATGAGAGGTCAGAGGTTCTAGACATGGCACATGGGAGGTCAGAGCGAGGCTGCTGACATGGCACATGAGAGGTCAGAGGCTGCTGACATGACACATGAGAGGTCAGAGGCTGCTGAAATGACACATGAGAGGTCCGAGGCTGCGGACATGGCACATGGGAGGTCAGAGGCTGCTGACATGGCACATGAGAGGTCAGAGGCTGCTGACATGGCACATGGGAGGTAAAAAGGCTGCGGACATGGCACATGAGAGGTCAGAGGCTGCTGACATGACATGAGAGGTCAGAGGCTCCAAACATGGCACATGAGAGGTCAGAGGCTGCGGACAAGGCACATGAGAGGTCTGAGGCTGCTGACATGACATATAAGAGGTCCGAGGCTGCTGACATGACACATGAGAGGTCCAAGGCTGCAGACATGGCACATGGGAGGTCAGAGGCTGCTGACATGGCACATGAGAGGTCAGAGGCTACTGACATGGCACATGAGCGGTCAGAGGCTGCTGACATGGCACATGAGAGGTCAGAGGCTGCTGACATGGCACATGAGAGGTCAGAGGCTGCTGACATGACACATGAGAAGTCAGAGGCTCCAGACATGGCACATGGGAGGTCAGAGGCTGTGGACATGGCACATGAGAGGTCAGAGGCTGTTGACATGGCACATGGGAGGTCAGAAGCTGTGGACATGGCACATGAGAGGTCAGAGGCTGCTGACATGGCACATGAGAGGTCAGAGGCTGCTGACATGACAAATGGGAGGTCAGAGGCTGCGGACATGGGAGGTCAGAGGCTGTGGACATGGCACATGGGAGGTCAGAGGCTGCGGACATGGCACATGAGAGGTCAGAGGCTGCTGACATGACAAATGGGAGGTCAGAGGCTGTGGACATGGGAGGTCAGAGGCTGTGGACATGGCACATGGGAGGTCAGAGGCTGCGGACATGGGAGGTCAGAGGCTGCGGACATGGCCCTTGGGAGATCAGAGACTGTGGACATGGCACATGGGAGGTCAGAGGCTGCGGACATGGCCCTTGGGAGATCAGAGACTGTGGACATGGCACATGGGAGGTCAGAGGCTGCGGACATGGGAGGTCAGAGGCTCCGGACATGACACAAGAGACAGTCATAAAGCTAAAAGCAGCATTGATCTTAACCTTTCTTCCACAGTGGCAGTCTTATTGATACAACTGGTCCTTTCATCTGTGCTGTGCCACTCGTGCTCCTACTGTGCCTTCTGCTGGGCCATGGCACCCTCCCTTGTCTCACTCGGCTCCTCCCCTCATCTTTACACGGTCTCCTGTTCAGCAGTGATTGTCCCGGGGTGCTGCTGGACTGGAGGTGTTCATGTCCCTCTGCTTCAGCCCAGGTGGGAGGTCTCTGAGGAAGACCAAGTTGCTCTTCCTGGAGCTGGCCCTGTGTAACAAGATCAGTCCAAAACATCTGTGAAATAATTGATTAGTGGCTCCTAATTGCTCTTATCAGTATTGCTGCAGTGAGAGAACAAACACAGACTACTGGGCATCGTTCCAAAAGCTGTTCTAAATTTTATTACAGCATGTTTGGATTTTTATATACAGTAAGTGTTTATGTATGAAGGAAGCAAAGTTCCAAATTTACTTAAGGCCTCATACACACGGGCGTAGTAACAAAACGAGCTGTAAGGTCAGGACCGACGTCAGGAAAAAATGTGATTTCATCAGCGTTTTGCATTGGTGTTAATGTGCGTTATTCAGCGTCAGCGCTACATCACGTTTTGTTTGAAAAGATACCCCTCTGCTATTTTTGATCCTGAAAACGCCGGCACTAAAAACGCTGGTTAACGTTGCTACGGCGTTAATGCACGTTAGTGAGCGTTAGTGAGTATTTTGCCGGTTCAGCAGTAAAAACGATGCAACGCTGCAGTTTCAGAATGCGCTAGTCATGGGTTCTGCTTTCAGCTCTGGTTCTGCTTTCAGCTCAGAAACGCTGACGCTATCTATAGCTCAAACACGTCATCGTTTGTATGGGGCCATTGAATAACATGGAGAGCTGCAAAAAACGCTCAAAGACGCTGCTGTAAAAAATGTCCGTGTGTATGCGGCCTAAAAGGTAAAAAGGAAGAAAATTTGCAACTAAGCAATACAATAGAATAGATGATTAAAGGCAAGACAATTCCAGGAAAAAGTGTAGGAATGTGTGTACATCAGAGAGTGATTGGTATCATATGTGAGGACAGTTAGAGGCCTACTTATAAAAAAAATGCAGTGTGGCTATCTCATCATTCATGCAAAAATACCAAATAATAACTGTAATGTTTGTAATATGTGTGTAACATTAGTAATGTCAGTTTTTGTTTGCTGCCTTTTGCAGAGTTAATGTAACATTCAGTAACATTTAATCATAGGAGATAATAACCATAAGAACATTTGATCATAAAAGAAAAAAAAGAATATTCATCAATAAAGATAATAGCCTAACACTATAGGCTAAAAACATTTGATCAGAGGGGGACTTAATATGAGGGAAACCACAGCACTGTTTACATAGGCATGCCTGGGCGCACCCTAATCACTCTGTGTGGTGCCGATTCCTCTTATTACCTGCCCCCCCACCCCATGTTGCGGCCCCCTGCAGTGCTGATGGCTTCCCTCCTCTCCTCTCCCCCCAACTGCTGTGGGGGATGTTTCAGGATGGAGAGCACGGGAAGGGGCTAGTAAATATGTAATTTACTGGCCCCTTCCTTTTCTAAATGCACATAGTGAACACACTTACTCACTGTGTTCATTCATAACTGAAGCACAGTAAACTGTGTTTACTATGCTTAAGTTTGTGAATGAAAAGGAAGCCTCTCAGTACAGATCACTTCCCATTCATTCACTGTGCAGTGCAGCTGAGGCTGCAGAGAAAGTCATGTGTGCTTGAGCTTTGGGGTTCATACCCTAATGAAATAGGATGTGCACACCTATGACTGTGTATAGTCTGTGGAGATTGCTGTGCAAATGACGGAATGAAAAGGTAGCGACCAAGTGAACCTCCAGCTGCAGTGTGAAGTAAAACATTTAGCAGTGGTATTATTACCACTGCTAAATGTGATAGCTTTGTGCTCTGGGCTCCTGGTTGTTAAGGAGCTGGCATCTGCCTGCCTCCAAACAACCAGTCACTCATCCTAGCCCAGCACATTCAGATGCCAGCCAAGGAAGGCCTTATAATTAGTTCCTATGATTGAATAATTAGGCTCCTTTCACACCAATGCGTTGGAAAAAAGCCTGTAAAATCCTGTAAAACGCCATGATTTTAGTGTGCGTTTTTGCCACGCTTTTGAAGCGTTTTTCAAGCGCTTTTCAAGCGTTTGCGGTTCGATCATGTGACCTTTCCCACAGCCTCAGTGCACATTTCATGCGCTTTTCAAGCGTTTTTCAAGCGCTTAACCATTATTTTCAGACGTTATTTTGAGCGCACAAAACTAGCTGAAAAGATGCTGCTTGCAGGACTTTTAGCAACGCCTAGCAAGCGTGATGCCTCAGTGTGAAAGCATCCATTGAGATGCATGGGGAGTGTTTTTGATGTGCTTTTTATGTGCTAATTTTAGTGCAAAAACGACAGAAAAACCCTTGGTGTGAAAGGGGTCTAAGGGAATGTTACATTTGACCGGCAAAAAGCAACAAATAGAAACTTGCATTACACACATATTACAAACTTGTTGGGCATGATTAGACGTGATGATGATGAACATGAAATGATGAAACATGATACATACTGTATATGCAAATTTGGAGGTTTAAATTTTCTCCCATTTTTTTCATTTTGGCTACATCATGCGTATTCCATTTTTTTTAATGAGGAAACACCGGTGTCAGGAAAGTCTAGTTTTCTTTTTACTAGTACCATTTTTTTCTCCATTCTGTCTACTTTTGACCATTTTTTTATTCCTTTCAAAATTGCAGCTATTTTGAAGTTTTATAGATTGGAAAAAAATTGATGCATAATAGGGTAACATGAAGCCA
The DNA here is from genome assembly GCA_018402905.1 of Glandirana rugosa. Taxonomy (NCBI): domain Eukaryota; kingdom Metazoa; phylum Chordata; class Amphibia; order Anura; family Ranidae; genus Glandirana; species Glandirana rugosa. Next base: position 80,055 of record BLSH010213195.1, on the reverse strand, counting down.
TAAACAAGGTAATTATTTCTTCAGACTTCATAGGCCTCAACATGTGGAGCATGGCCTGACAGCTTGTTGTCAGTGAAACAGAGTTTGGAGGTAACAAAGTGCTAGTATTCAGCTGGCACATGATCAGGAAAAAAGTTTCGGCAGCTTGCTACCAGAGAATAAAGCTGTGTGAACAACTGACCTCTTGCTGATTCACTTCGTTCGACGGCTTTGAAAAAAGGACTAGTACACGGTCGACTTATGATCGTGAAACAATGGAGGTTTGAGACAAAGTGACTGTTGTTCGACAGTCCGGTACGAGGTGTACAACTCCGGATACTTCAGACTTCTTTATTAATGGAACAAATACCGAAGTACAATGGGATAATACGTAGTTAAAAAAAGGTTAGATATTTTGAAGTTTTATCGACGTTAAAACTTTCCTTATTTTTTTACCAGTTTTCATCTGTCTTACCTCTTTTTTTACCATGATCATTTTTCTTTTGATCTGAAAGGACTGTGGCCACA
>BLSH010213195.1:46617-57213 GCA_018402905.1 Glandirana rugosa | reverse complement strand
AGTGTAACAAGGCAGTGGGAAAAGCAAATAGAATTCTGGGATGTATCAGTAGAGGGATCACCAGCAGGAGGAAGGAGGTTCTGATTCCTCTATATAGATCTTTAGTGAGACCTCACTTAGAATACTGTGTCCAGTTCTGGAGACCTCACTTACAAAAAGATATTGATAAAATAGAACGAGTTCAGAGACGGGTAACAAAAATGGTGAAAGGTCTGGGGGATAAAACATATCAAGAGCGACTTCAGGAACTTAATATGTACAGTCTGGAGGAAAGAAGGGAGAGGGGAGACATGATTGAAACCTTTAAATACCTCAAGGGGGTGAATAAGGTTCAGGAGGGCAGTCTTTTCAATATGAAACCAAAATCAAGAACACGGGGACATGACCTCAAACTAACTGGGGGAAAGTTCAAAACTAATCTTAGAAAGTATTATTTTACTGAAAGGGTGGTTGATAATTGGAATAAACTACCAACAGAGGTTGTGAGACAGTCAACAGTAAATGGCTTCAAACATGCTTGGGATAAACATAAATCCATAGTCAGACAACAAGGTTAATGTAAAAAAAAAAAAAAAAAAAAAAATTTAAAGGGGCAGACTCGATGGACTACTCAGTCTTTTTCTGCCGTCACTTTTCTATGTTTCTAAGGCAGTGGTCATCTTGAAGGTGTGTTTGGGGTTGTTACCATGTTGGAATACTGCCCTGCAGCTCAGTCTCTGAAGGGAGGGCATCATGCGCTGCTTTGGTATGTCACAGTACATGTTGGCATTCATGGTTCCCTCAATGAACTGTAGCTCCCCAGTGCCGGAAGCACTCATGCAGCCCCAGACCATTACACTCCCACCACCATGCTCGACTATAGGCAAGACACACTTGTCTTTGTACTCCTCACCTGGTTGCCGCCACACACGTTTGACACCATCTGAACCAAATAAGTTTCTCTTGGTCTCATCAGACCAGAGCATATGGTTCCAGTAATCCATGCCCTTAGTCTGATTGTCTTCAGCAAACTGTTTGTGAGCTTTCTTGTGCATCATCTTTAGAAGAGGCTTCCTTCTGGGAGGACAGCCATGCAGACCAATTTGATGCAGTGTGCATCGCATGGTCTGAGCACTGACAGGCTGACCCCCACCCCTTCAACCTCTGCAGCAATGCTGGCAGTACTCAAAAGTCTACTTCCCAAAGACAACCTCTGGATATGATGCTGAGCACGTGCACTCAACTTCTTTGGTCGACCATGGCGAGGCCTGTTCTCAGTGGAACTTGTCCTGTTAAACTGCTGTATGGTCCTGGCCACCATGCTGCAGCTCAGTTTCAGGATCTTGGCAATCTTCTTATAGTCTAGGCCATCTTTATGTAGAGCAACAGTTCTTTTTTCAGATTCTCAGAGAGTTCTTTGCCATGAGGTGCCATGTTGAACTTCCAGTGACCAGTATGAGAGAGTGAGAACGATAACACCAAATTTAACACACCTGCTCCCCATTCACACCTGAGACCTTGTAACACTAACAAGTTACATGACACCGGGGAGGGAAAGTGGCTAATTGGGCCAAATTTGGACAATTTCACTTAGGGGGTGTACTCACTTTTGTTGCCATCAGTTTAGACATTAATGGCTGTGTGTTGAGTTATTTTGAGGGGACAGCAAATTTACACTGTTATACAAGCTGTGTACTCACTACTTTAATTGTAGCAAAGTGTAATTTCTTCAATGTTGTCACATGAAAAGATATAATAAAATATTTACAAAAATGTGAGGGGTGTACTCACTTTTGTGAGATACTGTAGGTAGGATGCACATTTTGATAAGGTTACATCGCCCAAACCACAAGTGCAATCCACGGTGCCAAGTCTCTAATAGAGCATGGGTTTGGGTTAGAAGAGGTACGGGAGACCTCAGATGGAATGTATGTGCTGAGACACTTCAGGGCTAGATCCATCCATTTGAATCCAAAATTGGATCTCAGGGTCTGGAGGAGAGCGGCCAGAACACCGATTCCCATAGCCTCTGACTTGTGGAATTTAATTTTCAAGTTTGACAGTTTGCCATATGTCTCAAATTCATGGAGAAGGTTAGGTAGAGAGATCTCCGGATTTGTCAGAGAGAACAGTAAGTTGTCTGCGTAAGCAGATATCTTATGCTGTGTCCCCCCAATTTTTACTCCTGAAATGTCTGGGTTTAGTCTGACTCTGAACAGGAAGGGCTCTAGGCATAGGGCAAAGAGAAGAGGGGAAAGCGGGCATCCCTGCCGCGTCCCGTTCGTGATGGGAAAGGGGTCCATTCCCTTTGACTTGGGCCGTCGGGGAAGTGTAAAGCTAGGTGATCCAGTTTAGCATTTGCTCTCCTATGTGTCGTAGGACCGAACGCATAAAACGCCATTTTACACGGTCGAATGCTTTTTCAGCATCCGTGCCTACGAGTACGCAAGAAGTCCTAGACACTTGTGCTGAATGGATCAGGTTTAAAACTTTTAGGGTGTTGTCACGAGCTTCTCTAGATGGAATAAATCCCACCTGATCGAGGTGGACTAATTGGTGTAGGTGCTGCGCTATTATCTTGGAAAACAGTTTCAGATCGCAGTTCAAAAGTGAGATAGGTCTGTAGCTGCTGCAACAGTTCAGGTCTCTACCTTCTTTTGGAATGATGGTAATGTGGGCCTTTAGGGTATCTCTTGGTAAGGTGGTTTCAGACCCCAGTTTGTTAAAAAGTCTCAACATATATGGGCCTAATGTGGGAAGGAACATTTTGTAATACTGGAGGAGGAACCCGTCCGAACCTGGAGCTTTGCCTGGCTTTGACAGACCAATTGCTTGCTGGATTTCCCCCATGGTCATTGGAAGGTCGAATTCCTCCCGGATCTCTAGGGGTAGATGTGGGATTTGGGAGGAGACGACATAGTCGTGTATTTGAGCCTGAGAGGGGTGTTCATCTGGCAGATTGTACAAGGACGAATAATAATCGCGGAATTCCTGTGCAATTTGTTGAGGGAGTCCGATCTTGCGGCCATCGGGCGAAATGATTTGTGGGATGTAAGTCGCTAATCTTTGCTCTTTAATTGACTTAGCTAGCATCCTTACGCACTTATCTCCGGACTTGTAACTAAGTCTGCGGCATCTTTGTAGTACAGCTTTGGCTTTGTATTGTAATAAGTCTGTCACTTGTCTACGTAAAAATGTCAGTCCCACAGAACTGGCCCTTACCTCAACTTGACCCCTTGTACACCAACCCACCAACAACACTTGAATAACCATACCCAATCGATTTCAGTCAACGCTCCCATATACCACAGATGCCAAAGTTCTTCGAAAAACCTCAGAGACTGCCTCTATCAAATACACATACAATAATATAACAAGTTATGAGCGCAATGGGGATACACCCCCCCCCCGCCACAGTTTGCTCCCTACTGGGGTGACGGGGGAAGCATCCCAACTAAATTGCATTATACCTCTCTTTGTGCCTATGATTGCATATATTATTTCAATGTACTACATAAGACTATTCATTTTGTATTAACTATCCTATCAACACACATGTTTGTTTTGTAACATCAAAACTCTTGTTAACTTTCCAGAGAAAATATACAAAACTCAATAAAAAAAATTAAAGTTTAAAAGGGGAAAAAAAAAAAAAAAAATGTCAGTCCTCGCTCGAGTTCTGGGGTCGAAGCATGTCTATGCCGTGCTTCCACTCTGTGTATGTAAGGAGGGAGTTAAGCTTATCTTCCCGTTGTTTCTTAATCCGGGACCCATGCTGGATCAGGATTCCCCTAATGACCATTTTATGAGCCTCCCCCAGAATCCCTGGGTCATAGTCCGATTGCTCATTTGTCTGAAAGTATAGACCCAATTCCTTCCTTGTTCACCTCTTCTACAATTTCTGGGAGCTGCATTAGGCTCTCGTTTAGTTTCCAAAACCTGGTTTTGGAGTGAGTCGAGGCGGAGAGTGTGTATACCATTCAGATAGAGGCATGGTCCTACCATGTTATGTGACCGATAGACGAGGATTGAACAGCGCGTAATTGGTTATGGGGGATCAAAAAGAAGTTGATGCGTGTGTAAATTTTATGTGGTGAGGAGTAGAACGTGTAGTCTCTCTCCCCAGTGTGGTGGAGCCACCAAACATCAACTAGTTGAGCTCTATGTAGGGATTGTGCTACTTTTTTTGCGGATATTAGGAGGAGCGGACGATGAGCCAGAAGAGGTATCCATCGGGGTGAATTAACGGGATATTGAAGTCACCCCCTAGTCAAATGGCCCCCGTTAAACTCTGTGAGTTGATCCAACGTGCGACTGAGAAAGAGATCCTGACAATCATTGGGGGCATAAATAGCTGCGAAGGTCACCCTGACGTTCCCAATCAAGCCCTTAACGAATATATAATGTCCATTAGGATCAGAGAGGACGGTTTGGCATGTCCAGGGAAGTGTGCTTGACAGTAGTATAGACACCCTTTTGGATTTTGATACATTGTTAGTAGAATGATAAGACGTAGGGTAAAATCTATCCTTGAGGATCAGAAGTTTGTTATCTCTGAAATGTGTTTTCTGCATAAACACCACATCAGCATGTAGGTGTTTTAGGTCATGTAAGAGCATACGCCATTTTTCCGGGACGTTGAGGCCCTTGGCGTTCAGGGACACAACCTTGAACTTATCCATCACCGGATTTAGCGATGTAGTGGGGGGGAGAAAATGTAGGAGAAGGGAAAAGGGAAGAGTCAAGGGATTAGAAGAAACAGAGAGGAAAGGTTAAGAAAACTTGAATGGGATCCAGGCAATCCGCCGTGGGGAAAGAATCCCCACAACTCCTGGCCCTATAGCAGCAGAGTACTATAATCAGTGCACTTCAACCTATATCGGAGTGGTGCACCAGCCTAGGTGGGAGAGAGGTTAGACTGGTGATGCAAATCCGTATCTCCGGCCATCTCACCCACCCGGGCAGAGCATAGAGGCAAAAAGTAGGAACCAAATAACATTGGAACTGTCACGTGTGTCAAGTTTGTAGACAGTCTACTGCCGTACTCCACGTAGCCCCCCTTTGCAGGGGTAGGGATGTTAACCAGTCAGGTGGTGGGGCATAGTTCTGCAATGCGTGAACCCTGGAGGAAAGTGCCCCCCCCCACCGTCTGCTGCCTGGGGTGTCAATATTCAGTACCATATAAGCCCATAAAATGTAATATATAAAGGAACATTTGAGGGAATTCTTGTTACATAAACAATAGACCCAACGCTCTCAGGGGGAGGACCCAAACCGAGCCATCCAGCACAACTGAAATGGACTGACTGGCTCGCCCCGCTGCCCAACCCCCGGAGAGCGCCAAGCCACACCCCCCGCAGAAACCGGGTGTCCAGCACAGGGGCCCCCGGCATGACCCCGATCCATCAGGAATGCCCCATGTCTGCTCCCCCCCCCCATGAACGAAGCAAAAACTCCACCCGGGGGTGATCGGGAACGTCATAACAGGAGCGAGTCTCTCCGCGTCTGTACTTTCCTCACTCCGACACCACTCACTCCTGGGTAGCACCAGGTGGCTGAGGCATGGAGTGTCGGGCTAGGCACAATTTACATGTGTGGGACCCCCCGAAAGGCCAGCGATGTAAGCGGGTCACAAGAGAAGTTCAGGGGTGGAGGGCAGCTTAGAAGAGTCATGTAGAGTGAAGAGCGCTAAACAGGCAGCGGCATGTGTGGCATGTCTGATCAGGACTCACACTGATCTTCCACTGATGATATTCGTGAGTGTCCTCTGGCCCTCTCCTGTCTGGGCGGGGGGTTCCTACTAGAGTCCGGTGCCCCCGGGCGGCCGGCTGCTGCAGAAGCTGTAGCCAGTTGGGAACCAGGTTGGGGCTGCTTCCAGGAAGGTAAAAAGCGCTGGCAAGTGCGCTGAGGTGCACAAGGAGAAGGAACTCGAGCCCCTGTGAAATGTAACCGAGAGGGGGTATCCCCATCTATAGGTGAAGCTCTGCTGGCGGGCAAGATCCAGAATGGGTCTCAGCATCTCCCATCTCTGAAGGGTAGCCTGTGAGAGGTCGGGGAGTATCCGCACTTCCGCCCCGTCAAAGCCCGATTCCCAGGCCTTGCGAAGGATAGTTTCCTTGTGTACCTATGCAGGCCGCAGATAACATCTCATGGTTGCAGAGGATCGGTGGGATGGGGCTCAAGGGGCGGTGAATCCTATCGAACTCCAGACCCACAGGGGGGTGTTCCCTGAGCACTGTGCGGATGATGGCTGTCACTGACTCCGGTAAGTCCTCTGTCCCGGTGGCCTCAGGCAGTCCCTGGAGCCACAACTTATTCCAGTGGCTCCGGTCCTCTCAAATCCCGTACACACGGTTCAACAATCGCATTCAACAGGTCATACTCACGACCGTTGTATGCGATATCGATCGTTCATATGCGCGATTTGAACAGTCGATCATACGACGGTCGTACAAGGGAGTTGTATGAGCAGACTAGAAAACTTGGTCGTGCCAACAAGCTCGCATACGACCGTTGTATCGTGTGTACAGAGCAGTTGGTACAACAAAGTTGTATTGTGCAAAACACGCATGCCCAAAATCAGGAATGGCTGGATGCTAATTACATGCACCTGTACGTTCTTTCCCCGGCCGTACGATCGTGTAGTGCAGTCAGTATGCTGCATACAACAGCCAACATACGTTTCAACGCGGTCGTACGTGCGATCGTCGAACCGTGTGTACGAGGCATAAGTCTTCTGCGTGTAGTTGTATAGCCACTGCAGCCTCCATGTTCGTATCCTGCATAGATTCCAGGAAGGTCACCCTTTGCTCTGGGGTGGTTAGAGTCACCTCCCCTGTGGTCAGTCGGCCCTCAAGCATCTTCACCTCCAACCTGACGGCTTGGATCTCTTGCCGGTAAGTCACCTCCAGTTTGCTGATAAGACCCTCGATGTCGGATCTGGTTGGTAGAGCTCGTAACAGCGCCCGGAGCTCCTTGTCTGCCTTTAAGGTCACGGAGGTGAAAGGAGATGGGTCCGGGTCTACTCTGAAAGCTGTGGGTGTTTCAGAAAGGGCATTGGAGGATGTGGATGCTACGGGAGAGGTAGGATTGGTTTGCAGGACCTCATGGTGTTGTCTGTGCGCCTCCACCATCTTGCTCAGCAAGGTCACCTGAGGGCTCGATAGAAATTTTTTGATTGTTCCTCTGGATCTAGTGGTGCAGAGAAGCTGGGACGCTCTAACTGGGGTCTTTGTTCTCCTCTCCTTGGCTGAGAGCATTCCAAAATTAAGCGAGCAAGATGAGCCAGAGTAGGGAAGAGACGGCATGGAGCTCACTAGAGACATGTCTCTACATAGCCATGTCCAAACCATGCCCCCAGTTTTTTTTTTTTTAAGGAGGGTGGATGTGATCAGCACAGGGCCAATCAACACTGTCCAGACAGAGGATCAGTAAAGTATGAAAATTACAAGGTTTACTAGGAACTAATAGAAGTCATAAGGCTGCTATATACAGCTGATGAGAAAAGGTATTTATCAGTTTATATTTAATAAAATAATTGCATTTCCATGTTCTGTGTACTGTGGGAGACCAGATATAGTGAATGCAGGGTCCTGGGTTTAATAACAGCAAAGTCCTTTCTTGTATTAAGAGAGGTATGGACTCCAGAGAGAAGGATGTCATTTTGCCCCTGTACACATCGTTAGTAAGACCTCATCTGGAATATGCAGTTCAGTTTTGGGACCAGTTCTCAAAAAGGATATCAGGGAACTGGAGAACGTGATAAGAGGTGTGGAGGAGCTCAGCTATGAGGATAGATTAGAGGAATTGAATTTATTATTACTTGAGAAGAGGAGATTAAGGGGGATATGATCAACATGTACAAATGCATAAGGGGCCATATAGTGAACTTGGTGTTGAGTTATTCACTTTAAGGTCATCACAGAGGACAAGGGGGCACTCTTTATGTCTAGGGGAAAAGAGATTTTGTCTCCAAATATGGAAAGGTTTCTTCACAGCAAGAGCTGTGAAAATGTGGAATAGACTTCCTCAGGAGCTGGTTCTGACCAGCTCAGTAGATTGCTTTAAAAAAGGACCAGATTCTTTCTTAAATGTACATAATATTACTGGGTACTAACATTTATAGGAAAAGTTGATCCAGGGAATATATGATTGCCTCTCGGGGGATCAGGAAGGATTTTTTTCCCCTGCTGTAGCAAATTGGATCATGCTTTGCTGGGGTTTTTTGCCTTCCGCTGGATCAACTGTGTGTATATAGGATTGTTTGATTTTTTTTTCTCTTTTATTGGTTGCACTAGATAGACTTGTGTCTTTTTTCAACCTGACTAACTAATTTTGACCCAGTCCCCTGGTAGCAGCAGCAGTTCATCCACGACCTTATCTTCTGGCAAGTCTGCATACCTATCCAGGACTACATACTTAGCTTTTCTCAGCTGTTCCCACTACTCCTGCACCCACTCATTAGGGATGCAGGAAATGGAGTGCTGAGGAGTCCAACAGGAGGTCTATGGGAAGTTGGCCATAGTGTCTAAACATCAAAAAGAACAGGGTATAACCTGTAGCCCTGGGCACTGTGTTATTGGAGGCCCCAACCACAGCCCCCACATGTTGTATCTGATCCTGAAGCTGAAATGCCGAGAGGGACTCCCTTGCAGCTAAACGCAGTGTACCTCTGAAGGTGATACAGGAGGTATTGTGTGTAAAGAAGCACGGTTTACCAGCAGCGGGTGTAGACTTGACCAGGAGATGCCTAGGACAAGCTTGATGTCTCAGCAAGAGGATGTATATGTCTGTATGCACTTTATAGTGGTTAAATGTCCAGGAGTGCAGGAACAGCAGTAAACGCCCGGCTGGGGTGCACGTCCACACTTGCAGGATAGACTGGTAACTGGAGAGCAGACTAGTCTGTGGGTAAGCCGGGGTCATACACAGGTGAGCAGCAGGTAGCAGAGACAACAAGTCCGTGGAGCAGGCTGGGGGTCAAACACTGGCGAGCAATAGCAAAGTCCGTAAAACAGGCCAGGGGGTCATACACTGGAAATCCGAGAAGGAGCAAAGTCTGTAGGCAGGCTGTGGGTCAATCACTGGAGAGAGGCAGACAATGGTCAGGAGCTGAGCAGGGATCAAAGCCAAGGGGAGAAGAGCAGAAGCAGGTCCAAAGGGAAGCCGGGTCACAACAGGAGATCACAGGAACAAGACACAGGTTCAGGATGCAGGAAAACTGAAGATGATCCAGCAATTTGCTACAGACAGGGGCTGCCTTAAATAGGCCAGCCACAGCACTCATTGGATGCGCCACGTGCCTCTATTGCGCATGTGTGTGCGCCGCCCCGCTCCGTTGCGCACGCGCATGCACACTTGCACGGAAACATTCCGATTCTCATTGGAATTGCCATTTCTCTGACAGTGTCCCCCCAAGGGGCAGCCTCCGGATGCCCATACTGGCCCATTTCTCTGGGTATTTGTTCTGGAAGGCCTGAACCAAACGTGTACATTGTCAGTAGGTTCCCAGGAGTTTTCTTCCTGTGGGTACCCTTTCCACTTGACCAGATACTGCACTTGTCTGCCCCTTTTCCTGCAATCCAGGATGGTTTCGACCTCAAATTCGGTTTCGCCTTCAACCAAGATAGGGGCTGGTGGCAATTCCTCTCTTCCGGGAAATGGACTTGGCACTGTGGGTTTCAGTAGAGAGACGTGGAACACAGGATGAATGTTTTATTAACCTTGGGAGAACTAATTCAAAGGCCACAGGATTAATCATCCTCTTGATTTCAAATGGTTCAATGAATTTTGGTCCCAGCTTCCGTGAAGGACAGGTAAGTCGGATTTATGGCCGATAACCATACTCTGTCTCCTACCTTGAACACCGGGTTTTCTTTCCTTCCCCTGTCATGAAACTTCTTGTAATTTTCCTGTGTTTCCTTCCTCCGCAGGTAGTTAGATTGGACAAAGTTAATCCGGTCCTGGACTGTAGGAACTGATGCCTCTGGTATTAGGCAGAAAGGGGGGATGGAACCCATAGTTGGCCTAGAAGGGAGATTGATTTGTAGTGAATGGATGGAATTGTTATAAGTAGAGTTGAGCGAACACCTGGACGTTCGGGTTCTGCTGGTCCGTCCGAACTTCGGGACAAAGTCCGGGTCCGGGTCCGGACGGAACCCGAACGCTCGCACGGACAACGAACCCCATTGAAATCAATGGGGACCCGAACTTTTAGGCACAAAAATGGCTGTAACAAAGTCCTGGAAAGCCCCAGAGGGCTGCAAAAGGAAGTAAAATGGGGGTAAGGGTAGGGCAAGTGCCCTACAAAAAAATGGGGACAGGGAAATAACTTTAAATATTTTTAAAAAAATAAAAACATAAAAAATGCAAAAATGGAGATCATCTTCAAAATGGGTCTGAAAAGTATTAATTAACATTAGAGGCCATAGAACTAAATAAATCACTGTAAATCACAGTTTTTGCCAGCTTTTTAATCTCTGTTGTTGCTGCTGTAGCCCATATGTAAACTTAATGCTCAATTGCAAACCACTATGACATTAATATATTATTCGTGAAACTTTTTTGTCGTTGACATTTCGTACAATAATTACAGTATCACCAAACGTTAACTCGTAA
>BLSH010213195.1:31869-45602 GCA_018402905.1 Glandirana rugosa | reverse complement strand
CGATCGTTTCGTTAGACAGAGTTTAATCTGCAATCTCCAACTCTAAGCAGCAGTATTTGAAATCTCAAATTCCCCCAACAATCTGATCGTTGAGCACGATTGTGGCGATCGTTGTTTTAAGCAGAGTTTGATCTGCAACTCAAAGCAGCGGTATTTGAAATCTCAAATTCCCCCAACAATCTGATCGTTGAGCACGATCGTAGCGATCGTTGTTTTAAGCAGAGTTTGATCTGCAACTCAAAGCAGCGGTATGTGAAATCTCTAATTTCTGCTATCTGTCCTCAGAGCAACAGCACAGACAGCAGTAGTAAAGTAATCTATCTCAGGATGCAGGATCAGGTCTTAAAATGTCTCAAATCTCTCCCTCACGCAGTCAGCTACCTTTCCCTACACTAACCCAAGGAGCATGTGACTGCAGCACTGTGACTCCAGCTTATAAAGAAGCTGGGTCACATGATGCACTGGCCAATCACAGCCATGCCATTAGTAGGCATGGCTGTGATGGCTTCTAAGGGCAAACCAGTGAAACGCTTGTTGATTGGCTGCCCTGCAGCTTCTCAACACGTGGAGTAAAATAGCAGAACCCCGGACCGAACCCGAACAATTTTTGAAATGTCCGGGTCCGGGTCCGTGCCACGGACACCCGAAAGTTCGGTACGGACCCGAACGTTACAGTCCGGGTTCGCTCAACACTAGTTATAAGCAAATTCCGCACGTAGGAGAAGTGAGACCCAATCGTCCTGAGAGCAAGTGCAAAAGCATTGTAAGTATTCTTAGACCCTCTGATTGGTCCTCTCCGTCTGACCAGTGCTTTGAGGGTGGTAAACTGTCAGCTGACGAGAGGCATACTTTGATAGACAAGGACTTGCAAAGATCTTTCCAGAACTTGGAGGTAAACTGTACACCTCTGTCAGACACAATATTGTCTGGCACTCCATGCAACCTGACGATCTCTTTGATAAAGATGTTCGCTGTTTCTGAGGCTGTAGGTGTGCCAATCATGGGTAAGAAGTGGGCCATTTTGGAGAGTCGATCCACCACCAAGACGGTAGTGAATCCCTCCAAGGGAGGTAGATCAACAATAAAGTCCATCAAGACCTTTTTTCAGGGTTGTTCGGGAATAGGCAAGGGTCTCAATAAGCCCCAGGATTTGGTGTTGGATCCTCGTTATGTTGGCACACCGTGCAGGAGCTGATATAGTTCTTACAGTCCTGTTTCTGGTTAGGCCACCAAAAGCAATGCTGAATAAGTTCAGAAGTCTTTTGCATTCCAAAATGCCCAGCACGTTTGTGGTCATGAGATGTCCTTAGGATTTGCAATCTTACTTGCTGGGGAACAAAAATCTTGTCCTAAGCCCAAAATAATCCTTCTTTTCTTACCAGATCAGCCCTGACTGAAAGCTTGTTGGATAGCTGACATTAAATCAGGCTGGAGGGGAAAAAAATGTTATGCTGTCTGGATGGTCTCAGGTTCAGAGGTCTCAGGGGTGTCAGGAAACATCCGGGACAAGGCATCGGCCTTTCCGTTTTTCGAACCTTGTCGATAGGAGATATGAAAATTGAACCTGGAAAAGAACAGAGCCCACCGAACCTGACGAGGTCTTAACCGTTTTGCTGTTCTAAAGTATTCCAGGTTCTTATGATCTGTAAAGATCATGACAGGATGGGCTGCTCCTTCCAACAGGTACCTCCATTCTTCTAAGGCAAATTTAATGGCCAAAAGTTCTCTGTCACCAACACCATAATTCCTTTCTGGAGGAGTCAACTTCCGGGAGGCAAAGGCTACAGGATGAAGGAGGGCTTTAGGTCCTTGACGTTGGGACAAAAGCCCACCAGTCGCTATTTCTGATGCATCTACTTCTAACATATAAGGCAGTGCTGGATCAGGGTGCTGAAGTACTGGTGCTGAAATAAACAGAGTTTTGAGTTTATCAAAGGCGGCTTGAGCTTCTTGGGACCATTGGAACCGGATCTGTTGTCGAGTAAGTGGAGTAATGGGTGCAATGATGGCAGAGAACCCTTTCACGAATCTTCGATAGAAGTTGGCAGAACTTATGAATCGTTGAACCCCTTTTATGTCAGATGGGGCTGGCCAATCCAGGATTGCCTTTACCTTTTGGGGGTCCATTGAAATCCCCCCGGTGGAGATAACTAAGCCCAGGAACTGGATGGAGGTTTTCTCGAAGTCGCACTTCTCTGCCTTAACATACAGTCCATGCTTTCTGAGAGTGGCAAGTACTTTCTTGACATGAGTGCGGTGAAGTTTCAATGTAGCAGAAAAAATCAGAATGTTGTTGAGGTAGACGATTACAAAGTTATCCAAGAATTCCCGGACGATGTCATTAACCAGATGTTGGAAGGTTGCGGGTGCATTACACAGTCCAAATGGCATGACCAGGTACTCATAGTGCCTGAAACAGGTTCTGAATACTGTCTTCCTCGTCACCTTCTCGGATCCAAACGAGGTTGTTGGCTCCTTGTAGATCCAATTTAGTGAAGATCCGAGCTGTCCGGAGCCTTTTGGAAGAGTTTTGGGATGAGTGGAAGTGGGTAGCGGTTCTTTACAGTGATTTTATTAAGGTTTCTGTACCAAAACAGATAAATTCTTGATGTCCCGAGTCCGTAATGGTGAGAATGGGTCTGGTCTCTTGCGTGACGGGTCCGAAGCAGGGTAAGGAGCCATCAGCCAGGTGTACTTGAAGGCTTTTCTGCTTGTTGTGGATAGGAACACAGAGTCTTTCTGCCAGCGTACAATCCAGGAAGCAGCTGCATGCCCCGGAATCAATGATTACCAGAAGCCAGACCGCCTCTACCGGTACCTGTAGGGAGACAGGGAGAACAAGGTGAGACAAGGAGGGACCGGCAACCTGAAAGTTAATAACATGACGTGGGGGCGACTTACTAGGTCTCACTGGGCAGTTGCGAAGGAAGTGACCGGCATCCCCACAGTATAGGCACAGGTTGGCTTGCCAGCGGCGTCATTTCTCGTTCAGGGTGAGTGGAGAGCAAACCAGACCAAGCTGCATTGGTTCCCCTTCAGAAGCTGCAGGAACACTTGGACCAAGAGCTGGTGGATGAGCAGGAACAACCTTGGGAAGCATCCAGATAGGTGGAGAGGTGCGTAGCCACTCAGACCGTCGCTACCGCAGGCACCTGTCCAGTTTAATGGATAGCTGAATCAGGCCTTCCAGAGTAGCTGGAACTTCTACTCTGGCTAGCTCATCTTTAAGAGTCTCTGAGAGCCCCTGACGATATTGGTACTTGAGAGCGGGCCTCATTCCACCCGGCATCAGCAGACCATCTCCAGAAATCAACTGTATAGTCCTCAACTGGGCGTTTACCCTGGAGCAAGGTATGCAAGGCAGACTCAGCGGTGTTGGTGCGCTGAGCCTCAAAAAAGGTGTCAACAGTGTTCAGTGAGAAGCTCTTTTGCTCCAATAGGTTATAAGCCCAGGCCTGGTGTTCCACAGATAGTAGGGAAATGATGAATCCCACCTTTACAGTTTTCAGTTTCTGTGGAAAATGTCCTTGGTTGCAGGGCCAGATACAGGAGGCAGGCATTCTTAAAGGACTTTAATTTTTTCCAATCACCCAGGAATCGCTCAGGAGTGGGTACCCTGGGTTCAGGAACTGGTGTGAACATGGACATTGTACGATTTGCTTGTGAGGAAGATGCTGTGGTCGTACTTGTAGCAGGTGCACCTGCATCAGCAGGGGTGGAAGAAATGATCATATGTTGTAATCGACCCTCTAGCTGGAAGTACCCCTCTTGTAGTCTCTGTACAGACTACCGGGCCCAACTAGTAGCTATTATAGCTAAGCCAGCCACAGCTGGCAGCCGGACCCGGTCCGTCCAGTGATTCCACCTTGTGCAGCCACCACTGAGTCCCAGCCAGGAGCCTGGAGCCACGGTCACACGGGAAGCCAGTTACAAGCCTGAAGCCAGGCTGCCGGGTACCGTACTTTCAGTCAGAGACAGACAGTATTAATTCTCAAATATAAATAAAACTTTTCACACTGCTCCTGGCACAATGGGTGGAATCTATAAGGGATGGAGCTTATGAGAAGTGGGAGGGGTCAAAAAAGAAGGGCAGGGTCTGGTGCCCCCCCATCCTAAAATTTCACCAGCTGCCAATGGATATCTCCTAATGGCACAATCATGGTCCTTACACCTCCTTCCGTACCAGCTGAAAAGCAGGGCATATCCTGCTGACTGACACCAAGTGTGAACAAATGAACAATGATGATGTAACTGTTAGTTTTGCAAGGTAATTACTACATTTGCAAAGGCATTTGTTGTTCTTACAGTGGATTTATATCCTTTGTGGCCGCTGAGGAATATATTTAAATGAAAGGTTCTATGTACCAGGGTTTGACAAGTAACCACTGCCTATTCTGTTTGGATTGCCGAGGCAATTAGAGCAGAAGTTCGGCACTCCAGTTGCCTGCAGCCTTCTGGGACACATCACAGATCCCAGAAATCTGAAGTACACCACAGCTTACGCATGCGGAGTGATAAGCAGACTGTGAAACTGCAAAGGTTTACAGCTGGCTTCCCTTAGGAAACATGCTGGCACCGGGGACCTGAAGACTGTCGAAGAAGCAGCCCAAGTGAGGATGGTGCTGGATCCTGGACAGGTAAGTGTCCTTTTATTGAAAATCAACAACTACAGTATTTGTAGCTGCTGGCTATTAATTTATTTTTTTTGGGGGGGGCGGGGTAATGGAGACTGAAGATACTCTTGAATATAGTATAATTTACTCAAAAGCTGTTTCATGATCTGTAAGTAACTGTGACGATTAAAGTGGTTGTCAAGTAATGACAACCACTTTAAACTACAGGTAAGCCTACAATAAGGCTTACCTGTAGGTCCAGGAAATATCTCCTAAACCGTACAGGCACATGCGCACTGAAGAATCAGCACCCGGGGTAGCCCAGGGTGCCGTTTCTTCTGTATTCGTGCCACAAATGACGGCTCCCGTGAGCATGCGCGGGAGTGACGTCAGTGCGGCTCCGCCAATCACATCGCTGGAGCCCACTCTGTAATTGGACGGAGCCGCAGACCCGGTAGAACGATGTCGCCGATCACAGCGGTGTGCCGAGACCGCTGCAACAGCTTCATTCCAAGGTAAGTGTTTCATAATGAGCTAGTATGTGCTGCATACTAGCTCATTATGCCTTTGCTTTGCAGGGTTTTTTTGGGGGCGGCTTTACAACCACTTTAAGCTTTCTTCTAAGTGCAATAACCCTTTATTGACTTCAGGTAAATGGTGGAAAACGGACATAACCATAGATTCAGATCTGAATCTGTACTTCTTTTTTAATTAACACATTATTTTCACACCCTTTCCCACCAATGTACCCAATGTTTTAATAAACCATTTAGTATAATATTTTGCAAAACTGTATATATATCACTGTCATTCTTATATGCAATGGCATCAATAACAGCTATACACCCCCCTTTTCTGTGAATTTTAATAACGATAGATTTATCCTCACATGCATTTTTCATTACCTGTCATTGATCCTTTGTCAAATTATCATTCTTTACAGACCCTAGTATAGAATATTTAAGGACTAGTCTTGTCAGATCTCATTCTATCAGCTTTTGAAATTGATCCATGATGGAACACTGGATAATTACTGCAGCCCTATAAGTAACTGTAATCTCCCGCCTCGGTCCTGATTCATTTTCTCATTAACAAATTTGATTTCCAAAGCTAGATCCTCTAAATTTCTAACGCCTTGAAATTCAAACCAACATGATTACAATCAGGGGAACATACAATTTGTTCTCATGCCCACTGGCATCCTCATTAGGTGTCAAACTAGGGAATTTGTTTACATCCTATATTAAGCAAATTGAGCTGTAACCTTCTAGACAGCAAAATATTCTTGCTATCAGATAGAGTAATAGAAGACAGAGTCAGACTGCAGAGGAGATTTAAAAAAAAAATTAAAGTTCTTCTTTGAATCTGTTTCCCACATCGGCCCCATCACAAATTAATTCAACATATGGAATGGGAAGAGGAAGTTCCTAGTGACTTTTAAAAAGAGTCCTGGGTTCTACAGAGGCTTTTTGAGACCGCCCCCCTGGTTGTCTTCAGCAAGAACAGAGGGTTCCTCTTCTATAATGGTATGCCGGATTATTGTAAAATCTGCAGAGTTCGGTCACACGGAGTACACCTGGAAAAAGACAAAAGAATGTGAGTATTGTGGTAAGAAAACACATGAAAGGAAGTGGTGCCCAAGGAGAGGTGAGTAAGGCGTCAAAACAAAAACATCAGAAAGTGGTGAAAGTTCAAAAGCAAAAACACCTCCAAAAAGTGAGAAACGTGCTAAAACCCAAACATCTACAAAGAAAGGTGAAACGAGTGATACAGCAACGCAGGAAGGAGAAAGAGAAGAATCTGCCACCTTTGTGGATGTGCATATAAATATGCCACAGGAGGCTCCCTCATCTAATCTTGCTAAGGTTCTGAAACTAGCGTCCCATAATGTCCAGGGTCTAAATTCCCCATTGAAGCGTAGGAAGTACTTCCAGGCTGCTCATGCCCAGCACCTGGAGGTTCTTCTCCACCAAGAGACTCACTTCCCCACTCAACCCTAAATTCATACATGAGAGATTCCCCCAATTTTTTCTTGTGAATGCTCCGGACAAGACGAGAGGAGTGGATATCTTCTTTGCCAAAGGGGTAGGTTTCCAACCCAGAAGCAAAATTAGGGACCCAGTGGGCAGATATTTACTCCTAGTGGGGGAGCTTAGGGGCCACACATACACCCTCATCTCAAACTATTCCCCCAACCAGGGTCAGGTGCAATTTTTTCGGTCAATGTTAGATTTCTTCTCCCCGCATATTGAGGGCACCATGATTTTAGGAGGGGACTCCAATACAGCTCTAGACCACATGCTGGACAAATCGGGTCCTGTCCGAGACCGCACACTTCAACCCCCGAAGAGGAGCTTGAAGCTCGCCAAGCTCCTTCATTCGCTACGGTTAGTGGATGTGTGGAGGTAATTTAATCCAAGATCGAAGGATTTTACTCATTACTCTGCTCCCCACAGGTCCCTGGCCAGGATTGACCACATCTTCCTGGTCCCCGCTATCCCCTTGGTGACCAAATCCTTCATAAGAGACTCCCCACTCTCCAACCACTCGATGGTAGTTCTCCACTTTAGGACCCAGGCGGATATTGGGATGAGACCCCAATGGCGACAGAAGGAAACACTACTAAATAATCTGGTCCATTGTACATTGTTGGGAGAGGACCTCAAGGAATACTTTAAATTGAATTCAGACGGAGAAATCGCCCACATGACAATCTGGGCAGCACACAAAGCAGTCATTAGGGGAAAGATCATTTCCCTGGCTGCAAAATTTAGGAAGGAGAGAAAGAGTGATATAGAAAAGCCTGAGCGGGAATTTCACCAACTAGCGAAGGCACATAAGAAAAAAAACATCCCTCCAGTCCCGAGCAAAACTTGAAGCAGGAAGAGCGGCCCTGAACCTTGCTCTGACGACCCAAGCTGAGAAACAAATTCAATGTGCTAATGCCCAATTTTATTTGCAGAAAGACCGGATAGCCCTAAATTAGCGGCTAGACTCTCCCCGATGTATCAACCCGTCGCTTTTCCTAAAGTGAGGGACCCCGCCGGGATCCTTACGCAGAACCCCCACAAGATTATGGAATCGTTTCACAATTTCTACGCAGAGCTTTACAAGTCGGAGATCCCTGATCCTTTCCTTGGACGTGATTAAACTTCTCAAAAAGGGCTCTTCCCCAGGACCTGACAGTCTCTCCATGGGTTATTACAAGCAGTTTGGGCCTATTTTAGCCCCACACTTAGCTAACTTTTTTAATTCCCTTCAGAGGGGAACAATTTTAAATGAGGATATTAACATGGCCAATATTTCCGTCATCCCCAAACCAGGTAAGGACCCCCCAGAAGTGAGTAACTATAGGCCCATTTCCCTAATTAATAATGACCTGAAATTTTTGACCAAAATCCTGAGCAATAGATTGTCCTCCTTCATAGGGAAGTATATTCATAGAGGTCAGGTGGGTTTCATTCCTGGGAGGCAGGGACCCGATCAGATTCGCAGGGCTGTGGACCTCATCTCTCCCCTTAGATCTGGGTGGGACGGTGGCTCCCCTCAGGAAGGGTTCATTCTCTCAGTTGACTTGACTTGCAGAAAGCATTTGACATGGTCGAATGGCCCTTTCTGTTTGAGATTCTGGGAAGATGGGCTTTTGGACCCTGTTTTCTGCAGATCCTTAAAGCGTTATACTCTAACCCCAGAGCACGTATTAAATTGCAAAATTACCTCTCTGACCCGCTACCCATTCACAGGGGTACCAGGCAGGGATGCCCACTCTCCCCACTGATATTTGCCATCGCTATTGAACCCCTTAGCGATTGCTATGAGGGAACACCCTGATATTCTGGGGGTGAGATGTGGTCCGCAATCACATAAATGTGCACTTTTGGCAGACGACCTACTTCTATTTATCACTTCTCCTCTTGTCTCTGTCCCCAACATCGTTAGCCTCCTCCATGAGTTCAGGTAGGGCTTCAGGACTGAGAGTTAATATGGCGAAATCTGCGGCCCTCAACGTCACCGTTCCTGAGATGATAGTTCAGCGGCTTAAGGAACTTTACCAATTTTCCTGGAGCCCTGCCCAAATTCCCTACCTGGGCATAAACTTAGCGACTGTCATAGATTGTTTATACAGCTTCAACTACCCCCCTTTATATAAACAACTATCGGAAGACCTCGCCAATTGGGGGAAGTTGGGTCTTTCCTGGCTGGGGAGGATCAACTTGGTCAAGATGACCCTCTTGCCGAGGGTCCTTTATCTGTTCAAATCCCTCCCCATCCCTATCAATAAACCACACTTGCTTAAACTCCAGTCTCAAATGAAAAAGTTCATCTGGGGTAATAAGGGTTTCAGGTGTCCGGCGGAGTTTCTTGTAAGGCGTCACAACCAAGGAGTTTTGGGGATCCCAGTCCTATGAAGGTACTATCAGGCTGCCCAATTGGCACAATTTTCCATTATTCATGCCCCGTCCAACAGACCGGACCAGGTAGGGATTGAGAGACAGGCGGTCCCTCACAATACCATAGACTTCCTGATCTGGGATCATCCAAAATCAAGACCCTTGATTCTCTCCCCCACGCTCTCCCACTCGGTTGTCCTATGTGACTCCTTGTTTGGGGCCCCTAGTTTAGTCTCTCCCATCCGTCCTCTGCAGCATGTCTTCAACAACCCCCGTCCCCCCCCCCCCAGGGCAGGACATTCGTGCCTTTGATTGGTGGACCAATAAGGGTCTCTATAGAATTGGTCACTTTCTCTCCTCTTCTGGCCCTATTTCTTTAGAACATTGCTCCAACAACTTAGATATGCCCCAGTCCGAAAGGTTTAGTTTTCAGCAAATTCACCACTTTATAGCCTCATTGTGGAGGGCTAACCCGGTACATGCTGGTATCACTCCCTTTGAGAAGTGGTGTTCCGAGTTCCCCACCCAAAAGGGAGGCATCTCCATGATATATGCATCACTGTCAGATCATCCTCAAAAAACCTCCATATGCTAGGAATTGGGAGAGGGACGTGAGCGTTACGTGGGAAGCGGACAAATGGTTCTCCTTTTTTTGAGATCCTTTAAAGGGATAGTGAACATCTCTTTAATGGAAGCCAATGTGAAGGTCATTTCCTGTTGGTACTTGGTCCCTTCCCGCCTCTCGATCATGTTCCCTAGCTCTTCCCCGCTATGTTTCAGAGGTTGTAACCTCCAGGGCTCATATTTTCATACCTGGTGGGAATGTCTGAGGATTAGGGGATTTTGGAATCAAATTTTTGCTCTACTGAGGAAGATCACGGGGCAGGCAATACCCCAAAAGCCAGAAATAGCCTTACTCCATCACAGGCCCAATGGTCTATCCAAGTCCATGTTTAAATTAACTCACTTTATTCTACTGGGAGCTAAGATCACCCTGGCAAGGGCAAGGAAAAACCCTTGGTCTCCCTCAATGCTGCCAAGAGGAAAATTACCTGGATTATGACCCAAGAAAAATTTGCTAATATCCTCCTAGATTCGTCCGATAAATTTGACAGTGTGTGGGAACCCTGGCGGAATCATCTCAATCTTTCATGTTGAACTCATCCAGACTCCTGTGGGGTCACGCTCCCTGGGGGCCCCCCTTCTCTTCTTTTCTCTCTCCTCTGTCCTTCTCTACTCATTCTTTGTTTCCTATTCTATTCTTTTCCTATTTGCTATAGGTTTGATAAATGTGGCATACTAGAGGTATTCCTTTTTTCTTAGTTAGATCTTGATCATAAGGGGTTAGTTGGGCCCTAAAGCATATTCCTTTAGTTTGACAATTTCTATAGGGGCAATTGTTGGTTTCATTGAAGGGGTTCAGTGGAGCGTGGTTCTCCACCCTTCCCCTGAACACAGCTTGCTCCCAGATGGGGTGTACGGGGAGAGGGTGGGGGTCGGCTCATTGCCCCCCTCTCAAAGATTCCGCCTGATTTGTTACATTGTTGTTTTGGCTCTGGCCTGATGTGTATAATTCTTTTTGTATTTGTTGTAAGGCCCTCCCTTACAAATAATGCCTTATTTTTGTCTATATTTTAACTTGAAAACTCAATAAAACTTTTTCAACTGATAAAAAAAAAAAAAATGCCACAGGAAGTGGTACAGATGCTGGAGAAGATGGGATACATGAAGGTAGGGGACAAGTGGCTCCCTGATCCAGCTTTTGATAAAAACCAGAAGGGAGAAGAAGGTAAAGCTGAAGGGATGGACACGCGGAGTCCAAATAAGGGAATTGGTGAAGAAACTCCTTATGGGGGCCCAAAGAGTAAAAAGAAACAAAAAGAAGACTGAAGAAGTGAAAACTTTTGCTGAGGCTGTGAGTGAACAGCATCAGTCTGGACGTGGCGGGCAGCCAGAAATGGATAGCCTGGAAGCAATCACAAAACAAAAACTGGAGTCACAAAACGTGTTCCAGGTTCTGGAAGTTGAAAAGACCCCTGAAGAGGTCCCAGATGGCACAGTGATCCAGTGTGGACAGGAGGCGACCATGTCACCTTGGTCATCTGGAGATGATACTGATGAGTTACCTGGAGATGCTGTTGAGTTAACTGCACCTATCAGACATACTCAATAAGACTTCTCCATGAAAAATGTAAAGGTTTTAATTGAAATGAGAAATGGGAATACAACTTCAGGTCACTTCCCTGATTGTCAGAGGATTCAAAAACAGGTTTAAAAGAGCCAGTTTTTATGATTTCATAAAAAGTACCCATTATGATATTATTTCCTTGGTTTAAAAAAAAGAATGGAAGGGGGAATCGGTTTGATCCGGTTCTAACAAAAATGTAACCAGAGTGGGTTTTTTTAGTTAAAAACAAGGAGATCTCTGTAAAAAAGAGATTACTCCTGGTAGGATTTTGTTGGTTGAGCTTGAGTATTTACTTTTTGGGTTTTCTTTTAGGTGTGTTAATATTTATGCCGCCACAGATGAGAAACTGAGGAGAGAAAACTTCAGTAGCTTGAAATATTTTTTGCTTGGCGAAAAATGTGTAATCCTTGGAGGCAATTTTTAACTGTGTATGGCATGGGGAAAAAAGAGAGAGAGAGAGACTCTTAAAGTAGATTATTATGCAATACATTTTAAAAGTATATCAGATGATCTTAATTTATTAGATGCATGGAAAATAGTTGGTAATGAGAAAGAGAAATTTACATGGAGCGCCAGAGAAAATAGCTCCAGAATAGACTATTTCTTTGTGTCTAATAAAATAAAATTTAAAGACTACAACATTTCTGACAATACCTTTTCTGACCATAAGTTTTACAGGGGAAATTGAGGTGGGTAATGTTAAAAAACAATCCTACTGGAAATTAAATGCTACGCTACTGGAAGATTCATAGATAAAAAAAGAATATGAGACTAAATACAGGTTATGGTCAGCAGGGAGGGGAGGTCGTAGTATAGATATTTGGAAAGCTAAAACAAAGGGTTTCTTTATTAAAAAGGGGATAGAAAAAGCTTGGAAAAAAGGTCCCTTTATAAAGATTTAAACACAAAGTTAAATACATTGCTACTACTTCAAAGGGAGGGTTTAGTGGGAGAAGATGAGGTAGATGAAGTCAAAAACAAAATTAAAAACCAGTTAGAAGAAAGAGGGAAAAATATAATTTTCTAAGCAAGGGTGGAGAAGTTAGAGCAGGATGAAAATTTCACCAGTTTTTTCTTTAATAAAATTGTGAGGAAGAAAGGTTATATGGAGAAACTGAATGGTAAAAACAAAATAGAGGACATGTTAAAAACCACAGAAGAGTTTTACCAACATCTATTTTCACCAACAACAATAGATCATACAGTAAAAATTATTATTTAAATAAGATAGATCAGAGGAGGAGAGGGACTGGTTAAAAAGGGAGATACTGTAAGTATGGAGGATATTTTGGAAGTAATAAAAAGGTTTTAAACTGGTAAAACACCTGGGGTAGATGGGTTACCTATTGCATTTCATGTTAATTACTGGGCCATTGTTAGAGAAGAGTTTTCTGAGTTACTATATAATGTTATGAGCAATGTTCAGGCACCCAAGTCTTGGAAAAAGGGGATTGTTACCCTTTTGTTCAAAAAAGGGGAGGAGGACCTGCCAAATTGGAGGCCTAGTACGCTTCTAAATGCAGATTATAAAATTTTTACTAAAATATTAGTGAACAGGATGAGGCAGGTAATAGGACATGTGATTGGGAAACATCAGAGTTGTGCTGTTCCCAAAAGGAGCATCACAACCAATTTGCAATCATCAGGGACATCATATAGCTTTCCATGATATCTTTAGATTTTGAAAAAACGTTTGACAGAGTTTCCTATGAATTCTTGTTTGAGGTACTAGTTAAATTGGGTTTTCCTTTGGTTTTTGTTAAATAGGTCGAGTTGCCTTATACAGAATTCAAAAACCAAAAGTGGGGTTAAACATGGTTGTCCAATTTCCCCAATTTTATTTATTTGTGCTTTAGAACCCCTGTTATATGCAATAAAAGAAAATAAAATCATTAAAAGATAGGTGTACCGGGAACTAAATATCCTTTAAAAGTTCTTGCGTACATGGACGATGTTTCATGTTTTTGCCTGGACACTGTTTCCATTAAAAACATTCTCTTAGAGGCCGAAGCATTTGGCACATGAAGGAAAACTCCAACCTGACTTACAACAAGTAAATAGTATCTTTCTATTATTAAAGATGTAATCTTTATATATTACTCCTATATAGAGTTGAGCGAACCTCTGGAAGTTCGGGTTCTGCTGGTCCGTCCGAACTTCGGGACAAAGTCCGGGTCCGGGTCCGGACGGAACCCGAACGACAGGCCTGGGCCTGGGCCTGAAACAGGGCTTCAAGCCTGCCTGGTCGTCTTGGGCTTGAAGGTCTCCAAGCGAGTTGAGATATATCCTCATTATATATTTCTAATGTAGAAATTATTATCTTTCTATGATAAATGAACAACATTCAGTCCAACCTCAAAAGGAAGTACACGGTTTACGAAGCCGGAGATTCTCTTACAAAAATTACCTTTGTCACAGGTCCGTTTTTGTACTTTGTAGCAGGTACATGCGTTCTTGAAAATTTCCTATAAATCAAGGGCCATGTGGATAGAAAATTACTAAAATAAAAGAAAATAACGTATATTGTCCCCAAGATTTCGT
>BLSH010213195.1:9241-24302 GCA_018402905.1 Glandirana rugosa | reverse complement strand
CCTCCCCTCCCCCTCCCACCTTCCTTTCCTTTCCAATTTCTCATCTCATTCTCTTGCTCCCCCTCCCCCCCGTCCCTCCCCTCCTTCCTCCCCCTCTTTCTTCCATCGCCCTTCTTTCCTTCTCTCTTTTTCTCTCCTCCTATTTTTCCTTCCTCCCCCTTCCTTCCCTTTCCCATCCTTGGACCTTTAGAGCTTATACTCAATCATTATTATTACCATTTAACTTTAGATCTATCATTTACCATTCCACGCACACCCCCGCCGATCAGGGACATTTTATTGGTACCCCACTCTTGATGTGGACAGGGTCATTGGTAAGTGGAGCCCAGTGTCAATACCCATTTTTTTGTTTATCTTTCTTCCCCCCCAACAATTGTCTGTAAATTGTATAAATGTAAATGCAAATGTATTCATTACTATTTTCTCTCCTGAGAAAGTGGCAATTCAGGCCACAAAACATGTAGAGACATTATCAACATCAACATCGGTGGCACTGTAGTGCTATGTTTTCCCTCCTCAATGGGGCATCAACATGGAATGTAAATAAATCTGATTACATTCTAATTATGTTTGAGGTTATACACCCTTTCCCGCTTTTGTTTTTAACTGGTTCCCGACCGGCTCGCTTACATTTACTGCTGCGGAGTGGCAGAGTCCCGCCAATCGCCACCTATAAACAGCGCCTTGCACGTGCACTCTTGTGACGGCTGCACTCTGCAGGAATGTAGCCGTGGCTCGGGCAGACTCGATCTCCGCTGGT
This sequence comes from Glandirana rugosa, assembly GCA_018402905.1. NCBI lineage: Eukaryota > Metazoa > Chordata > Amphibia > Anura > Ranidae > Glandirana > Glandirana rugosa. Next base: position 23,542 of record BLSH010213195.1, on the reverse strand, counting down.
GAGCCGCGATTGCCTATCAGAGAAGAGAAACCCTAGATCAGCCCTAGTTCGCCCCCTGCAGGTTAACCCCTTCACTGCCAATGACATTTATACAGTAATCAGTGGCTATTTAAGAAAAAAAAATAGTAAAAATGACAGAAATTAATTCTCATGGTTTGTAAACGCGGCAGCTTTTGCGCAAACCAATCAATAAACGCTGATTGCGATTTTTTTTTTACCATAAATATGAGGAAGAATATAAAACGGCCAAAAACGATGAATAAATAATTTTTTTAAATATTTTTTTGGATATGTATTTTAGCCAAAAGTAAAAAATATTGCTTTTTTTGCAAAATTGTCGCTTTTTTGTTTATAGCGGTGATCAGAAATGACGCAGAGGTGATCAAATACCACCAAAAGAAAGCTCCATTTGTGGGAATTTTTCCTCTGTGGGGGTCATGGTTGGGGACCGATAGACCCTTACTCCTCTTCAATAATTTCAATTATGAATGAGGTACCCTGTAACGTTTGTTATAGTTATTTTTTGACCATTGAGGCATTCTACTCCCACCACCATGCTTGACTGTAGGCAAGACAAACTTTGTACTCCTCACCTGGTTGCCACCACACAAGCTTGACACCATCTGAACCAAATAAGTTTATCTTGGTCTCATCAGACCACAGGACAGGTTCCAGTAATCCATGTCCTTAGTCTGCTTGACTTCAGCAAACTGTTTGCGGGTTTTCTTGTGCTGCATCTTTAGAAGAGGCTTCCTTCTGAGACGACAGCCATGCAGACCAATTTGATGCAGTGTGCGGAGTATAGTCTGAGCACTGACAGGCTGACCCCCCTCCCCTTCATCCTCTGTAGCAATGCTGCCAGCACTCATATGTCTATTTCCCAAAGACAACCTCTGGATATGACGCTGAGCACGTGCACTCAACTTCTTTGGACTACCGCTATATGGTCTTGTTCACCGTGCTGCAGCACAGTTTCAGGGTCTTGGCAATCTTCTTATAGCCTAGGCCATCTTTATGTAGAGCAACAATTCTTTTTTTCAGATCATCAGAGAGTTCTTTGCCATGAGGTGACATGTTGAACTTCCAGTGACCATTATGAGAGAGTGAGAGTGATAACACCAAATTTAACACACCTGCTCCCCATTCACACTTGAGACCTTGCAACACTAACGAGTCACATGACACTGGGGGGTGGCCAATTGCCCAATTTGGACATTTTCACTTAGGGGTGTACTCACTTTTGTTGCCATTGGCTTAGACATTAATGGCTGTGTGTTGAGTTATTTTGAAGGGACAGCAAATGTACACTGTTATACAAGCTGTACACTCACTACTTTACATTGTAACAAAGTGTAATTTCTTCAGTGTTGTCACATGAAAAGATATAATAAAATATTTACAAAAATGTGAGGGGTATCCTGACTTTTGTGAGATACTGTATATGTGTGCATTGTTGTACAATCTTAAAATTGGTTCCCATCATGTTCGAGACATATTTATCAATATTTATAATATTTATAAACAAAGTCTGGGCTTATCTCCAAGCTGTCTACAAGTATTTTCTAGATCTCACGTTCATATTAAAACCTGTAGGCTAAAAAGCCAATGTTTAAGAAGCACTCTAAATTAAGTTATAGCAGGGGTGTGGTCAGCAGTGAAGAGGACACTCATCACAGAGCTCCTGCACTGAATCCTCCATTGATCCTTCCCTAGCACTCTGAGCTGCTCCAGACCAACCCACGTTGCTAGCTACAGACCCCTGGACTCCTCCGCTCTCACCTCTGCAACACCCGAATCAAATGAAGACCCGCAAGAAGCCATGATCGCAGTGGCCAAAGAAATCAATGATGGCGCCGATCCACCACAGCTTCAGCGTGCACTGCGCGCTACAGACAAACTAAAAGAAGCTGGGGGTAAGTTGCTTGAATCTACTAAACAGCAGGGGAAGGAACAGCCTGGAAACATCCTGTATTACACCCAGAAACTGCCCAGCGCAAGCTGCTGCCAGCTCTCTGACACCCCAGCCCACCTGTGCACACCAGAGCCTACTGATCAGGAGATCCATGAGGTCCTTGATGACACCATGCCCCTGGCAACATCCCCTGTTCCTACTCAGGACATTTTTGATATGCCCACAGATGAAAATGCACAACACTGAGTGATATATTACATGTAGTGCATAAATGTACTGCTACGGTGGTTGATCTTAAAGAATTGTTTGGGGGTCTTAAAGAAACAGCGTCACTCCTCCGTCATGATCTACAAAAAATCAGAGAGAGAACCACTGCAGTGGAGGGTCAGATAAGGGACCTGGAGGACCAAATACCCCCCCCCAATGCGTGACTCCAGGATGGCCGCCCAACAAGTCATGCAGGCTAACAACAAAACCGACGAGATTGAATCGCCTGAGGCAAAATAATGTTAGGATAATAAGACTGCCAGAGAGGATCGCGGGCCGGGACCCCACAGAATTTGTAGAACAGTGGCTGCAGAAACTGTTTGGCAGGTAGGCATTCACTTCTCTATTCGCAGTGGAAAGGGGACATTGCACTCTCTGTCCTCACCCACCACATTCCATGCTAGCTCAGCTGCTAAGCTATAAAGACCACAAAATCATCCTGCACCTGGCCCATGAGAAGGGACCAATTTAATACAATGGCGCCAAAATCTCCTTCTTTACGGATGTTTCAGCTGAGGTTCAGCGTAAACTGTCTAAATATATTGATGTCAAAAAGAGACTGCAAGCTTTACAATTGAAATATGCTATGCTCTACCCGGTCAGACTGCAGGTCATGGAGGGGTGCCAAGTTCACTTTGAAACAGCCCCGGAAGTGGCAGTATTGCTCGACCGGCATGAACAGGACCTTTGGCGCAGATGTCCAGCTGCTGACAGAGACTGACAGACATGGTGATCTATCCTTCAGCCGGTATGTAGCAGCTAACCTGATCCCATAATACTGTACACCTGTTTGAGGGACGGCACTCCTTTTCTCCAACAAGTGCAAAAGAAGCTACCACTCCTCTATCCCCTTTCTATACTGGCATTCTGTGCTGGAATCATGACTTTCAAACACCACAGTTTATACTGTGTGATATGTTCTTGGTCACATTTGAAGTGGCACCAGTTATTGTGCCCTGTTGGTACTCAAGAAGTTGCTCACTAAAGGATATACTGGTCATAGAGGAGATGGTCTCTTGTTCTGCTCATCTGAACAGTAGCCCTTTCACCCACTGTACATTCTAACTCTTTGAATCTCTGATGTGCACTGTTGCACATAGCTTTTATGCAATGGTTATCACCAGGTACCTTCAGAGACTCTGCCTTATTTGCTACTACACATCTCCAACAATGTGACAACGCACTGCTCTGGTGGGACCTGCCTCTGTATGGCCTGTACAGGGGGCACCATTTTTCTAGTCCTACACTATGGCTAAGGTAACAGCTACCTGAGAGGGAATAAGTTTAAAAGGCTAAAAAGAAAACCTATTTGGCTCACAGCCAACGTTAAAAAAGTTATAAATGATAAGAAAAGAGCATTTAAAAAATATAAAAATGAGGGAACACTGTCATCTTTTAAATGTTACAAAGAATATAACAGAATATGTAAAAAGGAAATTAAGGATGCAAAAATTCACAACGAACGACAGATTGCAAAAGATAGTAGGAAAAACCTCAAAAAATTCTTTAAATATATTAATAGTAAAAAGGTCAGGTCTGAGCATGTAGGCCCTTTACTAAATAATCTAGAGTGCGTGACTGGGGACAAAGAGAAGGCAAACTTATTAAATACTTTCTTCAGCTCTGTGTATACAAAGGAGCATGGGGAAGCTCATGTCAACAATGGGGGTGGTAGTGACACATTCCCGAATGATCCACAATGGCTCAAAAGTGAAATTGTCCAGAAGTATTTAGACAGAATAAAGGTAGATAATGCACCTGGACCAGATGGCATCCATCCACGGATCTTAAAAGAATTGAGCTCTGTCATTTCAAAGCCATTGTATATAATTTTTAGGGACTCCTTAATGACTGGAATAGTATCACTGGATTGGCATAGGGCCAATGTGGCCCATATTTAAAACGGGATCAAAGTCTTCACCAAGTAACTATAGACCTGTTAGTTTAACTTCTATAGCTGGGAAGTTACTGGAGAGTTTAATAAAAGACCACATAGATGAGTTCTTGTTGAAAAAAATGTTTTAAGCAACAGACAGCATGGTTCATGAAAGACAAAAGTTGTCAAACAAACCTGATTTCTTTTTATGAGGAGGTAAGTAAAACCTTGGACAGAGGGGTGGCTGTGGACGTGGTATACTTGGATTTTGCGAAAGCATTTGACACCGTTCCCCAGACACGGCTAATGTGTAAGGTAAAGTCTGCAGGCTTGGAAAGATCAGTTTGTAAATGGATAGAAAACTGGCTAAATGACCGAATTCAGAGAGTAGTGGTTAATGATTCTTATTCTGAATGGTCTAAGGTTATCGGTGGTGTACCCCAAGGTTCAGTGTTGGGACCCTTACTTTTCAATATATTTATAAATGATATCGGGTCTGGGATTAAAAGTACCATTTCAGTGTTTGCAGATGACACCAAGCTATGCAGTGGAATAACGTCAGGATGTCTCCAACTTACAAGCAGACCTCAATGCACTGTCTAATTGGGCGACTGTGTGGCAAATGAGGTTTAATGTTGATAAATGTAAAGTTATGCACTTGGGAGCTAAGAATATGCGTACATACTAGGGGGAGTACAACTGGGGGAATCCATAGTGGAGAAGGATCTGGGGGTTTTGGTAGATCATAAGCTTAATAATGGCATGCAATGCCAAGCTGCGGTTTCAAAAGCAAACAAAATCCTTTCTTGTATTAAGAGAGGTATGGACTCCAGAGATAGAGACATTATTCTGCCCCTGTACAAATCATTAGTAAGACCTCATCTGGAATATGCAGTTCAGTTTTATGCACCGGTTCTCAAAAAGGATATCGGGGAACTGGAGAAAATACAGAGAAGGGCAACCAAACTAATAAAAGGCATGGAGGAGCTTAGCTATGAGGAAAGACTAGAGGAACTGAATTTATTCTCTCTTGAGAAGAGGAGGTTAAGAGGGGATATTATCAACATGTACAAATATATAAATGGTCCATATAGTGAACTTGGTGTTGAGTTATTTACTTTAAGGTCATCACAAAGGACAAGGGGGCACTCTTTACGTCTAGAGGAAAAACGATTTCATCTACAAATACGGAAAGGTTCTTCACAGTAAGACCTGTGAAAATGTGGATCACATGGATCCCTATCTCACATCGACCCGTGTCTGTGCTCCCCTCACATGCCTCCTATTACTAACAGAGTAGAGTACTTCCCTTGGGGGGTCTCGGACCATTCTCCCCTGGCCATCTGGATAACTACTAGGTCTCCTTCGCCCCTGCCACGGGCTCCATGGAGACCGAATGCCTTCTGGCTCAAGTTGTTCCCTTCCCAGGACCATATAACCCAACAAATTGCCCAATTTTTTAGCACCCACGCACAGTGCGATGATATCCTAATGAGATGGGAAGCCTTTAAAGCGTTCCTCAGGGGTCATTGTATTGTTGAGATCGGAGATGTCAAACGTAATTCCTCCCCTCTTCTTTTTTTTTTGGTTTACAGCAATATACAAAGATAATGGTTATCAGGTATTTGTATAGAGTAGTATACATTTAACACATATAAAATTTAAGCGAGTAACAGGATGAGCAGTAGTATAAACAGTTGCTCTAGATAAGAACATGTATATAGGAATACAAGTACTGTCAAAACATTAGCATTAGGGATAAGGATTAGGAGGGGTATGATTCGACCTTGCAGTCTTATGTTTGAACCCTGTGTTTAGGTACTTCACTTTCATTTTGTGGGTGTTAAATATGGGTTAATGGCCTCACCTGTCCCCTCACCCCATGTGGGAGCATACTGTGACGGAACAGGTGACGACAACCCCCTCCATTGGCTTTTTGTTGTTGGTTGCAGAAAGGTCTAGTCGGTTAAGTAAAGACTGCATAAAGTATATGCATAGGAGACAAGGTGAGGGGTGAAGTAAATAGACTTTAGGTTCAGGTTTCCACTGTTAGGCTTCATGCACACAGGACTTTAAAAAAACAGCCCAAAAATGTCAGTAGCTTATCAGGCATGTTTTCAGCTTTTACCAGCATTATATTTTTTGCGTTTTTAAAGGGCCAGTGTTTTTTTTTCAATTGGTCTAAAACGTCCAAAACCGTTGGGGATTGAAGTTTTTGAGCATTTTTGGGCATTTTTGGACGTTCAGTTCTTGGGGTTTTTTTACAGCTCAAAAACGCATAGGATAACATGATGGAGGGTTTATTGACTGTAGAAAAAAACGTCTGCAGCTGAAAACAGCTGCTGAAAAACAGTCAAAAAATGTCCTGTGTGCATGAGGCCTTATAGTTTGTGGGAGGGTCACTCTAGTGTGTTCAAGAATTATTGAATGAATTCGAACAACGGGTAGACTATGCTATGGTAAACAGTGCCGGAAGTAAATCAAGTTGTGGTTTTTGAGCTGAGGTATGTTGCTGCTCCTGACCATTGTAACCATATTTGCCATGATGATAAAACTTTGTGGTAGCTTCCTCTACTAGTGGCCATCACGAGTTCGTAGCTGCAGTGCGTGTTTACTAATTCAAGAGTATTCTCTATAGTGGGGTTTTTTATCAGACTTCCATAGGTGTGTTATGCTGAGCCTGGATGCTAGGAGGATATTTGTTGTGACTAGTCTTAGGGGTGTAGGGATATCTTCTATTGTTAGGTTTAGGAGCGCTAATGCAGGGGAGAAGGGGATTTGGCCGTTGGATATTTCCCTCAATATCTGGAATATCCTCCACTCTTATTAAACAGGTGGAGGGCCAGGTACGACAGATGGAGTTGGACTATGTAATGAATTCTACTGATTCTGCGAGGGAGGCGTGGATGTCGGCCCAGGACTCTTTGAACCACCTGAAATCCTCCGTCGTGCAACGGAAATGTTTTTTTACAAAAATGGCATTTTACGAGGACCCTATTGACAGGCTGCCTACTGGCGAAAATAGCTCAGTCTCAGCAAATCTCTCCAGTTATTGGAGCCATACGCTCCTCGAATGGTAGGATACTCAGCGACCTGGATCAAATTGTCACAATACTCTCCTCATTCTATGCAGACCTCTATAGGTCCAGAGAGAATTACTCTCCAGAGTCGCTGACTGACTATATTGGCCAGATCTCCATACCTACCTTGCCGTCCTCAGCCCAACAGGAACTTGATGCCCCCCTCACCCTGGAGGAGCTGCAGACAGAGACCTGTTCCTTCCCCAACTGTAAGGCCCCTGGGGATGATGGTATTCCCATGGAGGTGTCTACCACCTATGGGGAGATGATCCTGCCCAGGCTGTTGGAGGTTTTTAATGAATCAGCTAAGAAAGGTTCCATGCCCCCATCAATGTCAAGGGCAACTGTTGTCCTATTGCTCAAAGCGGGAAATGATCCCCTGGACCCTAGTTCCTACAGACCTGTATCCTTTTTGCAGTGTGTTGTAAAGATCATAGCTAAAGGTCTGGCACTCATAGTCAACAAAACTATCCTATTAATTATCCACTCAGACCAGACGGGCTTTATGCCCCAGAAATGCAAACGCAGGTGAAAAATATTGAGTATAACTAATATTTTTTAGTTATCTTAAGGCGTTTCTGGATGAAGAGTATTGATAGTCAAACTTACTTAAAAACAAAGTGTGAGTTTATTGTCACACAGTTGGCATCATAAATACAATGTAAAAAGTATAACAGTTCAGTTCAATGTAGGTAAAAATATATGAAAAGAATAAATAGTTATAAAAATGTGTAATGCTCTAAAGAAACATGGGTCTCATCATGGTTGCTCCGGTAATGTGCGTCTTTCCATGTGCTTTTCCTCATTGCAATCTGAATCTTCCTAAACCTCTAGAGCAGGGATATGCAATTAGCGGACCTCCAGATGTTGCAGAACTACAAATCCCATGAGGCATAGCAAGACTCTGATAGCCACAAGCATGACACCCAGAGGCAGAGGCAGGATGGGACTTGTAGTTTTGCAACAGCTGGAGGTCCGCTAATTGGATATCCCTGCTCTAGAGGAAGTGACATAGCATTAGTCTTCTGAGAGAAGACAGCTGTTCAACTTGTCAAAGAACCTTGAATAGACTCTGAATGTGGAATTGCCTCAAATCGATTGGTCTTCTGTCTGTGTGTGTGTGTGTGTGTGGATGTATGAATGTGTGTCTCGTATGGTGGGTGTCTTGTCTTTTTATGCCCCATATAGAGTCATAACTTCACATTGCTGAAAACCGTATAAGGCCACATTAATGTTAACTTCTGCAATATGTCATACAAGGAGAGGTACTAACTCATCAGAGTCATATATGGACTTTGATTGACAAGCCCATATGTACCACTCTCCTTGTCCTTGTAATCATGTAATGAAACCAATTATTGCTTAAAATAACACATATTAGCGACATATCCAACATTATGTCAACATTATGTAAATACATACAACACTAATGATTATAGCTGAGATTACACTAATCCCAAACTAATAGTATTTAAACAAATATGTAAAATATTACTTTAATTACATAGACCCTGTCTATTCTTGACTCCCAATGACATGCTATACCACAATACCATATATGTATTTTCCTTCTCAGCAAGCTACCACTAGCTGCATACACCAGAAATATCTTGCATGTTACTGGCTCAGCTTCAGCTGAAGAACCATTATCTGCCAAACATCTGATCAAGGCCATTCACACATATTAATATTATGATTAATCATAAAACCAAATATATTTTGCAAGCTTGACATGAATATAATCTAACTTCTATAAGTGCCGAATTATGAATTTGGAATAATATTCTAACAGCAGGCAGACAACATTGGTCAGAGAGCACTCCTCTCATTAGATGCTAATAAGTTGTTTGACAGCATCAGTTGGTCCTACCTCTGGACAGTTTTATCCAAGTTTGGTTTTGGCAAGCACTTTATTACCTGGGTGAATCTCTTATACAGTTATTTATTTATTTCAGGTACTTATATAGCACTGTCAATGTATGCAGTGCTTTACATATACATTGTAAATTCACGTCAGTCCCTAGCCCCCCCCCAGGCTGCGATCAGGGTATCTGATCGACAATCTCCGGCCTTTGCATTGGGCAGGGGAACCAGACAGGGTTATCCCTTGTCTTCCCTGCTCTTTGATATTGCGATTGAACCCCTGGCCATCCTGGTGCACAACAGCCCACATGTTTTGGGGTTTCATTATGGTGACTTACTTGAAAAAATTTAGGTTTTATGCCGATGACATGCTACTGTTCCTTGGGGACACTTCCCTATCTAATGTCATGAATAAAATTCTAGAACTTGGGCATTTTTCAGGCCTCACAATTAATTGGACCAAATCAGCAATATGCTACTAGACAATGCACCAGGACAAGCTGAATCCATCCCCGGCTCTGTTCCTGTAGTGACTTCCTTTAGATATCTGGGTATCCAAGTCTCCCCTGTCATCACGGACTATTGTCGCCGTAACATATACTTCCTGATTGAATAGAGGGATGTCACCAGCACACCAAGGATTCCTCAAAGGGTCCACAGCTTTATTTCACATGATCACACAGCACAAAATGGCAACATTTCGAAGCCACGCAGGGCAAGGTTCAGAGATAACATTTGCGTATGGAATAACCCTAAAATGTCCCTGGCAGGGAAAACAAACCTAATAAAAATTATGCTTATGCCCCAACTCCTACATGTACTCCATAACTCCCCTGTGGTGGTCCCCCTGAAAATATTTTGAATTGTTAACTCCCTTCTCAGAGTGCTATTGTGTGGAACCCGCCCTCCAAGAATTAGGCTGAAGCCGCTGCAGCATCCCAAGGATGGCGGAGGCTTGGTCCTGCCAAATCACTGGATGTATTACTCAGTTCTGGCACCTTGTTGGCTGCATGTCTCCTAGACCTGACGGTCCTTCTGCCCGTCTCTTGCTTGCTTGGTACCGGTGCTGATTCCATCCGCACAGGACTGGAGGCACAGCTGTAACAGCAACCAAACAGGCGTACTACGGGGAAACCGTACTTACCCAGAACTTGCCAAGATTCAACAAGGGCCCAGGTGGTGCACTTGGGGAATTACCCTCCTTTCTCAGGTGTTCCAAAATGGGAAATTAAAGACCTTCAGGGAACTCCAACACACATTTAATATACCAGACCTCATGTACTATTACTATCTGCAGCTGCCCATGCAGTGAAGGCTCAGGGTGAGGCAACAGACTGGTCATTATCTCCCACCCCTATATTCCACTTACTTTAGACCACGTCCCTGATGAAAGGATTCATATCCCACTGTTACTGTATGCTGTTGACAGAGTAGCTGAGGACATACCCTACCAGGGCAATGCCACAATGGGAAGGGGAGGTGGGAATCTTGACCTTGAGGATCAATGTGAGGAAGCTCTACAATCAGTGAACCAATGTTCCCTGAATGTCTCACAGAAGGTGTCACAACTCTATATCCTACTTAGGGTGCACTACACTTCAGTGACACTCCATAAAATGGGCCGATGCCCAGACTCGCTATGCGATAGATGTAGACAAAACGACTGGTGATCTGGTGCACATCCTGTGGCGCTGCCCTAAACTGCACTGCTACTGGAGTGCAGTGATCTCCACATTTAACAATGTATTTCAAGTGAATGTTCCTTTAAATCCTGTACACTGGCTGCTGGGAATACTAGAGGAAGTGATTCCTGAATACACAACTAGAGTAGCTTTCTCCAGGGCCCTATTCCAGGCCAAAAGATAATATTGTTTAATTTGAAATTCATATCCCCTCCCTCGGTCAAATCATGGTTAACTCATATGGGGAACATGCTCCATCTGGAAAGGTATATCTTCCAACATCGAGGCTGCCTCAACAAATTTGACAAATTATGAGTCCCCTGGCTCAATGTTCCAGAGTTGTTACCCAGGGAACTTGTGATGATGAGGTTATTGCAATGCCCTACTGGCTAATGCAATTATAATTGGAGTTGCTAAGGAGGTGGAATTGTATTGACAAGACACGTTGTGTGCAATTGGAAGCATTTAAAACACTTTAATTGTTTGTTGGAGAGGTTGGAAAAATATGTTGTTATTGTAAGTGTTCATTAGCACTGTGGGCAGAAGGAAAAAGCATAATGACAACTGATTGCTTGTTATCTAATGTGATTGTACCTGGTGATGTATTGTATTGAAAAAAAATAATAAGTTATAGCACAGGACAAACTGAAGCCAATGTTTAAGGGACACTCTCTTTTGTCACAACGTGACAATTTTTAAATCCTGTCCATAAATACATTTATATGTTGTAAGCAGGTAAGGACAGAACTTGACATCCACGGACAAAATGGAACTGATGCTGCAAAGAAACAAAGAAGTTATCCTTCAAATTAGGTCACTTGGGTCTCCAGGCTGGCACCTCAAATTGCTCTCTCTCTTGTCCACTGGAACTTTCACAGGCATCTCTTCCTCCAGGCACCCCAGGAACTTTCACAGGAGTCTTATTCAACCTTCAGAATTTCGAAAAGTAGAGAAGGGTCATACTGAAATGATGGCTTGACAAGACCTTTTTAGGACCTCTCTGTGCCTTTAACAACAACCAGGATTCCCATGCAAGGATCCAGTAATTTCCACAAGTACAACATCCAGATAGAGGCATAAAATAGGGGGCAGACACTCTCCAGTCAACATAAATAACCACAGAATCAAACTACTAGATAAAGGTTTTTTTTCCAAGTCTTTTTCCCGCTTTTTTAAAACATTTTTTTTGGGAGGTGTTAGCAATAATATTCTTGCCATTTAAAAATTCAAATATAAGCCCATAAGCGAGCCGAAATAAAAACCTTTCATAGCCGGTTATCATTACTAAACATGTATATATATATATATATATATTCAATTGAACATCTTTCTCAAACTCAATATTGCAGCAGGATTCAACTAAACATTAAAGGGTCCAATCCCAGATTGGCTCCAGAAGTGACTGAGGCAAAAACACCCTCAGTTCCTCTTATCTTATCCTTTGAATTATTCTAACCACTCTAAAATCTGCTTCCCTTATTCTGTTCTAATAACTCTTTTATGCAATTTACTGTAATAAACGTAACTTTAGCTCCTATAATTAGATGGACAGCCATAATGTTCATGCCATCTGTTTGAGCCAGGGCCAAAAAGTATGTGATTCCTATACATTTCCACCCTCATTTCTCAGTTTAGGCTCTTTCTCATGTTTTAGACTTAGAATTAGTGCCTGACCCTAAATTCAAATGAACTACTTACCGCTTCCCTTGTCTAGTATTTTTACTGTCACCCTTGATCCATCCTGCTCACATAGCTCTTTCTCTAATTATTTAATATGCATGATTCCTAGTCCCTGTGGACCTTGGTAACTCCATAGTTACCCATAGTAGATACGTATCTGTCCACGTTAACCATTATCTAGGGGCTCAATATAGGTGGAACCGCAGCTCCGGTTCATGCTCGACATGTACCTATACTCTCTTGCCTCTAAACTACTATTGCTACACTACAGCAAATGTGTGCTTCATACAACCTGTGAACAGCACCATGATTTCTTTTTTTTTTATCTATAATACTCCGGTGGACAGTAGACAGTGACAACATAACATAACATATAAACCCCAATCAATACAGTTAGAATAAGGAGAATAAAATAGGTACACTTTGTCCCAAAATGCTTTACCAATCAAGGAAGTCTGATAACTCAAATGTAAGCAAAGGCTTACTTTAGCCGGCTGATTATCAGAAATTCCGGGATTGTCTCAAGCTTCTCATCTGGGATTCTTAGGGTCACACTAATACCTCCACTTAACAATTTACCATTTGCATGTGCACACATAAGCAGTTATCACTTTAAGCAGTTGCATAAGCAGTGCACAAACTGAGCCAAGCTAACTTCCCAATTTTGCAAAATAAATTAAACAACTAAAGACATTGTCTTAAGGCTACACCTACATTAGAAACATTATTTTACACTTAATTTTCTTTATAATTTGCAATTGCAGTTTTCTTAAGATTTAAGATGGAAATGCGCTCAATAAAAATTCCATAAACTTGCTAATAGTTATTGGAAGCCACAAACCCTTAACAAGCAAATAAGTATAACGTGATAAAAGCATGCTATAAATTTGTGAACACGTTGAATTTCTTTCCCTTCTCTGCTATTAGTACACTTAAAGCAGAGTTCCGCCCACATCATTTTTTTTTTTTGCTGGCATCCATCTAGTTAGCATTCATTGCACAAATAAAGTAATTGATAGCTTTAAATCCGGGTAGTCTTCCTATTTATTTTGTACTTACATTGCTGATTTTTTTCTTTTATGGGAGTTCCCATCGTTGCCATAACAATGGGCAGCGACAGAGGAAGATCACGCCCCGTTGTTGTGGCAACATACATAACATGTCTCCCCCCCCACAAAGTCGCATAATTTCCTGTCTGGAAATAACGTGATTTTACAGCTCAGGGATACCCACTGACTCATGGGAAATGATGACTCACATCTCCCATGAGCCCAGGAGAGGCAGGAAGTGATGCGGAGTGCTGCAGATCAGGAAGTGGAAGATTACAGGGACCACATAGCAACAAGGCACTTAGGGTGAGTATAAAATGTTTTTTTCCAAAGGTGATTGATCATGCATAGAGGATTTGAAATATATAAAGATGTATTTATGGGTGGAACTCTGCTTTAACTAAAAGTTAGCCCAGTTCTGCAGCGAGGTAGCGGTACCTATTCAGTTATACAGTGGGGATCTAAAGTTTGGGCACCCCAGGTAAAAATTTGTATTAATGTGCATAAAGAAGCCATGGAATGATGGAAAAATCTCCAAAAGGCATCAAATTACAGATTAGACATTCTTATAATACCGAAGAAATACGTGTAATTATGTTTAAAAATGGACCCCACGGGTTTGAAATCTAGGGGTGACATATTGACTTATCCATGGCGATGGAGCGACGTCTTGACCCGATTGAAAATCAATTTCGTCTCAAGGTGGGTATTTATGTAGAAATATATAAAGTTTAGGAGATACGTACTAGTTAGTGGAAACCTTTTTTTGTAAAATATGAGTGGGATTCACGGAACAACGATACACCAGGGACATTAGAAGGTGAAGGACTAGACGTCGTGAGGCGTAGTGAAGGACGGAGAGGACCCGAGTACCCTCTACACTCAGTAGTAA
>BLSH010213194.1:305220-318025 GCA_018402905.1 Glandirana rugosa | reverse complement strand
ATCATCTCCTACTTCTATAGGGTCAGGTTCCTGCTGTTGCTGTAAGGGACAGATTATTGTTCTAAAATCATCTCCTACTGCTATAGGGTCAGGTTCCTGCTGGTGCTGTAAGGGACAGATTATTGTTCTAAAATCATATCAAACTGCTATAGGAAGAGGTTCCTGCTGGTGTTGTAAGGGACAGATTATTGTTCTAAAATCATATCAAACTGCTATAGGGAGAGGTTCCTGCTGTTTCTGTAGAGGGCAGATTATTGTTCTAAAATCCTATCAAACTGCTATAGGGAGAGGTTCCTGCTGTTGCTGTAAGGGACAGATTATTGTTCTATAATCGTCTCCTAGTTCTAAAGGGAGAGGTTCCTGCTGGTGCTGTAAGGGACAGATTATTGTTCTAAAATCATCGCCTACTCCTATAGGGCCAGGTTCCTGCTGTTGCTGTAAGGGACAGATTATTGTTCTAAAATCATCTCCTAGTTCTATAGGGTCAGGTTCCTGCTGTTTCTGTAAGGTACAGATTGCAGATCTAATAACATCTCATCCTGCATTACAGAACTATCTAATTGTGGACTAGGTAGAGATTACTACTACTACTGCTTTTAGGGACAGATTGCAGATCTAATAACATCTTATCCTGCATTACAGAACAATCTGACCGGACTAGTTAGAGTCTACTGCTTAGAGGGACAGATTATTGTTCTAAAATCATCTCCTTGTTCTATAGGGTCAGGTTCCTGCGGTTGCTGTAAGGGACAGATTATTGTTCTAAAATCATCTCCTACTTCTATAGGGTCAGGTTCCTGCTGTTGCTGTAAGGGACAGATTATTGTTCTAAAATCATCTCCTAGTTCTATAGGGTTAGGTTCCTGCTGTTGCTGTAAGGTACAGATTATTGTTCTAAAATCATCTCCTACTGCTATAGGGTCAGGTTCCTGCTGTTGCTGTAAGGGACAGATTATTGTTCTAAAATCATCTCCTACTGCTATAGGGTCAGGTTCCTGCTGGTGCTGTAAGGGACAGATTATTGTTCTAAAATCATATCAAACTGCTATAGGGAGAGGTTCCTGCTGATGTTGTAAGGGACAGATTATTGTTCTAAAAACATATCAAACTGCTATAGGGAGAGGTTCCTGCTGGTGTTGTAAGGGACAGATTATTGTTCGAAAATCATACCAAACTGCTATAGGGAGAGGTTCCTGCTGGTGTTGTAAGGGACAGATTATTGTTCGAAAATCATACCAAACTGCTATAGGGAGAGGTTCCTGCTGGTGCTGTAAGGGACAGATTATTGTTCTAAAATCATATCAAACTGCTATAGGGAGAGGTTCCTGCTGTTGCTGTAAGGGACAGATTATTGTTCTAAAATCATATCAAACTGCTATAGGGAGAGGTTCCTGCTGGTGCTGTAAGGGACAGAATATTGTTCTAAAATCATATCAAACTGCTATAGGGAGAGGTTCCTGCTGTTTCTGTAGAGGGCAGATTATTCTTCTAAAATCCTATCAAACTGCTATAGGGAGAGGTTCCTGCTGTTGCTGTAAGGGACAGATTATTGTTCTATAATCGTCTCCTAGTTCTAAAGGGAGAGGTTCCTGCTGGTGCTGTAAGGGACAGATTATTGTTCTAAAATCATAGCCTACTCCTATAGGGCCAGGTTCCTGCTGTTGCTGTAAGGGACAGATTATTGTTCTAAAATCATCTCCTAGTTCTATAGGGTCAGGTTCCTGCTGTTTCTGTAAGGTACAGATTATTGTTATTTCCCTATCCCCATTTCTTTGTAGGGCACTTGTCCTACTCTTACCCCCACTTTTCTTCCTTTTGCAGCCCTCTAGCACTTTCCAGGACTTTTTTACAGCCATTTTTGTGCCCAAAAGTTCTGGTCCCCATTGATTTCAATGGGGTTCGGGGTCCGGGGTCAAGTTCGGACCGAACCCGAACCCAAACTTTTCCACGAAAACCCAAACCCAAACATCCAGGTGTCCACTCAACTCTAATCACTCGTCTTTATTTCCTGGTTCAGTATCTTAAATACAATATTTTATCAAGATATGACCAATCAATATTTACAACATTTCACCAATAGAAACCAATACAAGAAAATGACATTGCTTGTCATCATTAAAGACAAACCCACTTTCATAGAATTATTAATATACATATGTTTGTCACCCTTAATAATACCTGTTACTGATTAAAATACATATTCTGGTGGATGTTAGAGACCTTGCGCTCCTCCACCTTCCGTTTGAGGATGCCCAACAGATGCTCAATAGGGTTTAGGTCTGGAGACATGCTTGACCAGTCCATCACCTTTACCCTCAGCTTCTTTAGCAAGGCAGTGGTCGTCTTGTAGGTGTGTTTGGGGTCATTATCATGTTGGATTACTGCCTTGTGGCCCAGTCTCCAAAGGGAGGGGATAATGCTCTGCTTCAGTATGTCACAGTACATGTTGGCATTCATGGTTCCCTCAATGAACTTGACATGGACTTTCACTGTATTGTTCATTTAAGCACAAGAGACTCCATCTTTGAAATGTGCTCTGTGACCTTCACTTATCACACAGATACAACTTCTGCTAGAAGCTCTCTCTCTGTCTCTACTCCCCCCTCCCCTCTCAATGTTTTACTTTTGCAATTGGTCTATTCGCTAGCTTTTAATAATATATTTCTATTTGTTAGTTTTTAATAACATCTCACACCACCCATTTCTTATCTATGTATAAAATATCATGTAATAATCAATCTTGTCAGAATTGACATTTTAAACACAGAGATTGCATCCTGTGAATATGTTCCTGCAATTAGTATAATAAAGAGCTGGGTTGGCGCTGCAGTGTATAAGGTAAGGGATCCGCCCAGGTGTACCCCACTAATTTATTTATTATTATAAACTATAAATTATTTTTTGCTAATTTGCACAAGGGTGGGGTACACCTGGGCGGATCCCTTACCTTATACACTGCTGACAGCCACAACAATTATATGGTCTTTTTATCCAGGGCAGCGCCAACCCAGCTCTTTATTATACTGTAGCCACAAACTTCCTTTGTTAGGAAGGTAACACTGGGGTCAGCAAACCCAACAAGAGTAAGCCTAAAAAAATCCTGAGCGCAATACCTCTATCTATTAGTTCAATGTTACTGCAATTGCAAAACTAACTTTTATTCTTAGATTCACAACCTGAAATTCCCATAACAGTTGGCGAGTCAGATATCAGGCGTTGGCAGAGTTTCCAGAAGGAACTGTGCTTTGATCGGGATCATCGGGAACGCAGACCTCTAAATGCCGGCTAGGTAAGCTGTCCTTAAGCTCGCTATATTTTCTGCCTTTCCTATGTATCCTATCTGTCGGTTCTCAAGGAAACCAGACCAATCTCGGACCTTTCTGGTTGGGTAATGTGTGTGTGTGAATGTATTTGTGTCCCCCTTCACGGGTTGGACTCTATGTGGATAGAGAGAATCCTCTGCATTTCCCTGCGTTGACTCCTTGTGGGTGGGACAGATAAAACCCACAGAGAAGAGACGAGGAGGGTCTCTTAGTGAGTGTTTTGTCTACTGTCATAAACCCCTTCTATCCACGTAGATAAGTGGAGACTATTCTTATAAATCTGCAGATTTGCTGTACTATTTGTTTTAGAGGCAAGAGGGTATAGGTACAAGTAGAGAAGAGAAAAGACTGGCCAGTCATTATGGGCATTACATTAAATAAGGGAATGAAAGGTGAGATACCAACAGAAAATGTCCAGCGCAAGATGAGCCTTAGAGAATATATGAACCGAAGGTATGGTTCATCCTATACTGAGCCCCTAGATAAATGGGTAGAATGGACAAAAGGAACAGCTAAACCTTTAAAATCTGAAGGGACTTTTGATTTAGAAGGATGGCAAACTTTTCTGCATGATTATGGCCCACTACTGTGCAGTGAAGGAACGTGGAGAATAGCTTGCACATGGGAGACAGAAGTTAAATTAGCACATGAAACTTGACTGAGATGTTTAATAGAGGTATTGCCCAAATTTACTATGTTTGGCCAGAAGACTCTGTAGAGGAGGACCCCCCACCTTATCTGGCTGCCAGTTTGGCTTTAAGAGATCCATCAACAAAAGCACAAGAACCAGGTTACATGAATCACACAAAAGATGACCTTGGCAATATAGTAGCAAGCAGAGGTTTAACAGCCCCATATCAGCCTACAAAGAGGGATTTGGCTCGTATCTTAGAAACAGATGATTGGTATAAATCAAAAGGCACATATGCAAAATTAGATCTCTCTGAACTTAAGGCTTTGGCCAGAGAAAGAGAGATAGAGTCTGAACTTCTGGGGCAAACCATCATTTCCAAGTTGTGGCAGCAAGAAAGAGAGAAGGAAAGGAGAGGCCACCCCTTCTGCCCCTGTCACTGAGAAATCTGTTGCAGTTTACCCTGTCAGAACCCAATTAGTTTTTGAAGGTAATGCTGTTGACAGTAAGCCTCAAATTAAATAGCATGTGCCTTTTAGTCCCCAAGAAATGAGAGCCGTATTGAAGAGACTGGGAAATCCTAGAAAGAATCCAATTGGGTTTGCAAACAAACTTAGTGCTGCGCAAGAAGCATGAGGCTTCTGCTACTGACATTGATCGGCTTCTTATTAACCACTTCACCCCAGGAAGGATTTCCAGCTTTAGAACCAGAGCACTTTTTTCAATTTGGTACTGCACCGCTTTAACTGGTAATTGCGCGGTCATGCAATGCAGTACCCAAAAAAAAAATTGCCTCCTTTTTTTCCCACAAATAGAGCTTTCTTTTGGTGGTATTTGTTCACCGCTGTGCTTTTTATTTTTTGTGATATAAACAAAAAAGAATGAAAATTTTGAAAAAAAATGATATTTTGAACTTTATGTTATTACAAAAATAAAATACACTACTTTGCCAAAATGCATTCAGCCACATGTCTCAGGTAAAAGAAAAGTCAATTAGCGTATATTTATTGGTTTGCGCAAAAGTTATAACGTCTACAAACTAGGGTACATTTTCTGGAATTTCCACAGCTTTTATTTTATGACTGCCTATCTCATTCCCCCCCCCCCCCAAATGACCCCATTTTGGAAAGTAGACACCCCAAGGAATTTGCTGAGAGGCATGTTGAGCACAGTGAATATTTTATTTTTTTGTCATAAGTGATTGAATGATGACCAAAAAATAAAACAAATTACACAAAGTTGTTACTGAAATGATATCTTGCTCACACATGCCATGGGTATATGTGGAATTACACCCCAAAATACATTCTGCTGCTTCTCCTGAGTATGGGAATACCCCATGTGTGAGTCTTTTTGAGAGCCTATGTGTGTACGGGACCCCGAAAACCAATCACCATCTTTAGGATTTCTAAGGACAAACATTTATGCCTTCACCCTACACTACCTATCTCAGTTTTGGAGGCCATGAAATGCCCAGATAGCAAAAAAAAACCCCAAATGACACCATTTTGGAAAGTAGACACCCCAAGGAATTTGCTGAGTGGCATGTTGAGTCTATGGAATATTTTATTTTTTTGTCATAAGTGATTGAAAAATGACAAAAAAAAACAAAAATAAATTACACATAGTTGTCACTGAAATGATATATTGCTCACACATGCCATGGGTATATGTGCAATTACATGTCAAAATACATTCTGCTGCTTCTCCTGAGTATGGGGATACCCCATGTGTGAGACTTTTTGGAAGCCTATCGGCGTAAGGGACCCCAAAAACCAATCACCGCCTTCAGGATTTCTAAGGGCAAAAATGTATGCCTTCATTCCATACTACCTATCTCAGTTTTGGAGGCCATGAAATACCCAGATAGCAAACCCCCCCCCCCCCAATGACCCCATTTTGGAAAGTAGATACCCCAAGCTATTTCCTGAGAGAAGTTTCGGGGAAATTACAATTTTCACAAAGTTGTCACTAAATGATATGTTGCTTGAACATGCCATGGGTATATGTGAAATTACACCCCAAAATACATTCTGCTGCTTCTTCTGAATACGGGGATACCACATATGTGAGCCTTTCTGTCAGTCTAGCCGCGTACTGGGCCCCAAAAAAACAATCACTGCCTTTAGGCTTTCTAAGTGCGTAAAAAGCTGATTTTACTCCTCACTCCCTATCACAGTTTCGAAGGCCAAGGGATGCCCAGATAGCACAAAACCCCCCCAAATGACCCCATTTTGGAAAGTAGACACTCCAAGTTATTTGCTGAGAGGCATTTTAAGTATTTTGCAGATCTCACTTCTTGTCACAAAGTTTTGAAATTTGAAAAAAGTAAACAAAAATTCTGTTTATTTCTTCATTTTCCAAAACAAATGGGAGCTACGAAATATGCACCATGCCTCTTAGCAAATACCTTGGGGTGTCTACTTTCCAAAATGGGGTAATTTGGATGGGTTTTGTGCTACCTTGACATTTCAGGGCCTCCAAAAATGTGATGGGTACTGAGCAGTAAAATCACCATTTTATGCACTTAGAAAGCCTGAAGGCGGTGATTGGTTTTCGGGGTCAAGTACGTGGATAGGCTCCTAAAAAGTCTAAATGTGGTATCCCCATACTCAGGAGAAGCAGCAGAATGTATTTGGGGTGTAATTCCACATATACCCATGGCATAACAACTTTGTGTAAAAAAAAAAAAAAAAAATTGTAATATCCCCGAAACTTGTGGCAAAATATAAAATATTCCATGGACTCAACATGCCTCTCAGTAGATAGCTTGGGGTGTCTACTTTCCAAAATGGGGTCATTTGGGTTTTTTTTTTTTTTTTGCTATGTGGGCATTTCATGGCCTCCGAAACCTGGATAGGTGGTGAGGAGTGAAGGCATAAATTTTCGCCCTTATAAGTCCTGAAGGCGGTGTCCCATCCAGGTACTAACCAGGCCCGACCCTGCTTAGCTTCCGAGATCAGACGAGATCGGGCGTATTCAGGGTGGTGTGGCCGTAGGCAGTCCTGAAGGCGGTGATTGGTTTTCAGGGTCTTGTACGCGGGTAGAGTCACAAAAAAATCTCACACATGGGGTATCCCCGTACTCAGGAGAAGCAGCAGAATGTATTTTGGGGTGTAATTACACATGTACCCATGGCATGGGTGAGCAATATATCATTTCAGTGACAACTTTGTGTAATTTTTTTTTGCTCATTTTGCAATCACTTATGACAAACAAATAAAATATTGCATGGACTCAAATGCCTCTCAGAAAATAGCTTGGGGTGTCTACTTTCCAAAATGGTGTCATTTGGGGGGGGGGGGGTTTGAACTGTCCTGGCATTTTATGCCCAACATCACCCACTCTTCTAACCACTTGAACCACCAAGTCTTTTCTGACACTTTTTGTTTACATGAAAAAATACTTTTGCTAGAAAATTACTTTGAACCCTCAAACATTATATCTTTTTTTAAAGTAGAGGCCCTACAGATTTAAATAGTGGGTGTTACAATTTTTTTTTCACAAAGTATTTGCACAGTGATTTTTCAAACGCAATTTTTGGCCAAATGTTTGGTGAAATATAAAAGTTGATCTCATGCCGAGTGCATAGACACCAAACATGACATTCTTTAAAAATGACGCACACACGCAAAGCGGCGAAAAACTATATACATTTTTAAAAGCCTTTAAAAGCCTTTACAGGTTACCACTTTAGATCTGCATAGGAGGTCTACTGCTAGAATTACTGCCCTCAATCTGACGTTCACGGTGATACCTCACATGCATTGTGAAATTGTTGTTTACATACGACATGAGACAGACACTTGCGTCAACCTTTGCGCGCGTGCATGGGGGGGGGGGCAGGGGTGCATTTTTCTTTAAATTATTAATTATGCATTTTATTTTTACACTGTCCCTTTCATCTTTTTGTTATCATTTTTATTTTTATCAGACGGATTTTAAATATCCCCTATGATAAAAATAGGTATTGTCACATATTTTTTTTTTTAATTTGGGGTCTACTAAACTCTAGATCTTTCCCCAGCCCTTAAAGCATCTGACCACAGCAAAATCGGTGTGATATGATGCTTCCCCAATTTCCCAATGGCGCTGTTTATATCTGGCGAAACCGAAGTCACAAAATGCTCGTAGCCTCCGGTTTCTTAGGCCATGGAGATGATTGGAGCCATTCTAGTCTTCAATCAGCTCTATGGTAAGCTGGTGGAACCACCAGCTGCATTCTCACGTTCCCCGGTGGGACAGGAGAGCCTGAGAAGACCAGCAACATACTAGTGTGTCGCTGGTCCTTGTTGGGCATATATTGTAATGTTCTTTTTTTTCATGCAGCCTGTGGGTTAAATGAACAAAAAAGAATCAATCGGTGGGTATGCCCACCATTAGTAAACCTCCCTTCATCCTCCCACTTCTAATGGTGGGCATATCCACTTTTTAAAAAAATATACCGGAGCATAGGGGCAATCCACCCCAATTTCCACCCACTGCCCCTATGCTCCGGTATATTTGCTCTTTTTTAACTGTCGTGGTGAAATCACTTCCAACAGTGCTGGAGTCGCTGCTTTATATATGGTGGAAGCAAACGCTATTGCTGTCACCCTAAATAAATCAGCGCTGCAGCTGGCGTACCTGAAAATCAAATAAAGATTAATAAAAACAGTAACATATAAAAAAATAATATTCCTGCTAAGAATAAAAAAATGATTAAACATTACATAAAAACATTGCATACCTGCAAAAAAAACCCACTATAATAAACCACAACAAAACATTACAGATATGCATAAACAACAATAAAGAGAGCAATAGAAAGAGAATAAAGAGAAAATAGAGATAGCAAAAAAAAGAAACGTACAACTGTTTTTGGTTTTTATTTTTTAAAAATTGTTTTGGTTTTTATAACTTTTTTTTGGTAGGCTTTTTTTTTAGAACAATGAACAATGAACAGTAAAGGTTAGGGTCTCCAAAAATGCGGTGACATCTTTGGAGACCCTGTGAACGTGTGCCCTTTTCCTGTGTAGTGCTGTTCCCTACGCTAATACTCAACTAGTGAATGGTAGCGCTCGAAACAGTCACCGATGCAGAGACAAGGCTGGCCCACACAGGTGGAGCAAAAATATCGGGTGTCACGCCTGTATCCGCGTCGTTGGCAGACACAACATCTTTTTTGGGGGTATCGTTGGGTAGGGGTACCAGGGGTGGCATGTGGATAATGCCGTCCATGCAGCCGGCTCACTGTATTTGGATTGGGAACATGGGGTGCAGAACCATCTGGATACAGAAGGGCTCTGATGATCTCTTCCTGGAATTGGAGGAGAGGTCCAGTCCGTCCTGACGCTTTGTATAGCACAAAAGCGTTCAGCAAAGCCAATTGAAATAAGTAAACAGACACTTTTTTGTAACAGCGTCTGGACTTACGGGCAATTAAATACAGCGCCAATAACTGGTCGTTGAGGTCCACCCCTCCCATATTTTGGTTAAATGCGTGGACACAGAGGGGTTTCTCCATAACACCAGTCGCCGTTCTAATTTGGATAGCCGTGTCTGCATGAATGGAGGAAAGAACGAAAACACCCTTTGTATCCCTCCACTTCATCGCAAGCAAATTACCACATCTCAAGCAGGCTCTCTCCCCCCGACTAAGTCAGGAATCTACCAGCCATTGGGGGAAGCCCCGGAGATTAGGTCGCACGGTGCCACTTGCGCCAATTTGGTGATCAAGTGAGTGACTAAAAAGTGGCATGCTTGTGTAGTAATTGTCCATGTACAAATGGTACCCCTTTCCGAATAAGGGTAACACCAAGCTCCACACAATTTTGCCAGCACTCCCCATGTAGTCTGGGCATCCTTCCGGCTCTACGTGGCTATCTTTTCCCTCATACACCATAAAGCTACATGTATAGCCTGTGGCCCTGTCACAGAGCTTATACATCTTGACCCCATATCTGGAACGCTTGCTGGGGACGTACTGTTTGAAAGGAAGACGTCCAGCAAATTTATTCAGGGACTTGTCCACACACACAACTTTGTTGGGAATAAAATGTGCTGTGAACTGCTGGTTGAAGTGGTTTATGAGGGACCGAAGTTTGTAGAGCCGGTCAAATTCAGGGTCCCCATATCGACGACTGAGTTCATTGTCACTGAAGTGTATGAATTGCAGGATCTGCTCATATCGTGTCCTGGCCATGGAAGCAGAGAAGACATACATATTATGAATTGAGTCATTGGACCAATATAACCACAATTCAGGTACTTTAAGTATGCCCATGTTGAGGGTAAGACCCAGAAAGGTCTGAAATTCGGAAACCGTAATTGGTTTCCAATTTCTGGCAAGTGACAAATGGGGATTAGCGGAGATGTGCTAGCCACACCAGCTTGAACTGCACTTATGGGACTCGCCACGTCACCAAGTGTTATTGCAGTGCTGGTTGTATGACCAGGATGTACTAGGCCACTGGTGCTTGCCAGGTCACCAGAAGGAGTAGCGGCGCTAGTACTGGCTCTCTGCTCCATACGAGAACCCTGCAGTTCATGCACCTCAGTGACAGCTAAACAGGATCTGGTATGCCTGACCTTAGCAGGGACCACCCAGTCGTCAGAGCTATCTGTCATGGAGCCACTGTCGTATACTAACTCGTATGCTGAGTCTGAATCTGACAATGAGGCTTCCCCATCGCTCTCATCTGTCATACTCACCAACGCGTAGGCCTCTTCACTAGTGTACCTCGGATTTGACATGGCCTCTAAATTTATAGGTACTGTCAGGAAGACGCAGCTCTTTCCACGGTTTCCGCGGTGGTGCGCGCGCCTGTGCGGAAACAGGCGCCAATCGGCCCTATTTTAACCTGCAGGGCTCAGTGCCCGGTGGTGTCCGTTCTACAGCGTTTCCCGCATCTGTGCCCCCGGCAAGCTATTTCTGAGTGACTTCCTGTGACCCCGGCTATCCCTTTGGACTTGTTGCTATCTGCCTGCACCTGACCCCGGCTTGCCTATGACCCTCCGCTTGTCTGATCCCTTGTACCGTCTCTGCCAGCATGTTGCCGACCCTGCCTGTACCCGACCATCCGTTTGCCTGATCCCGCTGTACCGCACCGCCCGCTAGTTGCCGACCTGGACTGAAACACTACTCTCCTGTTTGCGCGAGCTCCAGTGGACTTCTGTCTACCAGCTAAGGACTGTCCAGCCCTCGTGCCCCCCTGTGCTCCTGAGCTCCCTGTTCCCACTATCAGGGGTTCTCGAACCAGGGCCGCAAGAGAGGTTGCCCCCGCATAAGCCAGACTCTACCACCAGGTACGTGACAGGTACACTAGTGTGACTCACAGGCAAAAAAGTGCACCTGGTTGTCAGAGCCTGTGTCAAGTCCCTACCAAAATCACTGTCAGATTTCGCAGGGATCTGGCGTGATCTCTGCGAACGCTGCAGATATGTGTTCTTTGTTTTGTAAGTGACAGCGATCTATTGATCCTGCAATTGGGTGGGCTGGGCTGGGCAGAGAGGCTAAACGCAGGTGCTAGCGGTTATCTGGGCTGATCCCGCTAACACTGCGTTTTTTTAGAACACTAATCTTGTGGGGACACTAATATATATCTGATCAGATCGCAGATATTGATCTGATCAGATACTACAATAGTATCTAACACCGATCTAATGTGTGTGTATGCGTGTCAGAGTACCTAACTAACTGGCCCTGCCTGGTGTTTACACTGACCCTAACACACACTAAAACCTAACTGGGGTCACCGCCGGGCGATCAGGGGTTAAAACCTATAAAAGGTATATTAGTTCAGCAAGAAAAACACCGCTCAGACAGCACAGCTTCTGGTGAATTCAAATAGACTGAATGCTCCTTGTCCAGGTGCTCTGACTCATGAGAGCCTTCCAACTCTCGTATTCAGCAATAACGGCAATCCAAAAGCGATTGAGTCGGCACTCCAGAATTTCTTCCAATGACTTTATTGACTGTAGACCATGCACATACAGTAATACAGCAGACGCGTTTCGGCAGTTACGCCTTGTTCACCGCTTAGTGTACAAAAAAACACACACATTTAAATATACATACAAGTAGAAAAAAACTGATCATGTGATTTGCTCCAATCCAATTAATTACTTGTAGTCATTGAACTCAGCTGGGAGGCACCATTGCTGGTGAAAATCTCCCTGTGGAGCAATAAAAGAGAAAGAAGAGAAAATATATAAGGGAAAAGAAAAAAATATACATTTACAGTCATAATATTTAGTATGATTAAAAATAGAAATATATGTATCCATCTCTTTTGATCAGTACAAATGAACTGGAAAGCCATTAAAAATGAAGGATGTCACAGTATCTTCAAAAATAACTATTATTAGTTTCAAGCAATCCCATTTTATTTATTTCAGACTTATATACTGTTTATCACCACTTTAAATTAGATGTTATGATTAGTGTTGAGCGAACCCGGACTGTAACGTTCGGGTCCGTACCGAACTTTCGGGTGTCCGTGGCACGGACCCGGACCCGGACATTTCAAAAATCGTTCGGGTTTCTCCGACCCAGTGTACTACGTGGCCGGTTAGTGTCGGTACGGTAATCATCCGTACCTACACTACCGAAGATTCCCGTTTGGTCACTTTGCGAACAACTAACCGACGGGACGTCGAAGAGTTGTGCACCTCATTTTATCGTCTTGGGGCCTGGCTTGGGCTTGCTAAAAACTTTACAGGCCCAGGCCCAGGCACGGTGCCTGTGGGCTTTCAAGCCATGCCTGGGCTTGCAATGTCAGGCCCAAGCGAGTTGTGATTAGTATTGTAGATTAAATTTCACCACTATTTGTCATATATTCAGACTTTATTTATTTTACCCTAACGAACT
>BLSH010213194.1:289654-303720 GCA_018402905.1 Glandirana rugosa | reverse complement strand
CCCCCTTCCCATTTTTTAAATTTGATTTTAATTTATTTTCCCTCTCCCCATTTTTTGTAGGGCACTTGCCCTAGTTTGAAGATGATTTTAGAACAGTTATATGGCTTCTACCGTTAATTAATACTTTTCAGACACAGTTTGAAGATGATCCACATTCACCTCCATTTTTGCATTTTTTAAGTTTTTATTTTTTTTAAAATATTTAAAGTTATTTCCCTGTCCCCATTTTTTTGTAGGGCACTTGCCCTACCTTACCCCCATTTTACTTCCTTTTGCAGCCCTCTGGGGCTTTCCAGGACTTTCCTACAGCCATTTTTGTGCCTAAAAGTTCGGGTCCCCATTGATTTCAATGGGGTTCGTTGTCCGTGCGATCGTTCGGGTTCCGTCCGGACCCGGACCCGGACTTTGTCCCGAAGTTCGGACGGACCAGCAGAACCCGAACTTCCAGGTGTTCGCTCAACTCTAGTTATGATCAAAAAAGCACAAAAAAAGGTATATAAAATAATATACGGCAGGTAATCTTATTGAAAAAAAAACTATCTAGCTAGCTAGCGTCACCTGTGACACTTATACAGTGATCACAGGTGACAGGGGGCAATCAAGGGGTTAAAAACTTTATTGGGGGGCAAGGGGGGTTATTTACACCTACCTAGGCCTACTACTAACCTACCCTAACACTGATTTAGTGTCACAAGGGTCACAAGTACAGCGATCGGTAAAAATCAGATCACTGCACTATATGACACTGTGACAGGGGTGACAGCACTGAAAGGGTTAACTGGGGGCGATCAAAGGGTTAAAATGTGCCTAACTGTCCTGGTGTCAGTGTGGTGTTGGTGCAACTCACGTTTTTAGATGTCCTCTCTCTTCTCTGCAACGGAAAAGAAAGCAGAGAGGGCAGATGACATCACTTCCCCTGCCTGTGTTTACATTTCACAGACGGGAAGGAATCCCATTCGCTGGACCAATCAACAGGAATAGATCAAATTCCATTGGTCTATTCCTGTTGACTGAACGGTCCTGTAGCGAATGGGACTGCCGCGACCACACTGGGGGCGCGTGCGCTCGCCCCCTAGCAGTGCCCGCCACCTATTTACGGCGATTCGTGGGACACGTCCACACTGCTGCAGTTAATATACTGTGCGCGGCGTGGAACTGGTTAAAGCAGTGGGAAGCAACATGTCAGGGTATATACTTAAAGAATGTGAAGTAGATGTCACAAAGCTTGATAAAATGGTTAGTGGAAGGAAGGTTTGTGAGAAAATTAAGGAAAAGTTGCCCCAAATATATGGACAAACCTGACATGCTGAATTCATGAATGCTAAGAAAGGTAAGGAGGAAGCTGCAGGGGCTTATTGGAGATGGTTAAGTGATATGGCAGAGGAAACAGGCCTTAAAATAGAGGAAGAAAAGAAGGGAGAAACTGCAAGTCCACCTACACAACTGGTGAAACAAAGGTTTCTTGATGGTTTAATACCCAGTTGAAAGAAAAGTTGTTCACGGCAAGGCCTGAGGCAGGCAATATGTCTATTTAAGACCTCCTGCCTACCTATCCTGTTATCCATAGAAAACAGGATTAACCAGAAAGACAGCAAACCCAAAGTTATGTACATGTGGAAGCAGAGGGGAAAGGGAAAGGGAAGAGGAAGAGGCAAAGGCAATTTCAGAAATCATGACAATCTGGGGCCAATCATATGCTACAATTGTAATGGGGAAGGACACATAGCCAAATGCAGCCATCTTCCTGGCCGTAGACTGGAAAGGAACTTAGAGGCACCTCAATCTGATCCCAGTTCTCTGCCAAAAGCAGTGGATCAGGCATAGGAAAATGGGATGCCAGTGTCAATAATGTTAAATAGGGGAGACAATGGTCCTGAGGCCAGAGTAAAAGTATTTTTACAAGAACTCCCCTATCCTGGAGGAGAAACAGAATTACCCTGTTTCAATGACACTGGTGCAAGCCGAAACGTTTTTAATATAGAGGACTTACCTCCAGGATTATTATCTGAAATTGCTATGTCTGGTGTTAGCCTAACCGGGACCTCTACTGATTTAGTTGAGTCCAAGTCACTTAAACTCAGGCTAGGGCAGCAAACAGAAATTGTCACTAAAGTGTTAGTTTCAATACACAGTTTGAACCAAATTTTAGCAAACATAGACTACACTCCTACAGGAGTCCAAGTGGTCAGTAGACTGTCAGGAGAAGTTTTAAATTCTGCCTGTGGAGTATTTTTAATCCAAGACTCCACTCCACCATTTCCACCAGAATTGGAAGTGATTCCCGCTGATTTATGGGCCACCTGCAAATATGACGTAGGTTTGCTGGACTGCACCCCAGTTATGATAAAAATTTAAATAGGAACCCAACTCCCACAGATTAAACAGTACCCACTGAGTATTGCTCAGACTGAGGGGATAAAGAATCAAATCACTCAATTCAAAGCAGCAGGGGTTGTTGTACCAATTAAGCCCCAAGCCAATACACCCCTGTTCCAAATTCCAAAGAAGCCAGACAAGAAGGGTGGGCAAGTGACATACCACATGGTGCATGATTTGAGAGCTATTAACAATATAATTGAGGCAGACACCCCAATTGTGCCCAACACCTGCACTTTACTAAGTGGAATACCTACCTCCAGCACCTGCTTTACAATGATTGAACTTGCGAATCCTTTTTTTTCTACACCCAGATTGCTTATACCTTTTTTTCTTTACCTATGATGCCCAAAATTTAGCATGGACAAGATTGCCCCAAGGCTGTGTGGGTAGCCCCTCTGAATATAATACTGCGTTAAAGCAAGTATTGGACCACTGGTCCCCCTCACACCCAAACACAGTTTTGCTTCAGTACATAGACGATTTGTTTATTTGTTCTAAAACAAAGGACATTTGCAGCAGAGAAACAGTAAGCCTTCTCATGTTTCTCTATAACAGTAACAACAAAGTCAGCAAAGAGAAGCTACAATACTGCCAAGAGAAAGTGATCTTCCTGGGTCACTGCATTTCACATGGAAACCGTCACCTAACCCCAGATCGAGTAAAACCCTACAAAAATGTGAAAAGTCAAGAAATGTACAGCAACTACGTGCCTTCCCGGGGTTAGTGGGATATTGTAGGAACTGGATTCCAAATGCATCAGAACTTATGGTTCCTCTATATGAGGCTACCACTACAAATCCTTTCAAACTCACATGGGACAATGAATTGCAGATGAAGGAGCTTATTAAAATTTTGTCTGAAGCTCCCGCTATTGGACTTCCTGACAAGTCAATGGATTTGCTGCAGGTGTACTTACTCACCCAGCTACATGGAAACAAACAGAGGCTTGTGATGTATGTATCAGCCTCATTAGACCTTGTCATCAGTTGTATGTGAGCCATAGCAGCCTCCATTTTGCTTTGACCCTGTATGTACCACATGCAGTACAGGAAATCATGAATCAAGTAAATACCAGACATGTGTCTGCCAGTAGATTTGACAAGTACCAGTCTGCTCTTTTTGCGCCATCAAATTTAACAATCAAAGAATGTGTTACTTTAAATCTGGCTACTCTTCTTCCTATAACTGAAGAGGAAGATGCAACAAATGGTACTGATGCAGAACCTGAGAGTTTTTCTCATGATTGTATGGCTCTGATGGAGGTAGAAAGGGCCTCTGTCACCCCAGCAAAAGATGAGCCTTTATCAGATTGTGACACACACTTATTCGTAGATGGTTCCAGATTTTACACTGATGATGGTCAGCCACACACAGGGCTTGCTGTAACCACTACAGACACTATTTTACATTAAGAAGCATTGACACCCCAGATGTCAGCACAGGAAGCTGAGCTGTGTGCTGTAGTCAAAGCATGTCATCTAGAGAATCAAAGGGGAAACATTTACACTGACAGCAGATATGCATTTGGAATAGAGCATTACTTTTGGCATATCTGGAAAGCAAGGAACTTTCTGACTAGTGCAGGGAAGCCAGTGAGGCATGCAAACCTCATAGAGTGGCTATTTGAGGCCTTTCAGAAACCAGCAGAAATTGCCATCTTAAAGGTAAAAGGACATGCAAGGGAAAATGACATGAAAGCCAGAGGAAATGCTTTGGCGGACCAAGCAGCAAAGGATGTTCCCCTTATGTCATTTGGAGTCACACCCACTGTAGGGGTTGCCCAGGTAGCGGGGACAGGTTCCCCTCATTAAGCACAGTGGGATATAGAAATTTTAATTCAGTTGCAGAACCGGGCCCCTGAAGAAGAGAAGGATAAGTGGATCAAATGTAATGCTACCCAAAATCAGTAGGGCCTGTGGAGAGCTGACAATAGGTGGTGTCTACCCAGGAGTTTGTACCCAGTTTTAGCACAACTGGCACATGGCGTCAGCCATCTTGCTAAGGGCACGATGGTGGCACTTACTGACTGCTATTGGATAGCACCTGAATTTAGTGCATTTGCAGCCAGGTTTTGTGCTTCATGTCTCACTTGTGCTCTGTACAATGCAGGGAGGCCTGTCCATGTTCCCCAAAAGCATTCTCCTAAGCCAGATTTCCCTTTTCAAAGAATTCAAATAGACTACATTCTGATGCCCAGAATAGGCACCTATGAGTACGCTCTAGTGTGCGTTGACATGCTTTCAAGCTAGCCTGAATGCTGGCCGGTAGCCAAAGCAAATGCAAAAACAACAGAAAAGAAAATTTTGAATGAAATAGTTTGTAGATATGGAGTTCCTGAAACTATTGAGAGTGACAAAGGAACCCATTTTACTGGAGAAGTGATGAAAGAGGTAATGGAAGCCCTTAACATACAGCAAGCTTTCCATACACCTTATCACTCACAAAGCAGTGGTAAAGTTGAGAGACTTAATGGAATTTTGAAAAACAGATGTGCAAAAATTAAAGCAGATACAGGAAAAGGATGGGTAGAAGCTTTGCCAATAGCCCTATATTCTGTACAAACTACCCCTAAACAACCACATGGGCTGTCCCCTTATGAGATTTTATTTAGAGGGCCACCCAAAACAGGGCTATATTTTCCACAACAGTTGCAGGCTTCTCACTCTACTCTATTAGAATATGTTCAGATTTTGCAAAGAACATCGAATAAAGTACATGAAGGTGTTTACAACTCTACCCCCAACCCAGATTCTGTTTCAGGTATTCACAGAATCCAACCAGCTGGGTGGTGGTCAAGCGACACATCAGAAAGCCACTAGAACCAACATTTGATGGACCACATTTGGTGCTTTTGACAACCGGTTCCGCTGTCAAGTTGGAAGGAAAGCCCACCTGGATTCATGTCAGTCATTGCAAGAAAATCCTGAAGTGATGATATCCTTTGAAATAAAAATGATGTTTCTTTTCTTGTTGTCTGTGAGAACTGAGGCATGGAAAAAACCCTGCCATCCAAATGTTAAAATTGTATGCAATTCATAGCAACGCTAGTAATTGCTGGGTGTGTTCTCACTTAAATCTCACTTAAATCCCCAAATGGGAACAATACCCATGATAGCAATGCCTCTCAATTTTATTGATCTAAACAAGACCAGAATAAATGGCTCATATATAGTTTCCACAGCTAATGAGCACCGATCAGTAACTTTGATGGTTTCAAAACACATAGACACCCCACAGATTTGTCTAAACATTACATGCCCATTTAACACTAAATGTATACAGCTGGGCAATTCAGATTGCACTGGAGCAAAGATTACAGTTTATGGAAGGAACTATGCTCAGTATTATTATATCCCAGATCCAGAACTAAATAGAACTCTTTACAGTACAAATTGTTCACAGTTCCCGATATGTGGAAATATTGGTTACCTGGGATTCCATGTTATTGCATCTAGTGTTTTAGGAGAAGATATACCATCCATACGTAGAGGGTTATATTTTATATGTGGAGATAAAGCTTATGCCTGGCTTCCTACTTATGTTACAGGTACATGTTATATTGGGAAGTTATTACCTCCCAGCCAAAGTCAAGAATACCCTTTAGTGTTCAAAAGAGAGCTTTTCACTGGTGACCTGGCATGAGCATGTTTCCCTTCCTGGACATGATGGGGAATTGAAGCAATAAAAAGAATAAATAATTACACTAGAATTGTAGATGAGATTATTAACCTTACTACCACTGATATAGGTTTATTAAGTGAAGAAATGGCTCAGCTTAAAAAAGTAGTATTAGAGCACAGATTAATGCTAAATTATCTCACTGCATCTCAAGGTGGGAGGTGTAAGGTTATTCCCACTGACTCATTAAACACGAAGTGCAGCGCTATACGTGATCAACATAACAGTTCATAAAATTTGCAGTCCTTCCAAATAGTAAAAGATTATATCTTCAAAGAAAGGTTGGTGACACATACTGCTGCTCACCTTGAACACATAGGCTCAAGAGCTCATAATACACCTTCCCCACTGGGGAGCAACAAAGTTTCCTGTGACAGCTTCTTGAGTGTAGATCGATTCAATCTCACCAATACATGTAAAAGAAGGTAATAGGCATCTAGTGCTCACTGTGCAATTTGCATAATCATACAATAACACAGGACAAGTGGACATCAGTTTCAGATAAGAAGATGGTCCCTCGTGCGTCACAGGACAGACACTTGTGTGCAAAACCCTCCACCGATATCACACACTGACGCTCACCTCCTCTCTTGGACCACAAGGCCCATAATGCATCTTCCTCACAAGAGGTTCAAAAGGCGGTTCAGCAGATTCCACACTTGCAATGAAGTATTTTCCACACATATGAAAAAGAGAATGCCACATCTAATGCTCTCCGTATCAAAAGCTCTTTATTTAGCTAAAACAATTGAAATGCTACTCACATAAAAAGCACTCAGTCCGAGTGCATGGATCAGCGTTTGTTGTGTATACACAGTACAAGCAGTGATGACACCTAAGATGGCTGCTGGTGATGTCATACGCCACTCCTCCCTGCGTATGCGTTACGTCCTGGGTAGGACTTCCTCAGCGTGGGAGCGCGGCCTACTACGACACCCTTCTGGTTATATACACCCTTCTGGTTATACATATATACACACTCGCCGCCATGGTAACATGACACAAGCACAATAGGGGGATCATGTGACCCGGGGGTTGTCCCTATCTACTGGGATACTTGCAACATAGCTCCTTCGATCTAAATCACGGTGAGAGGTGCTAATACCCCTTAGTGGTGCCACACAGAAGAACAACTGTCTTCGCTCCCTTTGCATCACTGCTTACTAATAAAAATACACTAAAAATATATATATATTAAAAAAATATATATAAAATATAAAACCACATTCAGTCAACTCACGCCCATCCTTAGTGAGACTAATTCATCACAACATATCTCAGATGCAAAGTATACTAATAAATACAACAACAAGCTACAAAAAAAATCAACATACAAATAAAATGGAAATAAGAATAAAATTGAAATTACCTATCAGAAATAAAGCAATTGAGATCAAATTCGACCTTTAAGCCAGCAGGTGCCATTAATCCGCTTTCATAGATCCAGAATGACTCTCTGCGGCTCAAACGTCAAATGAAATTTCCTCCTCTCCAATGGTGGAGTATTTTTTCAATCCCCCAAAACTGAAGGCCTCTCGGTTCCCTTTTATGATGGTCCCTAAAGTGCCTGGAAACACTATGTGTAGGTAGTCCCTTTCGGATATTGTTCACGTGCTCCCCCAGTCTGACAAGTAGAGGTCTTGAAGTCCTACCAATATACTGGAGCCCACACTGACATTCCAGCATATAGACGACCCCCTTGGTGGTGCATGTAATCAAATTCTTCATATCATAGCTTTTATCAGTAACAGAAGACACAAATTTCTCCTGCTATTATGCCTAACGCTCCTACAAGCTGAACACTTGCCACAGGCATAAAAGCCTGTAAGGAAGATAAAAAGATGGTTTTCCGTATAGGTAGGGGGGTCTATTATCCCAGGAGCAATACTATCCCTGAGGGAAGGGGCTTTTCGATAAACAAATTGTGGCCTGATAGGTAAAACTGGGCCTAAAATACGATCCTGTCTGAGAATGGGCCAGTACCTCTGTATAATCCTCTCAAATTTTTTATGCTGGAATTTATAATCCAAGATAAAGCAAAATTCCCCTGTCTTGGATTCAACCCCCCTAGGTTGATCACTGAGCATGTCACCTCTATCCAGGGATTGTACTTTATCCCTTTCTTCTCTTATGAGGTCTTGATTATAACCCTTTTGTGTAAATCTTTGGATCAACACCTTAGATTGTGACAGAAAATCTCCCTCCGATGAACAGTTCCGCCTAAGTCTTATGAACTGTCCTCTAGGAATATTGGCTAACCAATTCCTATGGTGACAGCTGGTTACAGGACTATAGGAATTTCTGTCAGTGGGTTTGAAATGATTTTTGGTCCTAAGACAATCCCCAACTTTAAAATTCTCCAGATCGAGAAAAAAACATATACTCAAAGCTAATATTCCATGTCAGACCAATATTTTTGGCAATATTATTCATTTTGGCGGTAAATATCTCTAAATCGGACAAATCGCCCTTCCAAATCAGTATCAGATCGTCATTAAATCTTCTATAACAAGCCAACTGAGTAGGGGGGGTTCGTAAACAGCACTTCTTCCTCCCAGTGGACCATAAATAAGTTGGCCACACTGGGAGCAAACCGGGCCCCCATCGATACCCCTCTTACCTGCAGATAAAATTGAAGATTATACCAAAAATAAAAGTAGGCAGAACTCCAAACTTTTCAAAAGGAATCTCCTATGTTTCCTTGTGAGTTCAGACTTATCAAGAGCCCACCTTACAGAGAATATAGCATGAGGGTGATCAATTATGGTATATAATGAACCTACATCCGCAGTTACAATGTAGCTAGAGGACGCACAGTTCAATGATTCTAATATCTGAATGACCTGCTTTGAATCTTAAATACGCATCTGTTTTTGTCACAAGAGGCTGAAGAAAGAAATCTATATATTGCAAGTCTTGCAGTTATGGAATCAATCCCATTAACTATGGGACGCCCTGGTGGACATTCACTGTTTTTATGTATTTTTTGGCAAAAAATATATAACAGGAGTCCTACAAAACAAGGGATTCAAATATAGCGCTTCCTTATTATTCAAAATCCCTTTTGTTTTACCTTGTTTGACTAATGCATGCAATTCTTCTTTATATTCTAGCATAGGGTCACTCCTCAGTAATTCATATGTGTCCCGATCCTCCAATAACCGATTCATTTCCTGTTTGTAATACTCTTTGCTAAGGATCACTAGTCCACCCCCTAAGGATATCTTTCCTGTTTTCCAACAGGGAGATACCTTTTTTAAAAAAAACGGGGTCCCTCACATTTCTCACATTGAGAGATCCCAAATCCTTGCACACCGTATTCCTGAATACATCTAAATGTTTCACATCCACACCTGGGTGATTGAAAGTAGATCTATTTCTAAGATCAGAATATATATTTGTTATTGGGGTGGTATTGCGTTGAATAGGATTGGACAGAAAGTATTTTTTAATGCTAAGTGTTCGTATAAATTTTTGAACACTGATATAGGTCTGGAACTTATTCATATTCTTGACCGGGGCATATTTCAAACCCTTATCAAGGACCTTTATTTCGTCCTCGGTGAGCTGTACACCACTAAGGTTGTAAATTCCTGCTCCTACTGAGGTCTTTTCCTTTTGGACCCTCCTACCCCCTCTGTTTCCTCTCCGTGTTTTCTTTTCCTTGCATTCGGATTTTGATGGTACTCTAACGGACTGTCCCAGGGATGTTCTCTCCAGGGTCCCCCATAGGTCCATGAGGTGGAGGTGCCCTCCAAGGGGTCACTGGATAATGTTGTGATCCCCTCTTTGGGGACCAACGCTGTCCTAAAAAATTCCTCTCATTAGAATAATGGTCCTGTAGCGGGGCGAATCTATTGTATGTATAACCGGGGCTCTTAGCACTGACTGTTGTATATACCTTTCTGATTATGAGGACATTATTAAAGGGCATCTTGATAAGAGAACTACAGAGTTAGGCCACAGATATTGCTAAAGATTGAAGGAAACCCTTTAAGGGATTAGGAGGTTTTGGTGATTTTCTATATGGCATAGCATACAGAAATAAGTCACTTACATTGTGATGTTCCTGTTTCTCATATTTGTTATTTACTTCCTCATCAGGCTAGGAGAGAGCTGAACAGGATGCTGTCTCTGCGCCAATGTAGCAGGAGTTACAGGCAATCGGCTGAATGTAACACGGAGAAGAATGGTGTCAAATAAACAAAAGGAGGGAAAGGATATGGACTTTCACTGTATTGTTCATTTAAGCACAAAAGACTCCATCTTGTTCACACCGTTGAAATGTGCTCTGTGACCTTCACTTATCACACAGATACAACTTCTACTAGAAGCTCTCTCTGTCTCTACTCCCCCCTCTCCTCTCAATGTTTTACTTTTGCAATTGTTTTATTCGCTATCTTTTAATAATATATTTTTTTATATCTATTTGTTAGTTTTTAATAACATCTCATCAGAACTGACATTTTAAACACAGAGATTGCATCCTGTGAATATGTTCCTGCAATTGCAAAACTAACTTTTACTTTTAGAGTTACAACCAGAAATTCCCATAACAAACTGTAGCTCAATGAACTGTAGCTCCCCAGTGTCGGCAGCACTCATGCAGCCCCAGGCCATGACACTCCCACCACTATACTTGGCTGTAGGCAAGACACACTTGTCTTTGTACTCCTCCCCTAGTTGCTGCCACACATGCTTGACACCATCTGAACCAAATAAGTTTATCATTGTCTCATCAGACCACAGGACATGGTTCCAGTAATCCATGTCCTTAGTCTGCTTGTCTTCAGAAAACAGTTTGAGGGCTTTCTTGTGCATCATCTTTAGAAGAGGCCCCCTTCTGGGGCGACAGCCATGCAGACCAATTTGATGCAGTGTGCGGCATATGGTCTGAGCACTGACAGGCTGACCCCCCAACCCCTTCAACCTCTGCAGCAATGCTGCCAGCACTCATATGTCTATTTCCTAAAGAGATCCTCTGGATAGGACGCTGAGCACGTGCCCTCACCTTCTTTGGTCGATCATGGCGAGGCCAGTTCTGAGTGGAACCTGTTCTGTTAAACTGCTGTATGGTCTTGGCCACCAAGTAACATGCTAATAAAATTCTTTACTTTCAACTGAACTGTGTTCTGGTGGCTCTATGAGAAATCATACATCTTTCAAGTTGGAGCACCCTCTATATCCTTGCACCAAAAGCGCCCTTTAGTCGATTCTAGTCCACCTTTGTTACAACTCTTTCCCAGGAGTGAATCAAGGCTGCTAGGCTGCAAGGCTTTTCTAATAACTGAGGACCAGAGACCCACAGAACCAGCGCCATATCTATTTCTCTGTTGCTTTTTTCCATTAGGAAGAAGAGAGTACATGTCATGTTTTTGTGGAGTGTTCTTTTGCTAAGTAAGTTTGGGAGAGGGTTGGGATTATGTTGAAGTGGTTTGGGGATATACGAATGTTAGATCCTGAACCATTTTATGTGGTCTTAATGACAATATTTCAAAAGAAAATTTTGATTTTGTTTGGTTAGCAATTAATTGTTTTAAAGAGTCTATTTGGTTTTGCAGAAATGCATTAGTTATTAAAAGGAATGTTATCAGTGTTGAGCATTGCTTGCGCTATGGCATTAGTTTGATCTACATTTATGACCCACAATGGCTCAAAAGTGATATGGAAATGTTTAGACAGAATGAAGGTGGATAAAGCACCTGGACCAGATGGCATTCACCCATGGAACATAAAAGAATTGAGCTCTGTCATTTCAAAGCCATTGTATTTAATTTTAGGGGCTCGTTGATGACTGGAATAGTACCACTGGGTTGGCGTAGGACCAACGTGGTGCCCATATTTAAAAAGGGATCAAAGTCTGTACCAAGTAACTATAGACCTGTTAGTTTAACTTCTATAGTCTGGAAGATACTGGAGAGTTTAATGAAAGACCACATAGATGAGTTCTTGTTGGAAAAAAATGTTTTAAGCAACAGACAGCATGGATTCATGAAAGACAGAAGTTGTCAGCCAAATCTGATTTCTTTTTATGAAGAGGTAAGTAAAACCTTGGGCAGAGGGGTGGCTGTGGATGTAGTATACTTGGATTTTGCAAAAGCGTTTGACACAGTTCCCCATACATGACTAATGTGTAAGGTAAAGTCTACAGGCTTGGAAATATCAGTTTGTAAATGGATAGAAAACTGGCTAAAAGACTGAATTCAGAGAGTAATGATTCATACTCTGAATTGTCTAGTGTTCTCAGTGGTGTACCCCATTGTTCAGTGTTGGGACCCTTACTTTTCAATAACTTTATAAATGATATAGGGGTTTGGATTAAAAGTACCATTTCAGTCTTTGCAGATGACACCAAGCTCTGCAGTGGAATAACGCCCTTACAGGATGTCTCCAATTTAGAAGCTGACCTCAATGCACTGTTTAATTTGGAAACTATGTGGCAGATGAGGTTTAATGTAGATAAATGTAAAGTTATGCACTTTGGGGCTAAGAATATGCATGCATCATACATACTAGGGGGAGTACAATTGGGGGGATCCGTAGTGGAGAATGATCTGGGGGTTTTAGTATATCATAAGCTTAATAATAGCCTGCAATGCCAAGCTGCGGTTTCCAAAGCAAGCAAAATCCTTTCTTCTATTAAGAGAGGTATGGCCTTTAGAGAGAGAGAGATATCATTTTGCCCCTGTACAAATCAATAGTAAGACCTCATCTGGAATATGCAGTTCAGTTTTAGGCGACGGTTCACAAAAAGGATATCGGAGGACTGGAGAAAGTGCAGAGAAGGGCAACCAAACTGATAAGAGGCATGGAGGAGCTCAGCTATGAGGATAGATTAGATAAAATGAATTTATTTAAAAATGGTGCAGCGCTTAGTAAATACACTTTAAATTAATCAAAAGTTGCAAATGTCCATAGAAATAAAAATTCTAGTAAGCTCAGAAAT
The DNA here is from genome assembly GCA_018402905.1 of Glandirana rugosa. Lineage (NCBI taxonomy): Eukaryota > Metazoa > Chordata > Amphibia > Anura > Ranidae > Glandirana > Glandirana rugosa. The sequence continues at coordinate 290,717 of BLSH010213194.1, read as the reverse complement.
TCTGGAGATCCAGGGAGTAGAAAAATAGTGGGAAGCCGTCACCATCACCGCACACACTGTCTCTTACCCCCTAAGGTGGACCCTCATTACAGGGGTCATAAGTAGAGTTGAACGAACCTCTGGAAGTTCGGGTTCTGCTGGTCCGTCCGAACTTCGGGACAAAGTCCGGGTCTGGGTCCGGACGGAACCCGAACGATCGCACGGACAACGAACCCCATTGAAATCAATGGGGACCCGAACTTTTATGCACAAAAATGGCTGTAACAAAGTCCTGGAAAGCCCTAAAGGGCTGCAAAAGGAAGTAAAATGGGGGTAAGGGTAGGGCAAGTGCCCTACAAAACAATGGGGACAGGGAAATAACTGTAAATATTTTAAAAAAAATAAAAACATAAAAAAAGCAAAAATGGAGGTGAATGTGGATCATCTTCAAACTGTGTCTGAAAATTATTAATTAACGGTAGAAGCCATATAACTGTTCTAAAATCATCTTCAAACTAGGGCAAGTGCCCTACAAATAAATGGGGATAGGGAAAATAAATTAAAATCAAGTAAAAAAACGGGAAGGGGGGTGGATGTGGAGTAGGAGCCTAGAGTTTGACTTGGCCGTGACCGAGGCAGTGTAGGTGGAAGTGGCGGTGGTAGAGGAGTAGGAGGAGGTAGCCAACATGGTTTTTTTTTGTATTGAGGCCTATTCAAAAAAAGAAGTATATGAATGACTGTGTGATATTTGTAAATCTGGCCTGAGTGTGTCGGTAAGTATATGAAGAAAAAAACTTATCCGGAGTTATGTTTTTTTTTGGTACAACCGATGGAGGAGGATGAGGAGATGGTGGCGGTGAAGGTGGATGTGACGGAGCCAGTGCCGGTTCAGTTTGAGATCCGAGGATGAGGTGTAGGTGGGGGGAAGGGCAAAAAAATGAACTAAAATTAAATAAAAGGGATAGGGGTAAATAAACATCCCGTGAACGGGATCAAACTTCTACTAAAATCTTGTCAATATACCGAAGATGGCAATTAATTATTAAAAGTCTGTGTCAAACTTCTACTAGGTGTAAGTGGAGGT
>BLSH010213194.1:262172-277227 GCA_018402905.1 Glandirana rugosa | reverse complement strand
TGAGCTTTTGCAAAGGCCAAGCGAGCTTTTGTGTGCCTTACCTGCAGAAGTGGTGTCCTCCTTGGTCTGCATCCATGGAACCCAGCAGTGTGCAGTGTCCGTTGGATTGTCTGCCTTGAGACATTGCCACAAGCAGAGCCCAGATTCACCAGGATGGCCTTGGTGGTGATCCTTGGATTCTTTTTCACCTCTCTAAGTATCCTCCTGGCCAGCACAGGTGTCACTTTTGGCTTTTTACCACGTCCTCTGAGATTTTCCACAGTGCGGAACATCTTGTATTTTTTAATAATACTTTGCACTGTAGCCACTGGAACTTGAAAACATTTAGAAATGGTCTTGTAGCCCTTTCCTGACTTGTGAGCAGCCACAATGCGCAGCCGCAGGTCCTCACTGAGCTCCTTTGTCTTAGCCATGACTGTCCACAAACCAAGTGCAGAGAGCAGCTGTTTTTCACCTGTTGAGTTTATTAAAACAGCTGTTTCCAATTAATCGGGTAATTAGGATTCTTTAGAACAGCTTGGACTATTTGGGATGGTATAGAACTTTTGATTTTCCGACAGACTGTGACAGTTTGTGAAGGGTATGAATAATTTTGGACTGGACAGTTTTTGCTCAAATGTAAATAAAAGCTGAGAAATGTTTTTTTTTCCACACTAATGCCTCTTGTACATTGTCTTATTATCTTTTGGGAGACACCTATGCCATTTCCCGTCAATAAAATTACTTGCTGGTTGAATAAAAGTAACTTTAAGTCAAAATTTGCCAGGGGTATGAATAATTATGGGTAGCACTGTACATATAACTGGGTACTGACATTAATTGGTAAAGTTGATCCAGGGAATATCCGATTGCCTCTCGGGGGATCTGGAAGGCATTTTTTCCCATGCAAACTGGATCATGCTTTGCTGGGTTTTATCACCTTCATCTAGATCAACTGTGGATATAGGATTGTGTATATGGGATTGTATCATATTTTTTTATGTATGAACTAGATGGACTTGTGTCTTTTTTCAACTTGACTATGTAAATATGTAACTATTTTTTTTATAGACGAAATATATACATACACACAGCCAGTAATATCTAAACAGCTGGCAACAAAAGTGAGTACACCCCTAAGTAAAAATGTCCAAATTGGGCCCAATTAGCCATTTTCCCTCCCCGGTGTCATGTGACACGTTAGTGTTACAAGGTCTCAGGTGTGAATGGGGAGCATGTGTGTTACATTTGGTGTTATCGCTCTCACTCTCTCATACTGGTCACTGGAAGTTCAACATGGCACCTTATGGCAAATAACTCTCTAAGGATCTGAAAAAAAGAATTGCTGCTCTACATAAAGATGGCTTAGGCTATAATAAGATTGCCAAGACCCTGAAACTGAGCTACAGCAACTTGGCCAAAACCATACAGCAGTTTAACAGGACAGGTTCCACTCAGAACTGGCCTCACCATGGTTGATCAAAGAAGTTGAGTGCATGTGTCATATCCAGAGGTTCTCTTTGGGAAATAGACATATGAGTGCTGCCAGCAATGCTGCAGAGGTTGAAAGGGTGGGGGGTCAGCCAGTTAGTGCTCAGACCATACGCCGCACACTGCATCAAATTGGTCTGCATGGCTGTCATCCCAGAAGGAAGCCTCTTCTAAAGATGATGCACAATAAGCCTGCAAAGAGTTTGCTGAAGACAAGCAGACTAAGGATATGGAATACTAGAATCATGTCATGTGGTCTGATGAGACCAAGATAAACTTATTTGGTTCAGATGGTGTCAAGTGTGTGTGGTGGCAACCAGGTGAGGATTACAAAGACAAGTGTGTCTTGCCTACAGTCAAGCATGGTGGTGGGAGTGTCATGGTCTGGGGCTGCATGAGTACTGCCAGCACTAGGGAGCTACAGTTCATTGAGGGAACCATGAATTCCAACATGTACTGTGACATACTAAAGCATAGTATGATCCCCTCCCTTCAGAGACTGGGCCGCAGGGCAGTCTTTCAACATGATACGACCCCAAACACACTTCCAAGACGAACAATGCCTTGCTAAAGAAGTTGAGGGAGATGGAATGGCCAAGCATGTCTTCAGATCTAAACCCTATTGAGCATCTGTGGGGCATCCTCAAACAGAAGGTGGAGGAGCTCAAGGTCTCTAACATCAACCAGCTTTGTGATGTCGTTATGGGGGAATGGAAGAGGACTCCAGTGGCAACCTGTTAAGCTCTGGCGAACTCCATTCCCAAAAGGGTTAAGGCAGTGCTGGAAAATGCTGACCACACAAAATATTGACACTTTGTGCCCAATTTGGACATTTTCACTTAGCGGGGTACTCACTTTTGTTGCCAGCGGTTTAGACATTAATGACTGTGTGTTGAGTTATTTTGAGGGGACAGCAAATTTACACTGTACTATAAGCTGTACACTCGCCACTTTAAAATGTAGCAAAGTGTCATTTCTTCAGTGTATATATATATACAAAAATATTTACAAAAATGTGAGGGGTGTACTCACTTTTGTGAGATACTGTATATATACTATGTATATATATATATATATATATATATATATATATACTTACCTAGTATATTTAGGTATACATAGATTGTGTCTGATCTGATTGTAAAAATCTGATTTGCTGGCAGACCTGGTAAAAGACGAACTGATGTGATATTAAAAAAAAAACTTTTATTAGTGTGGCACCCCGTCACATGGTTAGAGCTCCAAACACTTTTTTCTGCATTGCGCCTTTTAGGGCTGAGCCTTTTGGCTAAGTCCTGAGCAATTTTTGTTTTCCAGACCTCAGGGCCCGGCCAGTGCACATGCACGGCCACTTATTTATTTACGGTAAATTTATTTTTCTCCACTGTTTGTCACTCTATCACCTTTGTGTGTGTTTTTTCTTACTAAGATGAAGGGTGTGAGTCTTCAGGCTTGCCCTGACCTCTAGGGGGAGGATGTATTTTCTTCTGGTGCCTTCCTCCCCTGGGGGTGATGTGCTTTGTGAGAACTCCTTGACCCAGTATTTGATGGTCAGCTTCAGCTGACCTAGAAGAATGGGGTCTGCCAGGCCTTCTGGCTAGGCAGACCATTGCCACCCTATATCCCTGTTAGGAGCCTTGTGCCCCGGGGGATCAGGGAGAGGTCCTACCCCTTCGGGGGTGGACTAAAGTGCACCCTTAAGTGCACTTTTAGTGTGTGTGTTTCACATGCACATTTTTCCGTTTTCAGGTTTTTGCACCACCATGGATTCAAAAAAGAAAACAAAAACCTGTAGGTCACTATAGCACTTGAATTTAAACATTTGTTTTGGCAATTCTGTACTGTATTATAATCCTGTTACTAAGAACCAACTCAACTCATTTATTGGGGTTCTGGTGATATACACACCTGCACTTGGGGGTATATCTGTAAATGTTTTCCACGCCGATTTACATAACTTTCACATATTTTCCCTATTGAATTCAAGAAGAAAAACATGAAAATCATAGGTGACGGTTGCGTAAGTATTGAGTGAAGCATGTACAAATAGATCGCAGTCCATATTCCCATCTCACACGTTCCTGGAATAAGCTCTTAGAATACTGGGTGCTGTAGCGACCGCCAGCTGGATACTGGAAGCTATACGATATGTAGATATCACACGCCTGACAAAGGGGTCCTGCGTGGCTCCAAAACGTTGCACTACACCATTTTGTGCTGTGATCATTCTTAAATAAAAAAAAATGTTGGACGAAATTGATGATCCTTAGTATTCTGGTGAATATCTACATAGCATGTACAAATAGTTCCCTTGGAGTCATAGCTTCAAAAAGTTTTTGACTAACACAAATATTAACTTTTTTAACCACTCCAGCCCCGGTAGCATTTCCCATGTTAGGACCAGAGCACTTTTTGAGATTCGGCACTGCGTCGCTTTAACTGGTCGTGCGACGTTGTACCCAAACAAAATTTGCGTCCTTTTTTTCCCACAAATAGAGCTTTCTTTTGGTGGTATTTGATCACCTCTGCGTCATTTCTGATTACCGCTATAAACAAAAGAAGAGCGACAATTTTGCAAAAAACCCAAATTTCTTACTTTTTGCTAAAATACAAATCCAAAAAAAATATATAAAATTTTTTTTTTTCATCGATTTTGGCCGATTTATATTCTACTCATATTTTTGGTAAAAAAAAAATCACAATCTGTGTTTATTGATTAGTTTGCGCAAAAGTGGCCGCGTTTATGGATGATGAGAATTAATTTCTAAGGATTTTTTATTTTTTACTAGTAATGACGGCGATCTGCGATTTTTAGCGGTACTGCGATATTGCAGCAGACATGGGAGATCTAGGGGTTAACTGTGTTCCCTGGGCGTGTTCTAACTGTGGGGGGACTGGGCTACCATGGGCATAAGAGATCTAACTGATCCCAGTGACAGGGATAAGAAGATCTCCTATGCCCCCACTAACAGAGCAGGGAACCGCCGTGTTTACATCAGCGGTTCCCCGTTCTTTGGCTGTGGCCACTCATCGCGGCTCGCCGGCGGACATTGAGTCCGCCCGAGCCGCGGGCACACTCCTCAGGAGTACGGTGGGCGGCCACCCGCAGATCGGCGCTTTTTTACGGCGATTCGCGCTAAGCATCCACACTGCCGCCGTGAATATACGGTAGGCAGTGTGGAACCGGTTAAGCTTCTGTAAAAATAAAACTCCATTACCTCATTCATTGTTTATGAAACTGCAATATTATACTCACCATACTTGCAGCACTGTATGCTTTTTAAAACTGGGGTTTAGTAACACTTTAAAGCCTAAGTCTTTTTATAGTGTACTGGAAGTGTTACATTTTTTTAATTGTTTTTATTTGTTCCCATTGAGAAGTATTCTTTTTCCTTCCTGTCCTTGTGACACCCTAACAACAAATTGGACAGGAAGGCATAGACAGCTTTAATAGCACTGCCAGAAGTTTACTTTTATCACGGTACTATACATTTGTATTTCTTTTTGTCTATCTCCCAGTTAGAGAAATTTCCTATCACTTCCTTTCTGGGCATAATGTGAGAGAAAATTTCTCCAGTAGGGATCCAGCTGGCAATGTTAATTTGTTAGAGGCTGTAACCCTTCCGTCCTCTATCTAGAACATAATAAAACATTTTGGATCGAGTTGGGCTTCAAAACATTTGATATGAAAAGTTGATATTCTATAATGTTCTCTTTTGGCTGGGCTTGTTGCTGCCAGCTAAATATGATTGTCACATCCTGGCCAGAACATAAAAGGACTATAATGTTACTAACAACTTTCTCACCATACCAATTCTGACACTTTTCCCCTACAAGTAAAAAAGCTGCATTTTTTTTTGCTAGAAAATGAATTAGAACGCCCAAACATTACATATATATTTTAAGCAGAGGCCCTAGAGAATAAAATGGTGGTTGTTGCAATTTTTTTTTATGTCACACGGTATTTGCATAGCGGTTTTTCAAACGCAATTTTTTTGGGGGAAAAAATACACTTTAATGCATTTTAGTGAATACAAACACAATATACTGTATACTGTTACACTGAGTAAATAGATACCTAACATGCCACGCTTAAATATTGTGCACGCCCATGGAACAGCATCAAACTACGGTACTTAAAAATCTCCATAGGCAATGCTTTAAAAGCTTTTACAGTTACCAGTTTAGAGTGACACAGGAGGTCTAGTACTAGAGTGATTGCTCTCGCTCTGACATTCGCAACAATTGTTGTAATTATTATTATTATTTATTTTATTAAAAACTGTTTTTACACGGTCCCTTTAATTTTCCTTTTTTCAAATTTAATACTATCACAAGGAATGAGCATGGGTCGTGACAGATCCCCTGGTCTCCAATGCCGATTAGACACAAATCGGTCTGATTGGCTGCTTCCTGTTAATGGCCACTGGTGGAGGACAGCACCAGGTAAACAAATGACTGAAACCAGAAGTGACTAAATCCTCATTGCTTTCACTTTCTGGTGTCACAGAGAGGGAGGAACAATTTTAGATCCTCTTTCTCTGTTTTCTGATGGAGATTCTGCCAGTCAGCCACCTATAAAAGTGATCCAGTAGCTGTATAACCACTCAAATCACTTCTACAGAAAACAACACCTTCCCTGAGCTGTACGCTAACTCGTGAATCTATTAACATGGAACTCTGGACTTGTGAACTTATCTCTTTTATTTACAATTTACATTTTTACTGAGTGCCAGGAGTAGAGCACTCTGACAGGAGAGATGCGCTCTGCTACACAGCAGCCATTCTGCCTGTCCCTCCCCTATGCTGTCCATTCACAAAATACAATACCTTGTATTTTTGGGAATGGGTTTACATAATACAAAGCCTTCTGTGATTGGGCAAGAAGAGAAGAAGCGCTGTATCAAAGACCCAAAATCCACTGTCAGAGTGCCAGAAACATAGCAATAGCTATACCCCCAGTGCTCAGTAAAACAGTAAATTGTAAATAAAAGAGGTATGTCCACAAAGCGGTATCAACCTTGTTGGGTTTAACCCATTATAAGCCAGCAGATGTTTGAAACTCCTGAAATTATTGGAGTGTTTCTGGTCAAGATTGGACATTCCTTTAGACAGCATACTTTAGGAGAGCCAACATTATCTGCTGAGGACAAAGGTGATCCACACCACGTATAAAAAAATAATTATATACTATGTTATTATGCTTGCATTGTGTATCTGACTATTATAGTCATACATCATAATGTATCATTATTTTAAGTCAGGTTCCACATTTGACATGTGTACTGCTCAATTTCAACAGTCATATCCAATTATAAAATGATGAAAATGGTTAATTTCATATTGACCAGTAGATGGTGGTAGAGTACTCCTGATGAGTTATTTAGGGCTAAAATTATGAAGATAACAGAACTCTTAGAAAGTAATGTGTTATATTTCAGATAAATCTAAGATATCTTGGCTTGTAGCACAAAAAAGAACAATTTTTTTCTGTTAAATCGGAACTAAAGTTAAAAAGTAAAACATTGGAAGCATGCAGGCTGTTTATTGCAGAGCAGACATGCATGTTTTTTTCTGCAAAAAAATATTGCCTTCTTCTGATAAAGCTGGCTTGGAATGGTGAAACCAGAGAAGTTAAAGCCTTTTCTGCTCCTCCATAATGGATTATACATCTTTATTGGACCTATATGAAATGATATTTTGGACACTGCTAGGACACTGGATCATTAGACTGGGGTATTCAAGTGTTGCTATTCTGGCACTCCTCTCCTACAAGTAAAATCATCATTTTTTTGCTAGAAAATTACTCAGAACCCCCATATATATATATATATATATATATATATATATATATTTAGCAGAGACCCTAGGGAAAAAAAATGGCGGTCATTGCAATTTTTTATGTCACGTGGTATTTGCTCAGCAATTTTTCAAACGCAATTTTTTTATGAAAAAAAAAAATTCATGAATTAAAAACAAAACAAAACACAGAAGTTAGCCCAACTTTTTTGTATAATGTGAAAGATGATGTTACGAGTAAACAGATACCCAACATATCATGCTTCAAAATTGCGCACACTAGTGGAATGATGCCAAACTTTGGTATTTAAAAATCTCCATAGGCAATGTTTTAAACATTTTTACAGGTTATCTGTTTAGTGTTAAAGGGGAGGTCTGGTGCTAGAATATTTGCTTTTGCTCTAACGATCGTGATGATACCTCACATGTGTGGTTTGAACGCTGTTTAAATATGTGGGCGTGCGAGCACCGGGGGATGGGGGCTCTTTAATTTTTTTTTTTTTAATTGTTTAGTTTATTTTTATTTTTACACTTTCCCTTTATTTTTTATTTTTTAGCACTTTTATTCCTATTACATCCCTTGTAATAAGAATAGGGCATGACAGGTTCTCTTTATGGAGAAATCTGGGGTCTATAAGTCCCGGCTAAGTCTATAAGCTGTTGATCATAGAGCTGATCAGAGACTGGACTCTCTACGGTCTAGGAGACCAGAAGCAACAAGCATTTTTTGTCACTTCCAGTTAGGGCAGTCATCAATCATCACACATGAGGTATCTGCATGAATGTTATAGCAAGTGCAATAATTCTAGTGCTAGACCTCCTTTATAACTCTAAACTGGTAACCTTTAAAAATGTTTAAAGCGTCCTCCATGGAGATTTTTAAGTATCATAGTCTGTCGCCATTCCACAAGTGTGCGCAATTTTAAAGCATGACATGTTAGGCAGCTATTTACTCAATGTAACATCATCTTTAATATCTTACCAAAAATTGGGTTACATATTGTGCTTTTTTGCATTAAAATTAATTATAAAAATATATAGAATGTTTGAGGGTTCTATGTAACTTTCTAGCAAAATAATACTGATTTTTACATGTAAACAAAAAGTGTCAGAATAGGCCTGGTCTTCAAGTGGATAAGCTATATTGTACATCATACAAAAGTTTATTTAACTTTATCTAACTGGGTTATATTTGGCATCAAGTATGTACAGAGTTATTATAGCTTTTAACAGTTATCTTTTGTGTTAAGTTGTGGTATCAGAAATAAAGACAGTAGTTGTCTCTGTTAAACATTTGCCAGGTTGGCATGAGAGGACCCCCAGACCTGAAATTCCCCCGTGGAACCCTAAGTCCTCATCCCACTCTGCACTTAGCCACCATGCAGGGGATTTGTATTATATTGTACTACAAAATGCATTCAATTCACCACCTGCTTTGATGATTTAATGCCGGTGGCGCACCTCCAAAGCTAAGGCATGCTAGAATGAGGTGAGATAGGACTTGTCGAAAAACCTTGACTGAGTACTATTGTATCTCCCTGATAACTCAGTCAGTGTAGAAATCATCCTTGATGCTAGCTACACCTGCACAATAACTTCCCACAGACATAAATGTTGTCATACGTCCACAATAGAGACACTCCTGCAGTGTGGGACATTGAAAGTCTTTGGGAAGTTACTGTGTATGCACAGCCAGTGAAGAAGGCACAGGAGAAGGCTGTCGCTGTCAGGAAGAGGTGAGTAGACACCTGGGTTTGGAGGGTTCTAGGTTGGATTAGGTTGGGGCTGTGTACTTTTAACCCCAGTTCCAGCTAAAACTTTAGCAGACAACAAGGAGACTTTAATATCTTCTTGTCTCTTACAAAATCAGGGCCAGGAACCACTACCAGTGGACTACTAAAGACTGGAAGAAGGTCTTATGGACCAAATGATGAAAGCAGAACTTCACTGGATCTGAGAACCACAAAACTATTTAATTAATTTTTAGTATTCAAAGAAAACTCACCTACCCATCCATCTCTCTATGCCATATTTTGCTGAGTAATCTCATTGAAAAACGCCCCCTAGCATTTCTGGCCATGACCATCTTGAGTAAGGGCAGATGATTCATGTAACATTTACTTCCTTGAATGCATCTGCCCTTAGCTCAGGCAGGCTTGTAGGAGTGTGTGCTGAGGAAACCCCTCCTTTCCTCCTGAAGACTCCTGGGATGTATGACATCATTTGCCTAGGCATGAAAACCAGGAAGTAAGTGAAGAGATGAACTACTTCAATACAGGACACTTATACTCCCTTCCTGCCCAGACCAATTTTCAGCTTTCAGTGCTCTCACACTTTGAATGCCAATTACTCAGTCATGCAACACTGTACCCAAAGAAAATTTGTATCATTTTTTAAACAAATAGAGCTTTCTTTTGGTGGTATTTAATCATCCCTGGGTTTTTTATTTTTTGCGACACAGGGGAAAAAATTGCGAAAATTTTGAGTTTCTATGATAACATTTTAAAAATAAATCATTTTTGTTCATAAATTTGGGCCAAAACCTATACTGCTACATATCTTTGGTAAAAATAACCCAAATCAGTGTATATTATTTGGTCAGTGTGAAAGTTATAGAGTTTGCAAGCTATAGTGCCAATCATTGAAAACTGATCACACCTGATGCACTAACGGTATATCTCATTTCTTGAGGCCCTGAATGTCAGGACAGTACAAATACCCCCCAAATGACCCCTTTTTGAAAAGTAGACATTCCACAGTATTTAGTAAGAGGCATGGCGAGTTTTTTTAAGTTGTATTTTTTTCCCACAATTCCTGTGAAAATTAAGAAAGTATTATTATTTTTTTTTTTTTACACAAAATTGTCATAACAACAAGTTATTTCTCACACACAGCATATGTATACTTCCAATTACACCCCAAAATACATTCTTCTACTCCTCCCGAGTATAGTGATACCACATGTGTGTGACTTTTTCACAGCCTGGCCACATAGAGAGGTCCAGTATGTAGGGAGCACCATCAGGCGTACTAGGAGCATAAATTAGACATCTAATTTCCTAACCACCTATTACACTTTTGAAGGCCCTGGAGCACCAGGACAATGGAATTGCCCACAAAATGAATCCATTTTGGAAAGCAAATACCCGAATGTATATTCTATGAGGCATTATGAGTCTTTTGAATGGTTCATTTTTTTCCACAAGTCTTCAAAAAACGTGGAAAGAAAATGAAAACGCTTTTATTTATAATATAAGATATTTCTAACATAAAGCATGTACATAGCTAAAATGAACCCCCAAAATATACTTTGCTACTCGTACAGAGTATGGCAATACCAGATGTGTGAGACTTTTACACATCCTGGCCACATACAGAGGTCCAACATGCAGGGAGCACAGTCAGGCGTTCTGGGAGCATAAATTACACATATAATTTCCTAACGACCTATTACACTTTTGAAGGTCCTGGAGCACCAGAACAGTGGAATTACCCACAAAATGACCCCATTTTGGAAAGCAAACACCCCAAGGTATATTCTAAGAGGCATTATGAGTCTTTTGTGCGGTTCATTTTTTTCCACAAGTCTTCGGAAAACGTGGAAAGAAAATGAAAACGTATTTTTTTTTCACAAAGTTGTCAATTTATATGATATTTCAAACACATAGCATGTACATAGCAAAAATTACACCCCAAAATACATTATGCTACTCGTCCCGAGTATGGCAATATCACATGTGTGAGACTTTTACACAGCCTGGCCACATAGAGAGGTCCAACATTAAAGTAGTGCCTTCAGGCATTCTAGAAGCATAAATTACCCATCTAATTTCATTCCTACCTATCATACTTTTGAAGGCCCTGGAGCACCAGGACAGTGGAATTGCCTACAAAATTACCCAATTTTGGAAAGCAAACACCCCAAGGTATATTCTATGAGACATGGGCTGGAGACAGGTACTCGGGTACTCTGATGGGCTGCAGATAGGTACACTCATGGGCTGGTGACAGGTACTCGGGTACTCAGGTGGGCTTGTGACAGGTACTCGGGTACTCTGGTGGGCTGGTGACAGGTACTCGGGTACTCAGATGGGCTGGTGACAGGTACTCAGGTACTCTGATGGGTTGGTGACTGGTACTTGGGTACTCTGATGGGCTGGTGACAGATACTCGGGTACTCTGATGGGCTGGTGATAGGTACTCGGATACTCATATGGGCTGGTGACAGGTACTTGGGTACTCCGATGGGCTGGTGACAGGTACTCTGGTACTCACATGGGCTGGTGATAGGTACTCGGGTACTCAGATGGGCTGGTGATAGGTACTCGGGTACTCAGATGGGCTGGTGACAGGTACTCGGGTACTCAGATGGGCTGGTGACAAGTACTTGGATACTCTGATGGGCTGGTAACAGGTACTCGGGTATTCAGATGGGCTGGTGACAGGTACTTTGGTACTTTGATGGGCTAGTGACAGGTACTCTGGTACTTTGATGGGCAGGTGACAGGTACTCTAATGGGCTGTGACAGGTACTTTGGTGGGCTGGTGACAGGTACTTTGATGGGCTGGTGACAGGTCCTCTTTATTACCGGGGGCAATTCTTTTTGATTGGTGTGTACTGTAAGCGGTAATGAGCTGTTACCGTAATCTCCTTCTCACGTGATCAGTGTGTGAGGAGGAGTACCCGGTAACAACTTGTTAAAATGATTTGTTGACATTCTGTGACCGGCTGTTATTGGACACAGCCGGTCACATGGTAAAGAGCCAATTTTATTGGCTCTTTACCCTGATCGGGGCTGGGCTTTGTCCGAGGGACTGGCCTCAACCTCGATCGCAGTGCTGCGCGCTGCGGGGGGCGCGCACGAGCAGCGGGAACACAGATCTCCATAGTGACCGGCTGTGATTGGACACAGCCGGTCACATGGTAAAGAGCCAGATTTTATTGGCTTTTTACCCTGATTGGGGATGGGCTGTGTCCCGAGGACACGCCTGATCCTCGATCGCCGCAGTAGCGGTGAAATACTGAGGACGTCATGTGACACCAGCCCAGGATGGGAGATCCCATCTGCGGGCGTCATTTGACTATAGCCCAGTATTGAAGGGGTTGAAAACAAAAAGCTTAAAACAAGTGAATATGATATACATTTTCCTATATTTTTACTAATCCTAGCATCATAATGATTAAAAATAATCAATGTTGACTGAGAGAGTGAAGTTCTGTTTGAATCAAAGTTTGAAATCTTTATTTCATCATGCAGAGTTTTTGCACACTGCTGAGTAGGCAAAAGGATGGTTCTCCTATGAGTGACACCAACTTACTAATATAAAGGGGGATGCTTGATGGTCTGCAGCTCTTTAGCTGCCACACTGAACCACCGCAACATTTTTCAGCACAATGCAATACCCACTGTTCTATGCCTAGCCGGTCAGAGGCTCATCCTGCAGAAAGAAAATTATGCGCAACATACCCATCTAGACTATATCAGAAGGACCAGAAGTACCTTAGAAGAAAAGAACACAGTAGGCTTTAGGTAATGGAATGGCTATCATTTTTCTCTTATCTTTTGTGGAAACTTCTGCAACAGTATTGGGAGGAACTGGATATATTTTTTATATAGAAAGAATGCAACAAATGTATTAGAGACGGTTAAATCTGCAAAGGTTTGCTAATTTGATTACCCGATGATTAGAAAAAAAAATTGTTAAAGTGTTACTAAAGCCACAACAGGAAAATCAGTCTGTATATGCAGTAAAGCATGCTTGTTATACTCACTGTGGAACCTAAGTGGTTAATCCTGTGCGTTGTGTAAAAAGGCTGTTTGATTCTGTCTTCTCTGATCCCCCCCTTCTTTTACTCTCTCCAATCCATCTACTGATATAAAGGCGCTTTGCGGGCACTCTGCACATGCTCAGTTTGATGTATTGCGAGATATATTTTTTTTTTGAGAGGGTGTATGGGATCAGCACAGGGCCAATCAGCACTATCCAGACAGAGGGTCAGGGGTCATGTAACCTTATAGGACAGTCAAAGGATAATGAAAACTCCTCCTACAAGCTTTAGCCAGTGCTCAGCCGGACACTGATAGAAATCACTGCTACTGTATGTACTGCGGATGAGAAGAGGTATTTAGCAGTTTATATTTACTAAAATAATTGCATTTCCATGTTCTGTGTACTGTGGGAGACCAGATATAGTGAATGTAGGGTCCTGGGTTTAGTAACACTTAATTAAATGATTTCATGATTTCAAAATTATATCTAAATGTTCTAAATGTTCTTGCTTTAAAGTGGTTGTAAAGGCTGATGGTTTTTTACCTTCATGCATTCTTTGCATGAAGGTAAAAATCCTTCTGTGTGCAGCCGCCCCGCCCCCCAATCTTTACCTGAGCTCCCTCCCTTCCAGAAAAGTTCACGATAGCCTCGGCTGTCTTGGGACTTTCCCTCTCATTGGCTCCCACTGCTGTTAATCATAGACAGTGAGCCAATGAGGAGAGAGTGGGGTGGGGGGAGCGGGCCCGAGCAATGGCTCTATGTATCTGATGCAAAGAGCAGCGGGCAAGCGTTTTTCTCTGTTTTTTTCACTGTTCGAGGGGGACCTGAAAAGAAGAGGATCAGAGCTGCTCTGTGCAGTGGTTTTGTTATTTAAATAAATAAATATATAAATCTTTAGTAACACTTTAATTCAGTTTCAGTTAAATTGCATTTACTGAATACTTTACAAGCTCAGTCCTTATAACTAACACAGTTGCTAACCTGACCATCCTATTACCTCCTGTACCCAAAAGGTCCAAGCTTTGAAAATTCTTCATCTGCTTCTCAACACTTATAATATCTTCCACCATGCATAATAAGTCCCTTCTCCTCTGAGCAACTTAGCAGCATTGACAAAAGATATTTGAATACAGTTGGATCTCCATTTCAACCACTACCTTTGTCCTTGTTCCTTTGCCACTCCCAAGGAATGACAATGAGGTGTATATGAATTACTGTAATATTTATAGATACTATAGACCATGATGCATCTATTTCTGTCTCCTTGTGAAAGATATTTCACAATAGTATGTAGCGCCCCCATAGTATAGGTGCGTTTTCTAGCAGGGTTTTGGCTAGGAGAGGTAAATTTAGTCAGGCCTGACTGTAATGTGCAGGCCTGAATGTTTTAATCTGGGCTGGGAGGAGAAGCTCAGGGTGGATTGGGTGGACTTAACAGATGAGGTCACCAGAACCTCCCACTTCTTTCTAGAAACCTGGAGAAGAGAGAGCTAGGAGATGGGTGGAGCCGTCTGGAGTATTTTAAGGAACCCTGACCAACAGTGGCGTCTCCAGCTTTCATATTTAGGAGGGGCACATGGGGGGACAGGGACCAAAGTAGGGGGGCCAACTATAAAACGCTATATATATATATATATATATATATATATATGTGCACACACACACACATACATATACCACAACACTGACCTACCTGATTCCTACACTGACCACTACACTAACATGCCTGATTCCTACACTGTCTACTACACTAACCTACTCAATTCCTACACTGACCTACCTGATTCCTACACTGACCACTACACTAACCTACCTGATTCCAAAATTGAAGGACTAAAAGTCCCAGCATGAAGCCCTGAGATCTAAGGGTGTAAATCACATCATCTGTCACATCCTTAGTCCGTACAATCACATCACCAGTCACATCCTTAGTCCATCCAGTCACAACACCATATACATACACACACACACACGTGTATATATATATATATATATATATATATATATCGCAAAA
>BLSH010213194.1:195711-208844 GCA_018402905.1 Glandirana rugosa | reverse complement strand
ATAAAAACATAAAAAAAGCAAAAATGGAGGTGAATGTGGATCATCTTCAAACTGGATCTGAAAAGTATTAACGGTAGAAGCCATATAACTGTTCTAAAATCATCTTCAAACTGTGTCAAAAAAGTATAAATTAGCCGGGAGAACCCATATCACTGTTCTGCACATATCTGGAAACTGTGTGTGTCACCTGTTCTTCTCTATGCTGTAGTTTCACACACACATTCCAGATGTGTGCAGAACAGATGTTCACTTATTCCCGGTTTCTGTTAAAGTGACACACAGACTTTCCAGATGTGTGCAGAACAGATGTTCACTTTTTCCCGGTTTCATTTAAAGTGACACACAGACTTTCCAGATGTGTGCAGAACAGATGTTCACTTATTCCCGGTTTCATTTAAAGTGACACACACAGTTTCCAGATGTTTGCAGAACAGTGATATGGGTTCTCCCGGCTTATTTATACTTTTTTGACACAGTTTGAAGTTGATTTTAGAAGAGTTATATGGCTTCTACCGTTAATTAATACTTTTCAGACCCAGTTTGAAGATGGTCCACATCCACCTCCATTTTTGATTTTTTTTATGTTTTTATTTTTAAAAAAAATGCTTTTAGTTATTTCCCTGTCCCCATTTCTTTGTAGGTCACTTGTCCCACCCTTACCCTCATTTCCTTCCTTTTGCAGACCTCTAGGAATTTCCAGGGCTTTCTTACAGCCATTTTTGTGCCTAAAAGTTCGGGTCCCCATTCATTTCAATGGGGTTCGGGGTCCGGGACAAAGTTCGGGTTCTGTCCGGACCCGAACCCGGACTTTGTCCTGAAGTTTGGCTGAACCAGCAAAACCCGGACTTCTAGAAGTTCGCTCAACTCTAGTCATGATGCACATTGTGGGCATCAACTACTGTATAAATCGAGCCAGAGTATTCACCCATAGGGTTCTCTATAGCATCCACCCTGTCTCCTAGTGCCTGCACCTCTCTGCTGCACTGGTTAACATTTGCAATCTGGTCAGTCATCAAAGAAGCTCTGAGCGAGAGCATCATGTCCTTTAATACAGTGTCTGACACTGGCTGCCCTGATGTAGGGAATGCTGCAATCTGGTCCTCTCTCTGGGGCCTAGGTACTGCGTGTGGGGCCTGTGCACTGCTTACCTCCATGCCTGCGTCCTCCTCAGGCCATATGGGGGATTCTCTGCAGGGCTTGGACTTGGTGGGGCTCTGCACTGATGGGCTGCTGCTGCCCACTGTGTGTGTTCTTGGCCCTGCTGCCTTTGTGCTTCTGCGCCATCGCTGGGGTCTTACGCGGGCCTTGTATGATGTCAGCACCGCCATGTTGGGCCTGTGCTCTCTGCATGGTTGGGTAGCATTCCTGCAGCTTTCTCGGCTGCGTGTGGTCACCTCGGCGCTTGGCCAAACTGCGGTTTCATAGGAGCTCGGTGCTGGACGCTGAGTCTCCTATTAGGAGTTCTCCTCTGTCTTTTCCCCCGGCGATTAATCGGAGCTCCAGGCTTACGCGGCCATACTGGAGCTCAGTCAGCCACGCCCCCCCCATTTTTCTTTTTCTAAAGGTTTTCCAGTAGAGTTTTGACACTCATTCCGATGATCCAGTGCAGTTTGCTGTTACATAGAATTCAGTTTATCCTTTTCTCTGGGCCACCTGGGATTTTAGAGCTGATGATCACAACCTCTTTCTTTGTGATACATAACAAAGTTACCATTATTTTTTTTAGAACTCATTTTAGGTGTTTCATGTGGTCCCACCCACATACAGTATGCTCTTTTTCAGTTTTGCTGAAGGTGTTTAGTTGTTTGTTACTCCATATTGGTATGCCTAAAAAGTGCACTTTGGTTTGCCCATACTGGTACTTGATAATTGACCCAGTGCTGTGGCAGTGTAGGAGTCTTCAATCATGTGTAATCTATGCCTAGAGAGACTCAGGTCTTACTCAGGGCTTGCTTTCCGCAATCCCAGTGGCTGAGCACAATGGCGGGGGAGCAAAGGAATGGTGAGCTGCAGTGGGCCACCAATAATGGACTTATTCTAAATCTGACAAAAACAAGCACTTAACAAAGTAAATTCTATGGCCTGTGGTATAAATCAGTGAGACCCACAGAGCAGGGTTTCCAGCTAATACAGGTTAAGGCTTCTTTAACAGGTGAGGTGCAAAAATGGGTGCAGTACCGCACAAAAACACGCTGCACTTTTGCAGATGCGCATCTGTGCCAGTAATGCTTAACGGTACCTTTATCTTGCAAATATGTACACGTTACTTCAGCACCATGCGTTTTAGTGCGGCACAATTTTAAAAATCGAATTTCTACCATATAGAGCAGCTAGCCTAAATAAATAGGCTGCCCTGTGGGAAATCGCAAAGAAAGCGTGCACACTTGGACAGACCTCCTTGTGTGAACTAGACCTTGCACAGTTCATTTTGTTCCCTACTGTTTGGTCTTTTTCTAATAAAAATTAAAATGTTTGAAATGTCCACTTTAAGAAAAGTTATATTTTGGAATGTAGATGTCATCATATTTTATTCCTGATAACTCCAAGTTTCATCCACAATAAGGTATGGTCCAGAACATATACTGTAGTAATATATGATGCTATTTAAAAGAGCAACACAGTAACCTGATTTGGGTTTAGCGCTGCCTACTTTTGAATTATTTTTTCTATCAGTGAAAGAAATGTATCACAACTGTAGCAGACAGAATCTGGAGCAGCTATGCATGGCAACCAATCAGCATCTATCTTCAGCTTGTACAGTTACGCTTTGAAAATGAAGGCTAGAAGCCGATTAGTTGCTATGCACAGCTGCTCCAGATTCTGTAAGTTCCAGTTTTGATACATTTCCCTCAGTATGTAATCTATATCACCCCTCTATGTAGTATATAAAATAATTTAAGCACAAATTAGAAGAGAGCATACAGATCTGGTGCAATATTAAAAGCAATCTTAAAAGAGAAGTATGGGGTTTGGGGATTTTGCAGATTTATTCTTACCTAGGTAGATGCAGCATATCTATCCCCCTCCGGCTCTAACACTGAGAAACGAGTGACCTAACACTGCAGAGTGCTCTGTTCTCACAGCTCCCCAAGTAGAGAGCTGGTGACTGACAGTCACCGCTCTTTGCTCTGCCTCCCCTCGCTTATTGGAGTGCTGGTCTGTGGAGGTGGTGGGAGTGGCCAGCTCAGGCTCTCAGCAGCTTGCTGAGAGGCTGAGCTAAGTGCCGGTCCAGGCATGTGGGCAGATCCCGACCCCAGTGTCGTGATCTTGACCTGGACCGGCTCTGTGATGCCAGCAGACAGCGGACTTCAGCCCACTGTCTGCTGAACACTGGTAAAAGGAGTGCAGAATGAATAGGAGTGCAGGAGTGCAGAATGAGCTTTGGCTGTAGTTCTCCTTTAATTTAAATAAGATAATAACAGATTCCATTTACATTTGGTAGACTTTAAAAGTTGCTTTACATGGCCTCGGTCACTGTGTAGGAAAAGCCGTAACCAGGGTCATTAGTAGTAGAGATGGAACTCAGATCCTTCACACTGTAAGCAGCAGACAAATAAGGAAGAGATATCATGCATGTTCACTTGTCTCAGTGCGATCCATGCCAGAGCTCAGACCTAGCAACGGCAAAAGTCTGGCAGCTAATGTTCACCTGCCTATTTTGTGTAGCTTGTGGTTACCAACCAATTGGTGCTTTCCCTACACAGTGACGGAGGTCATACACATAACAACTTTTAAAGCCTGCCAAATGGGAATGGAATATATTATATATAAAAACAAAATATAATTTTAAAATTGTACCAGATTTGTGCACTCTCTTGTGTTTTGTAGGTTTTGGGCTGGGTTCACACCATTGCGAATTGGATGCTGGTTCTCCGCATCCATTTCGCAATAGCAGGAGATTTCTATGGAGCCGGTTCACATATCTCCGATGTGGCTCCAGTGCGAATTTGCACAGGAGCCCTGTGCATCTTTTGGTCTGTTTCAGATTCGAATTCAGCCAAAAATTCGGGCTGACATCGGACCTGAAACGGGGAACCAGGATGCACCAGATCCCTGCTGTGAGCCACATCAGTATTAGGCGTGAACCCAGCCTTAACGTTTATTCAGAGCTGTGTTGTTGATAGAGAGCTGAAAGAAATGCTGGTGCTTGAACATTTTTCTGAACTTTACTGTATTCTGCAATACTAAAATGGATTGCTAAACATGGAGATGAAGCATTTTTAATACAAAAGAATTTCTGTATCCATGTAAATAACTCTTGGTTATTCTAAATAACAACTGACAGTTGCTCTATACATCTTAAATATATAGCTGACAATCTGATTTATATATAGACAGATTTAAAAGCAGACAGGTTAATATATTATTCTATAATCACTGAACCATTTATTTTTCTACATTGATTCGTCACTATAATCCCCGTGTTTGGGATGTTCTATTTTCCAGATGTCTTCATCCTCTGAGCTGCAATGTTTGATAGCTTTGAATGAAGAGACTGATACAGTAAGTGACAATGAGAAAAAAATAAAAATAAAACCTCCTCCTTTCCATATGTGTGCAATGCAGTATGGAGCAGGACAGATAAGGAAGAGAAGGGTTTTGTGGATGTGTTATTGCAAAGAGCTGCCTATTTTCTAATGTATCACTCTGATGGCCGTACATTAGCTTCTGAACAGTAGGCTTAAGCATTATATTTGATTATTACATATCTTTCTCAAGGTTTGTGAAGATAAGACAGAGTACTGTCTGTGATCATTTTTTTTTCTTTTTGCACTAGCATTTCAATTTTCAGGACAAGATTTGTGCGTTGCCTTCCTCTTGGTCCAAGCACTACTGATACACAAAGTTTTGGCAAAATGTTAAGCATGGCAATTTCTGATCTGATCCATTGATCGTGGGTGCAATGCTTTCCATTCTTCTGCAGGAAAAGATAATAAATACACATTATTTTTCAGCAAAAATATGTGCATTAATAATTTTTTTCTGTAATGGCTAACTTAGCCATTCATTTATTTAAAATAATAAAGGATTCTATTCATATTTGGTAGGCTTTAAACGTTGCTTTGTACATGGTTTTGGTTACTCTGTAGGAAAAGCAAAATAAGTAGGGCAATTTCTGATAAACAAAAACACACATGCATACACAACAAGGGTAATTAATTGTTGAGATAAAGAAATTAGGGGGCTATGGATTAGGAAGAGGGTGGTAATCACCTCAAATATTATGATCAGGCCTTATCCCTTCTAGGCAGAGTTAAAATAAATACAAATAATAAAAATGTTGCACTACAGGTTTGACACCTTAGTACCAACATGATAGCAAACTATCACCAACCATCCCTTCTTCCAGTCAGCCAAGAATTAGCTTTGGATCCACCCTAATGCATGTTTCCATACTGGATCTCCATACTACATATTAATATAGAAATCTAAACTATGCAAAAGAAAAATATAACTATATATATATATATATATATATATAGAGAGAGAGAGAGAGAGATATTAGCTTGTGGGGATCACTTTTCAGAGGAAAATATTCAGCATGGAGGTCAGTTTCTTTAAAATCTGGCGGCTTGCCAGATTTATTATCAAAGGTTTGCAAGGTCAAAACACATAACAAAACAGGACACAAAACCTTGCTGTCTGGCGCTAAACTAACTAAACTAAGCAATTGGGTTCCTCTCTATACAGTGTGGGGCTGTCCCCTACACCCACAAAACATAAGCACAGTGCAATCCTTGATCTTTGAGTCTAAATTATCACACAGAGCTCACTCAGCTTTCTCCCTCTGAGATCCAAGATAGAGCTCTCCTCTGCTCTCTTCCTGCTCATTAAATGCAGTTGGAGAGGGGTTTAAGTTGACCAGAAAGTCCGGGCCGGAACCAGCTCTGCCACGGTGGTTGGCAAAACCCGGGTCGGACTCTCACTAGTCGCCTCAAAGTGATCACATGCGAGGCATCAAGTATCGCCCGTCCATTATGGCGCCTCACATAACGTCACAATATATATATACCGTATATACTCGCGTATAAGTCGAGTTTTTTGACACGGATTTTGTGTCAAAAAACCGAGATTCGTCTTATACGCGAGTCAACAGCCGGTACGAGCGCGGGGGAACATTCCGCGGGCACCCGCGGCGGCTGAGATACATTCCAGGGATTCCAGGGATGCCAGGGATGCCGTCACGTCCGCTGACGGCCTGCTGGAGGGCGGAACTTCAGCTCAGTCACACTTGCGACGTGACTGGGTTGAAGGTAAGGGCAGAGGACATAGGCACTTCCTATGAATGGAATAAGGCTGCCGTGTCCTGATTATGTAAATGTAAAGGAAAAGAAAACAGTTTGGCAATTCGATTAACTAACCATATTAACCCTTATTGTGTGAACAATAAGGGTTAATATGGTCAGATATTCAAATGACACAACTGTGTTTTTTTTTTAACTTTGCATTTGACATATGTGAAGAACACAGCAGCCTTATTCAATACATAGGAAGTAAGTATACTGTACTGTAAAAAATAAACAGTTGTACATACACACACACACTCCCGATTACATGGCCACTTCCTATGTTAGGGTCCCTAGACGGATTTGGGGTCTTTTAGACCCCAAATCTCTTCTAAAGAGGACCTGTCATTAAAAAAAATAACGTAACGTCTTTTTGGTACATACAATCTACTGATACCTCATTGGTAATTTTTTTTTTGGCATCTATTTTTATCTTTGAAATTTACCAGTGGCTGCTGCATTTGCCACTTAGGCTTATACGTGAGTCAATAAGTTTTCCCATATTTTTTGGGCAAAAGTAGGGGGGTCGACTTATACACGGGTCGACTTATACACGAGTATATACGGTATATATATATATATATATACTGTATATTTACAGTACTGTGCAAAAGCTTTAGGCAGGTGTGAAGAAATGATGTAAAGTAAGAATGCTTTAAAAATTATCAAAAGGTATGTGTGTGAGCCCAAGCATACAGTGAATGTAATTAAGAACTATCTTCGGTGTAAAGCACAACAATGAGTCTTGAAGGTGATGGTTTGGCCTCCATAGAGCCCTGATCTCAACATCAGCAATTCTGTCTGGGAGACAGAATGATTTAAGACAGCCTACATCCGCAAAAGATCTATAGTTAGTTATCCAAGATGTTTTGAACAACCTACCTGCTGAGTTCCTTTAAAAACTGTGTACAGTGTACCTAGAAGAATTTATGCTGTTGAAGGCAAAGGGTGGTAACACCAAATATTCATTTGGATCTCTCTTCTCATATACTTTCATGCACACAGCCTGCCTTAGTAGAGTGCAGTGGTCAGGGGTATATAATACACAGCCCAGCATAAAGAGTGCCTTGGCCAGGACTGCCTAGCACAGAGGTCTAGAGTGCATAAGGCAGAGAGTTTAGGGGTCAGGAGTGCATACTGTACAGCCTGCAGTGCTCAGGAGTGTGTAATACAGAGTGCAGGGGTCATGAATATGGGATGCACTGAGCGAAGGGGTGCATAACATAGAATGCAGTGGTCAGAACTATACAAAGCAGTGCAGGGGCCAGAACTAAGTAAAGTAGAGAGTGCAGGGGTCTGTAGAATGTAATACACAGGCTAGAGTGCAACCAAAAACGACTCCCTCCTCCCAGTACAAACCCCCCCCCTGTCCAAGCCCAAATTCCCCAAAGTACAGATCTCATCCAACAACCCAAATTGCCTACCCAGTACAGATTTCCCTTCACAGCCCTATACTCTCCTCAGCAGAGACTCTTGTCCCACTCTTGTTTTGGTGCTATTCATTTTCAATGGCATCCAAATGCAGTGCAGTTTTGCAGCGATTGTTGTGCCACCAACTGCATTGCGTGAAGCTTATCGCCCAAAAGAAGCTCATGCTCCTTTTGGGAGTCAAGCTTCATGCGTTCTGGTTTGCCATGATTGCCAAGCGACAACTGCGGTAAAGCTACACTGCATTTAGGTTCATTGAAAATGAACGGTACCCATCACGAGTGGTGTGTTTTCCCATTATTACAGTGCAATTTGGGATCGCGGGCAGAATTGCAGTGATTCTGCCCGAGATCCCACAATGAGTTTTTGATACTGCTTTTCTCCTGCCAGGTAAAAGCCGCTTAGAAGAGTTGGGCAAACGCCTAGTGTGCATGAGGTCTATGGGCTCAAAAATTTACATCAAGGAGCTGACATATCTCATGCTGTAGGAGTTAAGAAGAAATCAGATGAACTATCACAATTTTTATGATACCCTTGTTCCATTACCAAGAAACAGAATATTTAGAATCATTCATCCCTCGTAAACAGGAGAGTTATAACATGTCAAGTAAAGCAGACATACGCTTTTAGTAGTCGTGAAAAATGCATCTGTTTGCAAATCTACAGCTCTACAAATTCTAATTTCAGATGTTTTCTGAATGCAGGATTACATTTTGAAAACCTGAAATCAGCAATGCAATTTCTATTTTTTCTCTCATTCCATTGGAGCAAATAATGAATTACATTTAACATATTATTATAAATCATTTTGCTGCTGCAACCCAAATGACTGAGAAAAATGGGAAAAATGAGATGCTGAAAATAAATGTAATCTCTACTAAATATTTAAAGGGTCACTGAAACAATCCAAAATGGAGAAGGGATTCTTCTTGCAGTTTTCCTCACTTGGGTTGAACTGGGAAAACAAGTACAGAGAGCTCATTCTCAGTGAACTCTCTAGAATATATTAAGGCTAAGGCATGTCTAAACCCACAACTTCAGCACTTTCTGGACTACTGTTCAAACGTTATGCATCCAAATATACTATAAAGTGTAAGCCTACATGCCAAGCAATAGGCTATTCTTTCCATAAACAATAAAGTATGAGCATGCTATCATGTCATTGAACCCGGATAGAATTAAATTAGTAAAGTAGTACTTCATTAAATAGTAGAAGCTGATTTTATGATTAATATATGTATGCATGCCACATTTTTTTTCAGTTTAGGATAGAGTGGGGAAGACAGTGAAAACCACTGTCATTTCATTTTTTGCTGTTTGCGTCCCTTTGGGGAGATTTTGCTTCACACCATGTCTTCCCTCTTAGAAAGTTGTCTCCAGAAAGTGTTCTAATTGGAAGATTTTTCCCTCTACTCCTGATCTGGGGACAACTGTAAAACTTTGGATTTCCCATCATTTGCTGTTTCTGTGGCAATAGCCAACAGGACAAATAGAGAGGGTGGATCTTGGGGCACAGACAGCATAAAAACCTAACAAGGATTCTAACTCTTCTCCCCTTTTTTTTTTGCATTGGCCTTTTTTATGCAGGAGCCATTTCTGTATAACTTTATTTAAGCTAGGATTTTTGATGGACTATTGTGATTTGTTCCTTTTGTGATCTTTCCATGATCTATACCATGTTTATAGTCTTTACCCTTGCACTGTGTGTTGTCATCACTAGGGGGCGTCATTTTTGGGTGGGACTTTGGGCTTATTAGTCTGTACACTTCCATCTTGTAGTGTGTTGGGAAAGGGACTGAGAGTCATCGAAAAGACAATAAAAACACTGCTGTTTTGATTTGTCTCTACTGCAAGACCTGTGAATGCCTCTATACCTATTTTGACTTCACAAATTAAACAGGATATTCAGTAATGTGGGTATAATTACTGGGATTATGTTACTGTATGGGAGAACATCAGTAGTCTGGTGTTCACAGTAGCTGGGACAGGAAATCCATTCACCCCAGATTTTATCAGATTTAGTAGGAAATCCTCTAGCTTTGTAGGCTAATCTAAAGGGGCAGTACTTTGTGCCAGGCATTGATGTATAAAACCTCAGTATATACCCAACTGAAGGACTATCATTATCCTGACATTAAAGAGCAGCAGTCATAGAAAGTTTTTTTTTTTTTTGGCTACAACAAGGTCAACTGAAGATGCCAAAAAGGCAGACCGTTGGATTACATATTGTGGGAGATTAGCTTGTGGGGATCACCTTTCCTGGGAAAAAGGCAGCATGCAGGCAAGCTTTCTTAAAAGTCTGGCGGGTTGCCAGTTTTATTAGAAAAGGTTGCAATGGGGCATGGCTTGCAGCTCATGGAGTAAGCAGCACAGAGTGTGAGCTCCACCGAAACTCTGGGCTTTTACCCTGTTTTTGATCTCCTGAACTACTCTCACTGCACCCTATTGTATCAGGGAGGATCTCAGTGTCACAACTCACCCTCCAGTGCCTCACAACAAAAGGCTGGAAAAGACACGCTGTTGGCGGAGGACCATGCGGGACAAGATGGCACCCATTCACAGCGATCAGCTAAGGAGGCATCCCTGAGGCTTTTCTCTAAGACTCCAGGGAAAGCTGCTCCCTCCAAGCCAGTGTCCTCTCTCCTGGAGACCGCTGACCAAGAATCGCTGGATGGAGACCCAGAGGCTGCCTGACTTGACAACCCGACTGCTGCAGCTGTATGGGACACAGTGAGTACCCCAGCTCAGGCTGCCATGACCGCTGACACAGAGGGCCTAGATTCACTCACCCCTGAACCGACCCTGAGAGACATTTTTGCTGCAATTACGTCTTGCAATACATCTATCACTGCCTTGACATCAGAGATCAAGGGAGTAAAGTTGGAACTTAATCTAGTTAGACAAGACATGCAGAAACTCAGAGAACTGCACTGTGGCCCTGGAGGACGGGGTGAGCAACGTGGCATGAGGTGGCAACGTTGCAAAGAGAGCTTAATCAAGTGCAAACCATTATGGCAGGCCATGCAGCTAGGCTCAAAGACTTGGAGAATAGACAGAGGAGTGACAATATCCGAGCTGTTGGGATACCGGAGAGAATGGAGGGGAAAAACCCTGTGGCCTTTATAGAAAAATGGATCCTTTCCACATTTGGTAAGGAGCCCTTCTCCTCCATGTCTGCAATCGAATGGGCTCATAGAGTCCCTCCCTGGCCTCCAAAACCTGGAGAACCTCCCAGGCCGTTCCTCTTCAAGCTATTCAATTTTAAAGACAGGGTTCCTCAACCAGGCCAGGATACGCAGCGACCTTATGAAAATGGATAATATGCGTATATTGGTCTATCCATATTTCTGTGGTCACTTATGCCATGCTGTATCCTGCCAAGCTTCGCATAGAAGTGAATGGAGAAACTAATTTTTTTGATGACCCTATTTGCGCTTCCAACTGGCTGGATCATGTGGAGCATACCATTACCAAGGCATCTGCCTCTAAAGCCTGACTTCCACACTAGCAGTTCCTACTGCAAATATGAAAATGGTGCTGAGTAGAATTCCTGTTTACTTTTATTGCTTCAATCTCCTATAAGGCGGAACAATGTCTTGCATAAACAACTTGACATGTTCTTTCCTAGAACTAGCAGTACTCCCCATTCGGGAGGCCCAACCCCCTTTGCCCAGTTGCTGGCTGAGATAGGCCTGAGGGACATATGGAGGGACAGAAATCCTAATATACAGTGCTTCTCATGTTATTCTGCATCATATAAGTGTCTGTGCAATGCCCTGGGGCAGCGGCTAGTGGACTCGGTGATATATGCTCCCAGAAATATACCAGACCACTCACCTCTGTGTGTTAAACTTATCACAACCCCGAGCCATACACGTAGGCTGTGGAAGGTCAGTCCATTCTGGTTTGAGCTCTTCCCGACGCCTGGCCATATTCACGGGGCACTTGCAGAATGTCTGGAACATAATCGTGATTCAGCCAGGCCACTGATTAGCGTTCTAAAATCATCTCATACTGGTGCAGGGAGAGGTTCCTGCTGCTGGTGTAAGCGATGCATTTCTTGCACAAAAATAAAAACTGTGTCTTCATTGCTGGTTTAAAAAAAAAAAGAATAATAATTTATTATTTTTTTTATTTTTAATAAATCGTGTAACATGGTACATTTGCACCTTGCTGTGCATTTCTTGCACAAAATTAAGAAGTGTGTCTACACTGCTGGTTTAACAAATAATAGAAATATGTGCTAAATAGTACATTTGCGTCCAGAATGAGGAGAGCGTCAAATAAGGGACGTGGTCGTGACGCTGCTGGTGCTGCTGGTGTTGGTGGTGTTGGTGAAGCTCCTGTTGCAAGGAGAGGACATGGTCGATTTGTGCCAGCTACACGCACAAGTGAAACATCTTCCGCAGGTGCGAGTAGACTTTGACTTTGTTGTACATATTTTTTTCCTTATCATGCATTCTTTTCTTTCTCTTTTTTATTGTTCTTTGTTTATGTAAATTGTGTCCACTAAAATTGTCCTTTCCGTGCCATCTAAGGCTGCAGGAAGCAGTCACGTCGTCCGCATCTGTAAGGAGGCAGATGTGACCCGCGATCACGCAGTAATGTATCGCTTATAAGACAGGAGGACTAGGATGATATTATAGCCAGGAGAGCTACTGATCATTTATGAGCCAGGAGGCCGAAAGTTTTCCTGTGTGGGAAACCCTGTGATTATTGTTTACTTGAACTCTCTTTAATAAACATGGGCTGCCATGCCCTCAAACAGAGATCCTGGCTGTCGTGAACTCACTGCAAATGCATCTACCACAAAAGCTAAGCACCCCCATGACACACGTGGTGAACTCAGCGGGCATAAGATGGTGGAATCCAGGTCCCTACTCCACAGTGAGTTCATGTCAGGAATAGTGTTGAGCGAATCCGGACTGTAACGTTAGAGTCCGTACCGAACTTTGGGGTGTCCAGGACCCGGACCCGAACACGGACAAAAAAAACGTTTGGGTTCGGGTTCTGGGTTCTGGTAGTTGATCACGCATGTTGAATAGCTGCAGGGCAGCCAATCAACAAGTGTTTCACTGGTTTGCCCTTAGAAGCCATCAGATTCCCGTTTGGTCACTTTGTGAACAACTAACCGACGGGACGTCGATAAGTTGTACGCACTAGTTGATGGTCTTGGGTCTTGGGCTTGGGTTTGCAAAAAAAACAGGCACAAGCCCAGGCCCAGGACCTGTGGGGTTTCAAGCCATGCCTGAGATTGCAATGTCAGGCCTAAGCGAGTTGTGATAAGGACTGTACTTGAGTGACACCTCATCCCTGGACCTAAGGTGGTAGAATACGGGCGACTCAAGTGGTGCACACAGTACCCCCACGAATCGAAAACACCATCTACGTAAACGTCACTCAAGTGCTGTCGGTCCT
>BLSH010213194.1:181010-194082 GCA_018402905.1 Glandirana rugosa | reverse complement strand
ATACACATCTTCCCCTTAGAGAGTACAGCATTGGGGGCACAGTGTTAGCCAGCAACACAGAAGAAAAAGATTTGGGGGTGCTTATTTCAGATGATTGCAAAATGAGCAAACAGTGTAACCAGGCAGTGGGAAAAGCAAATAGAATTCTGGGATGTATCAGTAGAGGGATCACCAGCAGGAGGAAGGAGGTTCTGATTCCTCTATATAGATCTTTAGTGAGACCTCACTTAGAATACTGTGTCCAGTTCTGGAGACCACACTTACAAAAATATATTGATAAAATAGAACGAGTTCAGAGACGGGTAACAAAGATGGTGAAAGGTCTGGGGGATAAAACATATCAAGAGCGACTTCAGGAACTTAATATGTACAGTCTGGAGGAAAGAAGGGAGAGGGGAGACATGATTGAAACCTTTAAATACATCAAGGGGGTGAATAAGGTTCAGGAGGGCAGTCTTTTCAATATGAAACCAAAATCAAGAACACGGGGACATGACCTCAAACTAACTGGGGGGAAGTTCAAAACTAATCTTAGAAAGTATTATTTTACTGAAAGGGTGGTTGATGATTGGAATAAACTACCAACAGAGGTTGTGAGACAGTCAACAGTAAATGGCTTTAAACATGCTTAGGATAAACATAAATCCATAATCAAACAGCAAGGTTAATGTAAAAAAAAATATATATAAAAAAAAAAAAAATAATAAAAAAAAAAAAATAAATAAAAAAAATAAATAAAAAGGGGCAGACTCGATGGACTACTCAGTCTTTTTCTGCCGTCACTTTTCTATGTTTCTATGTTTCTAAAATAAGTCCGGCTACATTGATGTTTTAAAAAAAAAAAAGGTATTAATTGGTATTAATAAATACTTACATAGGGCTACATAGTACATTTGCGGGCACAATGAGGAGAGCAAATAAGGGACGTGGTCATGGTGCTGCTGGTGATGCTGGTGCTGCTGGTGTTGGTGGTGTTGGTGAACCTCCTGTTGGAAGGAGAGGACGTGGTCGGGGTATGCCAGCTACACGCACAAGGGAAACACCTTCCTCAGGTAGCCAACAGAACCTTCACCGGTATATGGTAGGTCAGAATGCCCCTCAACGATTGGCGAGGCCAGAACAAGTACAGGCGATAGTATATTGGGTGGCTGAAAATGCCTCCAGTTCCTTCACATTGTCTCCCTCCCGGTCCCTTGATGAAAGCTCAGAGTTGGCATCTGAACCCCATGGCCATCTGTCTTTCACCTCAGCCCCTTGTAAATTAGCCAAGCAGTCTGAGCCCCAAGTCCTGCAAGAGACTCTTATGCTTTTTGATGACTCTCCTGGTGTGCTTTCTGTGGGCCATCCATATAGCGCTGCCCCAGAAGTGGAAGACATTGAGTGCACCGATGCCCAACCACTTCTGTTCGAGGATGAGGACAAGGAAACACCAGCGCAGCACATCTCTGATGATAACGAAACACAGGTGCCAACTGCTGCAGCTTGCCTCAGTGTGCAGACTGACAAGGAGGGCAGTGGTGAAGGGTGGGTGGAAGATGATGTGGAGGATGATGAGGTCCTAGACCCCACATGGAATGAGGGTCATGCGAGTGACGTGTGCAGTTTTGAGGAAGAGGTGGTGGTCGCACAGAGGCACCAGCACAGCAAAAGAGTGAGCAGGTTGCAAAAGCGGAGTGAGCATCCCCTAGACAGTAGGCCTGCTACTACCCACCGCACCCAGGGACTTAGCACACCAAAGGCAGCTCAAAGGCGTTCCCCCGCGTGGCAGTTCTTTAGACAATGTGCTGACGACAAGACATGAGTGGTTTGCAAGCTGTGCAATGATAGCCTAAGCCGGGTCATAAATGTTCTCAACCTGAGCACAACCCCCATTCAAGGCACAAGCTGCATTGGAATAATTACCTCAAAATCCAAGAAAGGTCTCGGCCTCCTCCTGCTTCCTCTTCTGCTGCTGCCTCGGCCTCTTCCTCCACCTCTACAGTGACAGTGTCGCCTGCCAGCCAGCAAACAGACCATATGACAGCAACGCCACCATGTCCACCACCGTCCCCAAGCATTTCCACATGGTCCCATGGAAGCTTACAGCTGTCCATCTCCCAAACACTAGAGAGAAAGAGGAAGTACCCCCTTACCCACCCACAATCCCTGGCCCTGAATGCCAGCATTTCAAAATTCCTGGCCTTTGAAATGCTGTCATTCCGTCTGGTGGACACGGACAGTTTCAAAAACCTGATGGCGGTGGCTGTCCCACAGTACGTGGTTCCCAGCCGCCACTACTTTTCCAGGCGAGCCATCCCTTCCCTGCACAAACAAGTCAGGGACAAGATCAAGTGTGCACTGCGCAACGCCATCTGTGGCAAGGTCCACATAACCACTGATACATGGACCAGTAAGCACGGGCAGGGATGCTATATGTCGCTAACTGCACACTGGGCAAATGTAGTGGCGGGTGGGCCTGAGCTGGGTAGCCATTTGGCGCATGTTCTTCCACCACCGAGGATTGCAGGGCATTTCTCTTTGCCTCCTGTTGCCTCTTCCTCATCCTCGACCACCTACTCATCCGCTCAGTGTAACACCTTTACCACCAACATCAGCACATCCAGGGGGAAACAACAGCAGGCTGTTTTAAAACTGATATGTTTGGGGGATAAACCCCACACTGCGCAGGAGCTGTGGACAGGCATTGAACAACAGACCAATGAGTGGTTGTTGCCACTGAGTCTCAAGCCCGGCCTGGTGGTGTGCGACAATGGCCGAAATCTCGTAGCGGCTCTGGGCCGAGCCGGTTTGACGCACATCCCTTGCCTGACCCATGTGCTGAATTTGGTGGTACCGAATTTTCTAAAAAACTACCCGGATATGTCAAAGCTGCTGCATAAAGTGCGGGCCGTCTGTGTGCACTTTCGGCGTTCTCACCCTGCTGCTGCTCGCCTGTCTGCGCTGCAGCGGAAATTCGGCCTTCCCGCTCACCGCCTCATATGCGACGTGCCCACAAGGTGGAACTCCACCTTGCACATGCTGGAGAGACTGTGCGAGCAGCAGCAGGCAATAGTGGAGTTTCAGCTGCAGTCGCTCTTCGGAACAGCAACACTTCACCACCAACGAGTGGGCCTCCATGCGAGACCTGTGTAGCGTATTGCAGTGTTTTGAGTACTCCACCAACATGGCCAGTGCCGATGACGCTGTTCTCAGCTTTACTATCCCACTTCTATTCTCCTTGAAAAAACACTTCGGGCCATGATGGAAGAGGATGTGGCACAGGAGGATGAGGAGGAGGAAGAGGGGTCATACCCACGGTTATCAGGCCAGTCATTCGCAAGTGGCTTGGAGGGTGGGTTCCTGCACCAGCATAGGCCAGGTCAAAAATATTCAAGCCAGGGCACAGTTCTGGAAGACGAGGAGGACGAGGAAGATGAGGAGGAGGAGGAGGAATCGCAGCAGGGTGGCACCCAACGCAGCTCGTGGGCATCACTGGAGCGTGGGTGGGGGGATACAGAGGACACAGGTGATATACCTCCCACAGAGGACAGCTTGTCTTTGCCTCTGGGCAGCCTGGCACACATGGCCGACTACATGCTGCAGTGCCTGCGCAACGACAGCCGAGTTGCTCACATTGTAACTTCTTCTGATTACTGGGGGGCCACCCTGCTGGATCCCCGTTACAAGGACAACGTGCCGTCCTTAATTCCCTCACTGGAGTGTGAGAGGAAGATGCGCGACTACAAGCGCACACTGGTAGAGGCGCTGCTGAGGGCATTCCAAAATGACACCGGGGGCTCAGTGGAAGCACAAGGCGAAGGCAGAGGAGGAGGAGGAAGAGGCCACCAACGCAGCTGTGCCACCGCCAGCACCTCAGAAGGCAGGGTTAGCATGGCCGAAATGTGGCAAAGCTTTGTCAGCAGCCCGCCACAACAAACAGCACCACCAGCCGATAGACAACGTCTTAGCAGGAGGCAGCATTTCAGCAACATGGTGCAAGAGTATGTGTGCACACGCCTTCACATACTCACTGATGGGTCTGCCCCATTCAACTTCTGGGTCTCCAAATTGGCCACATGGCCTGAGCTTGCCCTTTATGCCTTGGAGGTGCTGGCCTGCCCTGCAGCCAGTGTATTGTCTGAATGTGTGTTTAGCACGGCAGGGGGGCGTTATCACAGACAAGCGCAGCCGCCTGTCCACAGCCAACGTGGACAAGCTAACCTTTATTAAAATGAACCAGGCATGGATCCCACAAAACTTGTCTGTACCCTGTGCAGAATAAACATTTAGACCGGACTCACACAGCCATTCGTAAGACTTTTTTCCCAAAGTTCGTTCGGACCCTCCGAACCCGAACGTCCAGGTGTTCGCTCAACTCTAGTCAGGAACTGTTGGTGGTGTGGAAGTTCAGCCAGGTAAACAGCATTGTGGAGGAGTGCTTTGACACACTCCAGATCCCTGCAATTCAAGCAAGTTCATCTGTGATATGGACTGTGTGTGTTAGTGCATGAGACTGCACAATCTGTGAGAACCTGCAAACCAACGTGCTGTAAAGAGACAGTGGACTAAAATTTTTTTGCAAGACAGCAAAGTTGTGAGAATGGGGCGATCATAGCTCCTAAAAAAAGCAAGGTTTGCGGAAATGATAGACAGAGCTCTGTGGCTAGAGGGATTGTTACCGCTTGAACAGAGTTTGCCAAGGAGAAAGACTGTGGCTACTGTTGCTTCTAGCAATGCTGGTGCAAGCAGGTCAGCTATTAAGGTGCCACAGCCGGAGGCAAGGAGGCCTCTGCGCTGAATACATTGAAGCGAATGGGGACATGCTGTTGCCCAGTGCCCCTTGTCACGGGTAATCAAGCCAGCGAGAGGAAAAGTTTTGCGGCGAGCGTGCGGTCTCCCATCCTAACCCCCAGTAACATGCTGTCAGGATCATGGGGCTGCTGTACAGATGAAGCTCACTGTCCCTACAAGGAGGGCTGGGATGCCCGAGAATCTGTGATGTCTAGGTGGGCTGCGGTTGCCCCTAGCAATGTTAGTGCAAAGAGTGCACCGGCCAAAGTGGTTTACGATGGCAACGAAGAGGTGATTTGTGTCACCAATTCTTTACAACCTATGTTACCCAAGGATGCTGTTGCGGACTATCTCCAAGAGTTTGTATTCTGGGCTTCCTGTGAAGAGTGGCCTAGAAGCCGCTGGGCTGAGTTGGTACAGCCGCTTCTCGCTGAGGAATATCGGGAAGTCTACAGTGGGATGGTTTCTAACCAAGGTGACTATGACAGCTATAAAGACGCTATCCTGGATAGAGAGCGCTGGAAAAATTCCAGAGAGAGGAGATACACGGAAAAGGTTTATGCGGTTACCAATGGCAACAGAAAGTCGGTTTTCAAGCAGAAGGGGGCATTGGCTTGTGAGAGCACAAGCGAGGAGGGACGACGCCCTCAGTCTCATGCACCTGTCGTCTGGGAGGGTAAGACTATCTGTAATGCAATGATGTCTGAAGCTTCTGATTTCATGTTAAAGGAGACTGATTTTGAGACCATGAGGTGAGAGTGACCCCTGTTAGTGGGGCCGCTGAATGTGCTCTTGAGAGCGACTTTTCCAGGTGTAGTACCCTGTACAGGGGGGAGGCAGGGGTTAAAGTCCAAACTGCACCTAGGGTGAGGACTAAATGTGGTGTATCGAATGTCAATTTTGGGGCTGATGAAAAGTGTAATGATGTTAACTACTTCAGCTTTGGAAGGATTTCCCACTTTAGGACCAGAGCCCTTTTTGCGATTCGGCACTGCGTTGCTTTAACTGACAATTGAGCGGCCGTGCGACGTTGTACCCAAACAAAATTTGCGTCCTTTTTTTCCCACAAACAGAGCTTTCTTTTGGTGGTATTTGATCACCGCTGCGTCATTTCTGATCGCCGCTATAAACAAAAGAAGAGCGACAATTTTGCAAAAAAACCCAAATTTCTTACTTTTTGCTAAAATACAAATCCAAAAAAAAAATATAAAAAAACATTTTTTTCTATCGGTTTTGTTCGATTTATATTCTTCCTCATATTTTTGGTAAAAAAAAACGCAATCCGCGTTTATTGATTGGTTTGCGCAAAAGTTGCCGCGTTTACGGATGATGAGAATTAATTTCTGGGGTTTTTATTTTTTTTTTATTTTTTACTAGTAATGGCGGCGATCTGCGATTTTTAACGGTACTGCGATATTTCAGCGGACATGTCGGACCATTTTGACACTTTTTTGGGACCATTGGCATTTATACAGCAATCAGTGCTATAAAAATGCACTGATTACTGTGTAAATGCCATTGGCAGTGAAGGGGTTAACCTGCAGGGGGCGCTCTAAGGGTTAACTGTGTTCCCTGGGCGTGTTCTAACTGTGTGTGGGCTGCCCTGACTGGGGAAAGGGGATGATCACAGCTTTCACTTACAGGAAGGCTGTGATCATCGCCCTTCCCCCTTCAACAGAACGGAGGTCAGTGTTTACATACACGGACCTCCGTTCTTTCCGTGCGGGGGAGCCATCGCGGGTAGCGGGTAGCGGGCGGCAATCGAGTCCGCCCTACCCGCTCCCTGGCTCCCCCCGAACACAGTGATGCTAGTTATCGCGGCCGCCGTCCTGTGACGGCGGTTCGCTATAACGAACCACCTTGTCGCCGTCATGCTGCGGCGGGCGGTCGGCAAGTGGTTAAGGAAACACCAGATTCTTATGGTGCAAAAGCTGTGATCAAAAATGGGCTGTTGCCCATAGCAACTGATGGTAAGACATCACAGTTGTCCCCAGAAATCTCTCGGGAACATCCTGTATTGGAGCCGGAGGTTGCCCTGGACAACTGCGATGCCACTCTGGTGGGGCAGAGTGGATCTGAACCTTTTACTGGGAATTTATTAATGCAATCTGCTAGCACTGAACGTGTGCCGGTATATAATGTGTTAATGCAACTTGTGGAAAATACAAAACTGTGTGAGGTCTGTGAAGCGCCACCTGAGCAAGATGGGGAAAGTGGTGTATTGCAATCTTTTGTGGGGAATCAGGTGTTGCCAAAGTCGGAAGTGTGTCACACTGACTTGTGTAATAAGTCTGTAGCTAAGCCCATCTGCTTGCATGTGTCTCCTTAGGCAGATGGATCGGTGCTGAGGGGTACCGGTGAAAGGAGCACACATGCAATGGGTTGGGATAAAAATAGGATCTCCCTGATAGAGAAGGCTTTTATGCACAAAAATAAGGTGGACACTGTCTCTGCTGTGCCAGCAGGGGGAACTGCAGAACAGCCTGTAGCTGAAGCTATGGTGGCTGATGCAGAGGTTAACCCTCAAGAGAAAGAAGGACCAGATAAGGGCGAACACACAGCAGAGACTTTGTCCTTGACTCTCAAAAATTATGTTGACATGGAGTGTCAATGTGACGTTGTCACTGGTAATGATTTAGAGCAGTTCACTGATGCTGAGCCTAAAAAATTTGGTATGAGTCCAGCACCTGGCAGCGCACTGGTAGAGCACCAGGCTGTGTTTACCTCCAGCCAGGAGGAGGTTCCGTTAACTATTGCACCTTTTCAGGTCTCAGCAAGTCAGTTTCTCTACATTCCTAGTATCTTGAAAGTCTTCAGGTCAGACTTAGGGTTGGAATCAAGGGCCTGGTTTGTAACACAAGCACTCAAGGAGATGCTTGCCCTTTGGGATGGACAGCCTTTCTGTACTGGTGTGTCCTCTACAAAGTCTGATGGTCTGGTACTGCAGAGTACCATTAGCTGGAGCACTGGGTGGCAGGCTGTACACCACAAAGAAAAACAAGACAGGAATGATTTATACCTGAATTGGTTACTCTTGGTAAAAGTTGCACTGGGGTATGCGGCTGGTTTACTTACTATAAAAATGGTATATGGGAGAGGCTTTACAGAGATCAAAAGGGAGGAAAAAGTGTCGGAAGTTTCACCTCCTAACAGCCAGGTGGAAAGTATTTGTGCTGCGATGGTCCCAGGTGGTGCTGGTCAGTTTTCGGTGAGGGTACGTATACTGTACAAGTCGCCAAGATGGAAGGGCCGAGCATGGACCACAAAGCAGAAGAAATCCTGGCCGGGGCTCAGACGTACGTGGTTAAAGAGCCTGGGGTCCCCAGTCCCATAGTAGGTTTATGTGACAAACTTAGTAGGCTCCCAGAGACAAGGCCGTGGATAAGAAGTGCTGTAAAAACTGAAAATGGAACAGACGAGAGCTCGCCTGTTCAGGTATTGGATGGAAATCCAGAGGAAACTGGAAAAGGTCAAGTGGTGGGACAGCTGCCTGCAGAGTGCATGACACCAGCAGAGGTGACGTCTGGTGAGGTTCCCGTGGATGTTGGCGGACCTCTGTGGTGTGTGCCCTCTGTGGACTCTGCCCTAAAGAGCTCTGGAAAAATAGGAGTTGATAACAGCCACCAAGCTGAGGGCTATAATGTTGATCTGAGTAGGTCTGTTGGTCAACCGAGCAATGTATTAATGCTACATGAAAAGTTGATTAACAAAGGTACCAGGAAACGGGCCAAAGAATTAGTGACTGTTGAGTCGGGTATCAGAAAGGAATGGGTTATCAGGAAACCCGGGAAACTGAAGAATAAAAAAACTGGGTTTCACGAAGTGCAGAACCCCATTAGGAGTCAGGCTAGGGTGTGCGTGGAAACACACCCGAAAGAGAAAGTGGGCCCACGCAGCTGTCAGCTGGCGCAGAGGTGCCCCACCCGAGAGTGTCCCGCCCCCTATGGGTTTGGAACAGAGGGGGGTTCCCTGTCATGGGTTGTTTTGTCTGGTATTGTCAACCTGGCAGGTTGACAAGCTCCAGGACGATTATTTTACATGGAGGAAACTGTTTTGGCAGTTTTCACCAACCTTTGTTAGATCCAGTTGGGAGCCTGGAGTTTTGAGATTTCTCAGTGATCTGGAAGGGAGGAAATCTCCAATCCTGGGACCAGGTCTTGAAAGCAGCCCAGACGTTGATTGTCCAGGTGTGCATGGGCCTAATAGAAAAGTCAGGACCAGGGTTCTGGGCTTACATACTGGGACAGCTCCGCCTGGGAGACAAGAGTTCTGGGGTAGGATAGGAGAGGTAAAGGGTGAGACCGCTCCAGAGAGGAAGACAGGCGGTCTCCAGGGATCTAAGACTGCCGGAGGCAGTCTGATCGTCCACATCTGCGAGGAGGCAGGTGTGACCCGCGATCACGCAGTAACGCATTGCTTATAAGACAGGAGGGCTAGGATGTCGTTATAGCCAGGAGAGCTACTGATCATTTATGAGCCAAGAGGCTGAAGGTTTTCATTTGTACAGTGATGGTAGAACCCACCCCCCCATGTGCGGGAAACTCTGCGATTATTGTTTTCATGAACTTTCTTTAACCACTTCAATACTATGCACTTTACTACCAGACCACTTTTCAGTTTTCAGTGCTGTTGTGCTTTGAATGACAATTGCGCGGTCGTGCAACACTGCACCCAAACAGGTTTTTTATCATTTTGTTCCCACAAATAGAGCTTTCTTTTGGTGGTATTTGATCACCCCTGCGGTTTTTATTTTTTGCGCTACAAATAATAAGTACATTT
The DNA here is from genome assembly GCA_018402905.1 of Glandirana rugosa. NCBI lineage: Eukaryota > Metazoa > Chordata > Amphibia > Anura > Ranidae > Glandirana > Glandirana rugosa. The sequence goes on along the minus strand of BLSH010213194.1, from coordinate 184,533 downwards.
TCTCCATCACTGGTGGGCACTGATGAGGCTACACTGATGGGCACTGATGTGGCAGTACTGATTGGCACTGATGAGGCGGCACTGATGAGGTGGCACTGATGATGAGGCACTTATATGCAGCGATGATGAGCACTGTTAGGCAGCACTGATAAGCAGCACTGACGGGTACTGAGAGGTGGCACTGACATACAGCACTGATGGGCACTGATATGCAGCACTGACGGACACTGCTAAGCGGCACTGATGGGCACTAATAGACAGCACTGCTTGGCACTCATAGGTGGCACTGGGCACTGATAGGTGGCACTGATGGGCACTGATAGGTGGGCACTGGTAGGTGGCAATGGTGGGCACTGATATGTGGCACTGGCATGCATTGATAGGGGCACTGGTGGGCACTGATAGGGGCACTGGTGGGCACTGGTGGGCATATACATTGATAGGGGCTCATTCCCTGGTGGTCTAGGGTGGCATCTGAAGGTGACACTGAGTGCCATCCACATTGGGCAGTATGTCACTTACCTGGTGGTCTAGGCAGGGCCGATCCTGGGCGGGTGCCTGGGGTGCACTGCACCCAGGCGCCGCGGGTTGCGGGGCGCCAAACTGTAAGAGTTTTCTCCTCTCCATGTTCGCAGTGCTGATCCCTGCCAAGCAGCTTCCCGGAGGGCGGTGGCTGTGAGATGAGAAGAGCCGCTCTATTCAGCTAATGAAATTCAGAGGAGGAGCGGCGATGCTACAAGCAGCACACAGGCTGAAGCCGCTCCTCCTCTGAATTTCATTAGCTGAATAGAGCGGCTCTTCTCATCTCACAGCCACCGCCCTCCGGGAAGCTGCCTGCTGTTCAGCATCCCTCCCCTCTCCTATTTCAGCCCCCTCCTCCCTTCTCCCTTCACTCTCTCCGCAGTACAGAGGTTAGGGGAGGGAAACAGAGCAGAGTGTTCCTCCCTCCCCCTCCCTTCTGTACTGGAAAGAATTATGGGAGATGTAGTCCACAGGAGGGACGGGATTGCCTTAAAAATGAATGGAGAGTGTAATGGCCACAATGAGAAGGTGAGTTTCTGATCTCACAATCTCACATTTTTCACACATGGGTACTCATTAGTTGGCACTAATAGACTGCACTGATGTGCTGGCACTGATGAGGTGGCACTGATGTGCTGGCACTGATAGACTGCACTGATGAGGTGGCACTGATGTGCTGGCAATGATGAGATGGCAATGATGAGATGGCACTGATAGACTGCACTGATGAGGTGGCACTGATGTGCTGGCAATGATGAGATGGCGCTGATAGACTGCACTGATGTGCTGGCAATGATCAGATGCCACTGGTATGCACTGATGAGGTGGTACTGGTAGACACTGATGTACTGGCACTGAAGAGGTGACCCTGGTATGCACTGATGAGGTGGCACTGATGGGCACTAATGAGGTGGCACTGATGAGATGGCACTGGTAGGCACTGATGAGGTGGCACCTATGAGACAGCACTGGTAGGCACTAATGAGGTGGCACTGGTAGGCACTGACAAGGTGGCACTGGTAGGCACTGATGGTACTGATGAAGTGGCACTGATGAGGCATTACTGGTATGCACTGATGAGGTGGCACTAATTAGGTGGCACTGATCAGTCTCTGACCATCAGCGGTATCATTTCTGCAGTATCTGACATCTGCTTTATCATGTTTGCAGTCTCTGACCATCTCTTGTATCATTTCTGCAGTCTGTGACCATAAGCTGTATCATGCCTGCAGTCTCTGACCATCTCCTGTACCATGTCTGCAGTCTCTGACCATCTCCTGTACCATGTCTGCAGTCTGTGACCATCTCTTTTATCATGTCTGCAGTCTGTGACCATAAGCTGTATCATGCCTGCAGTCTCTGACCATCTCCTGTATCATGTCTGCAGTCTCTGACCATCTCTTGTATCATGTCTGCAGTCTCTGACCATCTCTTGTATCATGTCTGCAGTCTCTGACCATCTCTTGTATCATGTCTGCAGTCTCTGACCATCTCTTGTATCATGTCTGCAGTCTCTGACCATCTATTGTGTCATGTCTGCAGTCTCTGACCGTCTCTTGTATCATGTCTGCAGTCTGTGACCATAAGCTGTATCATGCCTGCAGTCTCTGACCATCTCCTGTATCATGTCTGCAGTCTCTGACCATCTCTTGTATCATGTCTGCAGTCTCTGACAATCTCTTGTATCATGTCTGCAGTCTCTGACCATCTCTTGTATCATGTCTGCAGTCTCTGACCATCTCCTGTACCATGTCTGCAGTCTGTGACCATAAGCTGTATCATGCCTGCAGTCTCTGACATCTCCTGTATCATGTCTGCAGTCTCTGACCATCTCTTGTATCATGTCTGCAGTTTCTGACCATCTCTTGTATCATGTCTGCAGTCTCTGACCATCTCTTGTATCATTTCTGCAGTCTCTGACCATAAGCTGTATCATGCCTGCAGTCTCTGACCATCTCCTGTACCATGTCTGCAGTCTCTGACCATCTCCTGTACCATGTCTGCAGTCTGTGACCATCTCTTTTATCATGTCTGCAGTCTGTGACCATAAGCTGTATCATGCCTGCAGTCTCTGACCATCTCCTGTATCATGTCTGCAGTCTCTGACCATCTCTTGTATCATGTCTGCAGTCTCTGACCATCTCTTGTATCATATCTGCAGTCTCTGACCATCTCTTGTATCATGTCTGCAGTCTCTGACCATCTCCTGTACCATGTCTGCAATCTCTGACCATCTCTTGTATCATGTCTGCAGTCTCTGACCATCTCCTGTACCATGTCTGCAGTCTCTGACCATCTCTTGTATCGTGCCTGCAGTCTCTGACCATCTCCTGTATCATTTCTGCAGTCCCTGACCATCTAGTGTATCATTTCTGCAGTCTCTGACCATCTCCTGTATCATTTCTGCAATCTCTGATACTGTTAATGCACTTAGAACTTACAAAAACCCCAAAACAGAAATGTAATATATTGAAGCGTACTGCTCTTTAAATGTGGTGTCTGCATTAGTTCTCCTTTTTTTAGGCTTTTTTTCCCTTTATTTTCACCTGGTGATCCCGCCAGTGACATGCCTCCTTAGGGTGTCTTCACTCAGTGCTGCCACTGATGAGGTGGCACTGATGTGCTGGCAATGATGAGATGGCACTGATAGACTGCACTGATGTGCTGGCACTGATGAGATGCCACTGGTATGCACTGATGAGATGCCACTGGTATGCATTGATGAGGTGGCATTGGTAGACACTGATGCGCTGGCACTGAAGAGGTGACCCTGGTATGCACTGATGAGGTGGCACTGATGGGCACTAATGAGGTGGCACTGAGGAGATGGCACTGGTATGCACTGAGGTGGCACTGATAGGCACTAATGAGATGGCACTGGTAGGCACTGACCATCTCCTGTATCATTTCTGACCATCTCCTGTACTATGTCTGGGATTCCTCCGTACAGTGACCGCCCTAGTGGTCCACTTTTATTTCCCTTTTTTTCGGATTTTTTTCC
>BLSH010213194.1:142965-164526 GCA_018402905.1 Glandirana rugosa | reverse complement strand
TTTTTTTATTGTGGGCGGGGTTCCCCTTAAAATATATGAAGGGTCTGTTAGGGACTTTTGGGGGAACCCTACGCAACTTTTTAAAAAAAATCGGAGCGGGGTTCCCCTCAAAATCCATGCCAGACCTGAAGGGCCTGGTATGGACTGGGGGGGGGGGGCAACGCAATGCTTTTTCTGTGATTTTATCTATTTTGCCGGGAATCGGCAATACATTACAGCCGCGATGATAAATGACAATTTTTCCTTTGGAAATATCATTTTGCTCTGGCTATGCTCTAAACATCACAGAGGTGCGCCCTTTTACAGGCAGACTAAGGGGACCCCCAAGGCACGATATTTAAAGGAATATTTCATTTTTATTGTTTCACTTTAAGCATTATTAAAATCACTGCTCCTGAAAAACAATAGGTTTAATAACTTTTTTTTGCATTTATACATGTCCCCAAGGGCAGGACCCGGGTCCCCATACACTTTTTAGGGCAATAACTTGCATACAAGCCTTTAAAATTAGCACTTTTGATTTTTCAAATTCGAGTCCCATTGATTTTAACGGCGTTCGCGTGTTCACACAAATTTTTTGCCTGTTCGCAAGTTCTGGTATGAACCGATCCAAAGGGTGTTCGGCCCATCCCTAGTTGTAAGTGCAATTCTATCCATTAAAGTGGTTTTACCTTGGGCTTTGGAAATAGATACAGAGACTGCAATGATATTCAGAGCTGCCTGAGTACAGGTGAAGCACGATATATTTTAAGATTTATTATTTATTACTTCTTACAGAGGTTACAGTACTCACAAAGACAATCCATTCATATCCTTTTCACTAAAAGAAAAAGGCTATCTTTGTTCAGGCAACATCCAGGGTCAGCATGTACTTCCTGAGCTAAAATGCCAGCTCAGAGAGTACACAACAATATAAATACTGGTGTCTGTGCAGTTTCTGGTTACAAATAGAGTTGATTGAACCTCTGGAAGTCCGGGTTCAGCAGGTTCGGCCGAACTTTGGGACAAAGTCCGGGTTCGGGTCCGGACTTGACCCGAACTTTGACCCGGACCCCGAACCCCATTGAAATCAATGGGGACCCAAACTTTTAGGCACAAAAATGGCTGTAACAAAGTCCTGGTAAGTCCTAGAGGTCTGCAAAAGGAAGGAAAATGGGGGTAAGAGTTGGACAAGTGCCCTACAAAGAAATGGGGATAGGGAAATAACTTAAAATAATTTTTAAACTAAAATCACATAAATGTAGGTGGATGTGGAGTTGGAGGTTGAGGAGGCAGTGAAAGTAGCGGTGGAGGAGGAGGAGGTAGCCAACACTGTTTTTTTTATTTTTCTGCAAGAAATCATCTCCAAGTTGTACAGGGAAAGTTTCCAGCTGTTGCTTTAAGGGAAAGATTATTGTTCTAAAATCATCTCCAAGTTGTATAGGCAAAGTTTATTCTAGCCGCATAGAGCCATATTAGTGTTGTAAAATCATCTCCAAGCTCCATTCATTAAGTGTATTGTAGCCGCATAGAGCCATATTAGTGTTGTAAAATCATGCCCAAGCTCCATTCACTAAGTGTATTGTAGCCACATAGAGCCATATTAGTGTTATAAAATCATGTCCAAGTTCCATTCACTATCACTAAGTGTATTGTAGCCGCATAGAGCCATATGAGTGTTATAAAATCATTGATTTTATAACATTAATAAGGCTCTATGCTGCTACAATACACTTAATGAATGGAGCATGGACATGATTTTATAACACTAATATGGCTCTATGCGGCTAGAATACACTTAGTGAATGGAGCTTGGACATGATTTTATAACACTAATATGGCTCTATGCGGCTACAATACACTTAGTAAATAGAGCTTGGACATGATTTTATAACACTAATATGGCTCTATGCGGCTAGAATACACTTAGTGAATGGAGCTTGCAGATGATTTTACAACAATAATCTTTCCCTTAAAGCAACAGCTGGAACCTTTCCCTGTACAAGTTGGAGATGATTTTAGAAGAATAATCTTTCCCTTAAAGCAACAGACTCTACCTAGTCCAGTCAGATCGTTCTGTGCAGCAGGATGAGGTCTGCAATCTGTCCCTCAAAATGAGCAGTACTAGTATCTCTCCCTAGTCCACAAGCAGATCCTTCAGTAATGCAGGATGAGATGTTCTGCAATCTGTCCCTCATTGAGCCAGCAGCATCCTCTCCCTAAACTATCCTGAGAGCATATGACATGCAGCACGGTGACTCCAGCCTCATATAGAGGCTGGGTCACATGGTTCACTGGCCAATCACAGCCATGCCATTAGTAGGCATGGCTGTGATGGCTTCTAGGGAAAACCAGTGAAACACTTGTTGATTAGCTGCCCTTGGCAGCTTTTCAACACATGTAATAAAATACCAGAACCCCGGACCCGAACCCGGACTTTTTTTGAAAAGTCCGGGTTCAGGTCCAGGTCCCGGACACCCAAAAGTTCAGTTCGGGTTCGGTCCGGGTTCGCTCAACTCTAGTTACAAATAACTGGCACAGATGAGCTATCTGTTGAATACTCACACCATGAGACTTATTACAAAGTTACAATGTTGCAGCCTGATGACTGGGGGAGATGAAACTTTCTCCTGCCTGCAGCAGACTGATCAGATCTTCTCAGCCTAAGCAAAACTGCTAGAAGCTCAAGGGCTCCTATTTAGGTCCCGTTCACATCTAGCAATTTTGGATTGCCTTGATTCTGCCTGTGATTCCAAATCGCAATGCAATGCTGACAAATTGCAGCACACTTGTTTGGGAGTCATTCATTTTTAATGGCACCTAACTGCAGTGCATTTTTATCATGATTATTGCGTGATAAATTGTGTTGCAATTGCAGCAAATCTCATTGCGCAAAGCTTGTTACCCAAAAGAAGCTCCTGCTCCTTTTTGGGTGACAAGCTTTGCGTGATGTGGTTTGCCGCAATTGCAGTGCAATTCATCGCACACCAATCATGGCATTGACGCTCTTTTTTTGTTTATAGCACAAAAAATAAAAACCTCAGAGGTAATCAAATACCACCAAAAGAAAGTTCTATTTGTGGGGAAAAAAAGGAAGTCAATTTTGTTTGGGTACAACGTTGCACAGCCTTGCAATTGTCAGTTAAAACGACGCATTGCCAAACTGCAAAAAGTGCTCTGGTTAGGAAGGGGGTAAGTCCTTCCGGGCCTGAAGTGGTTAACAAAACCGAAAAAAAACAAAACGCTTTAGATAGCTGCATCACATACACTTAAATAAATGGCACAGCTAATTTAACCACTTTCCCTATCACACCTGGTAATAAAATTGAAACAAGAAAAAAAACAATTGAATGGAGGAGTAGATTAAAGAGTTAATTAGGGCTGATTGGAGTAAACTAGAGGTTAATAAGGGGTTAAACAGAGTAACATTTTCTTGAAAAAAAATTACTTGCAGGGAAGTTCATCCCTTTGATCTGCAGATGTATGTACAAAATGTTACTTTGTATCTTTGTATTTTATGTCTCAACCGTTATTCCTAACACTCCATTCACGCTTGAGTGATCTGCAGTGACGGCTGCAACTGCTCCTTTTTTAGCTTTTTTTTTTTAGCGTTTTTTGAGCGGCACCATTCATTTGAATGTGCCTCCCTCTGCTCCAAAAATGCTCCAAAAGAAACTCATGTACCAAACCTTTGCGCAGAGCCAGGAGCGTTTGTGGTCACGATTTTTGTCGCTCAACAATCGCTGTAAAATCACCCAGTGTTTGGGGTGCCATTAAGAAGTAATGATATCGCAAACGCGTTCCGCTTTTTGCTGTGATTCTGAAATCGCAGGCAGAATCGCAGCGATTCAGCCCACAATCCAGAATGCTAATGTGTGAATAGAGCCTAAGGCCCCTTTCACACATACGGACCGTTTGTCCGTTTTTCATCCATCCGTTGAGGGATGAAAAACGGACATTAATGCAACTCTATGGAAAAACTGATGACAACTGATGATCAGCTATTTTCATCAGTTTTCATCCGCTTCCATCAGCATCCGTTTTTTTGAACGGATGAAAGTCCTATTTTTCATCCGTCAAAAAAACGGATCGAACGAAAAACGGATGTAAACGGACGAACGGTCAGTTTTTCATCCGTTTTTGCATTGGTAGTGAGTGTAAAAAAAAACTGATGACCACAGATGAAAAAACGGATGAAAAAAAGGGATGAAAAAAACTGATGAAAAACGGATGAACTGATAAACTGATGAACTGATGAACTGATGAACGGTCCGTGTGTGTGAAAGGACCCTAAGTCAGTCAACTTTTTTGACAGCAGCCGCTGGAATAGCTGCTCTGCGTACACAACAACTATAGCTTTGATTAATCAGAGCAGAGAATTACTGTGCAGTGGGAAGGCAGTTCCTGGCAGCAGGGCATAAGCACTAGACATGTTCCATGCATCTTGTGTACTATGATGACTTTTTTTGGCTTGTGTAGCATGTCCAAAATCTGGAACCAATTAAAGGGTCAGTGCATCTGTTCTGTACAGTTCCAACAAAACACGATACAATCCAGCATCCAGTTCAAAAAGGTGCTACTTTTCTGAAAACCATGGGCAGCCTGCCTGCAAAAACACAATGGTAGCTGAACCTGAATGGCAAGGTGGTTTAGAAGCTAGAAATGCACCCCATCTCGTTCACACTGCACAGAGACACATTGTGCTTTCTCTCCATGTAGCAGCAGTGGCTGAGCTCAGTGTTGTGTGACAATCACTGCTAAAGGGAGAAGGGGCACACTGTGCGCATGTGCTCAAATTGAATGAGCCATAGCGCCTGCTGGGGGTGCACTTCTAACCTCCAGTCCTTACTGCTGTTTTTGGTTATGATGGAAGGGGTTTAGTAACCTGGAGTTTTTGTGGGCAGGCCACTCGTGGCTTATTGATATAGAGTGGAAAAGGGGCACCTTTCTCTTGTTCAATATCTTCAGTAAATTTTTCAAGCAAGAAGTGATACAGTATGGCACATTTTGGTTGCAGAAAGTACAGTTTACACATCACATTAGAGTTTGTAAATTAGAGTATTAAGGGAACCATACAAGAATGGTGATGGAAATGAATAATAAGGTGTAAAAATGAGAAATGGGGTATGTGATTTGAAAGAATGATTTGAGATGGTCCTAGAGGGGCCTAAAACTATTTGAGGGGCAAGGCAGGGGATAAAGAGGAGGTATAGCAGAATATGTGTAGCAGTGAAGGACAATAAAGAAAGGGAGGGAAAGAATTAGGGGAAGGGGGGATATTAAAACAAGGTAAGTGTATTCTGCAGGTGCAACCTCTTTTAGAAGAAGGCCCAGCTCATATCCTGCTGCGAGGATAACATGAAGCCCAGGAATACCAGATAGTGAAATATTGGTCCATTGTATCAGTCAGTTTGACTTATATACTACTGTGGAGCATGATTTAGTCCTTGGACTTGGTTTTGGTCAAAGAAATTGGGCAATTTCCAGGGTTTGGCAATTGTTTTGCTGTGGTAAAAACATAAAGTAGTAAATTAAATTGTTTAAAAGTGCATATTGGGCTAAACAGACCTTGGAGCCCATAAGTTCTGAGATCATTTGAAATATGGAGTGGACCTAGGAGTGGACAGGTCCAACATTGGAGAAAGGTTTTCTCTAAAAAAGGGAGCGGCGGCATAGACTTTTTTTTATCATTGAAAAGCTTTCTAATATTCTTCTCAAAACACACAAGAAATTTAAAAAAAAGTCTGGGCCCTTGGATACAATATGCCCACCCTCCCCATGTCCTCTGAAAGCTATGCACAACTATAGGCACTGAATGCCCTGGGTTTCTGGCTGGAGTGTCCCCGAAATCCTCCTTTTGTTCTCTTCTTCTTTCCATTCTGCTCTATTTATCTCTTCCTTTCTTTTTCTTCTCTTGGTCCCCTGTTCTTGGAGGCCCTGACAACTACGTCTCTTGACTATCCTCTGAGCAAAGGCCCAATTCTCATATCTACTCCGGGAGTGTCTCCCGTTTTATGGTCATTACACTTTTGCCCCCCCTTTCCTTTGTGTCACCTATCCCTGTAGCTCATAATATGTGTATTGTTACTGTAAACCTAACATATTATGCCATACATTTAATCTGTATCATCATAACTGTTACTGTTTGCTATGGCTCACTTGGTACCTTTTTACAATGCCAATATTAGCCCTTGGGGAAAGGGATTAAAATAAAAGTTGGCACTGCATCCCAATTATAAGAGAAAACCAAAAAAGAACAAAAATAGGGATTTTTAAGGTGCAATTAACACAAAATTAATTGTAAAATCATTATTTATTTTATATCCATAAAATCACAATGTTGAGCAAACAGGCACATTTTACATGTTCCATGCTAAAAATGATGCATCCATCTCAATATGTTTCGCCAATTATGTAACAGCTTCTTCAGGAGTACATGCATCAATCTAAATGAAACAACAAATGTTCCATAAGAAGAAATGAATTAAGAAATATCAAAACATTATAATATATCATGTATTTACAACATCAAAGAAAAAAAACAATGTATATACAAAAACATACGTAATACAATTCCTGTGTATTGATTATCCAATAAAATATTGGCTGTTCCACATTTATCCATATTTATTCATTTGTATTACATACCTGTTAATTTTCAGCAAGATATATACATTTGCAGTAACAATTGGCATCCATGGAAAAATAGTCTAGGCACCTGATAGATATCCATAGGGAGGATAAAGGTCCAGGCTACACAGAAAATATATATTTAAAATTAAACTATGCTTATAGCTATATTATTTGTTATTCAATCAAAGTCTACAGCCATGCTTTGGGGTATGTGATCCAGAGCATGATGCCTTGACATCCCCTTCATTTTGGGATGTATTGGTGTTATGTCTTGGAGACTATTGATTCAGGACTGTGAATGGGGCAGTACCTCATCCCACCTTTGGGTGGAGAGGTGCTGCGGCATGTCCTGGGATCGATTGCATACTTGGAAGGAGTTGTGTACTTCCTCCCTGTTGGGTTCTAAAGTGCGAGGCTTGAATACAATGGAGCCTCGCCCTCGGAGCCTCCTGGTGACATCTTTCACGCATGTACTATAGGATCTCAGGCATCCGTGCGCCATTCCTGATGTCACACGCCAGGGGGCGTGGGAGGGATAAAAGGCCAGCCAGTGAGCGGCCATTTTGCTGGTGCCACGAGGAAGCAAAGAAGCAAATGAGATCTGAGAACAAAGTAAGATAACAAAATAGAGGAAATACACCAGAAATATGTTTTATATTAATAGTAATTATAGTAAGCTCTTTACTAATTACATTGGGAGTTGAATATATATATTTACCCTCTTTGTTTTAAATAAAACTGGGGCCATTACAGTTACTATAATATATGTTAATGGGTTATCTGGATAGGAATCGCTCTATAGTGAACCCAGAATCTAACCAAGATAATAATAAATAATGGAAAATCAATAATATATTACTATTTGGTCACCATACAATGCTCCCCTAATGTTAGTAATTAATAACTATAAAAATATAGAACTAAAAATAGTTTATTAATACATAAACACTGTAGCCATGGCCCGACCCTAGAGGCCATCCAGAGCCAGGGACAGCTGACATCTCACAGAGTTGGTTACTAGGCATAGTGGGTGCAGGTTGAAGAATTGTGTTGGGCGCCAGACACTTTGATGATGCAGAATAAAAGAGATTTATTTTCTCTTAAAGAACTGGGAAGAGAGGGTTAGGGCCAGGACATCCTTTGGGTGGGTGCAAAAGCACTTAGCAGACTCCGAGAGTCACAAAAATGGGACAATGAGATAGTTGTATAGTCCCACAGGCTTTCTCACTAAACTCTGCCTGACAAGGACAATTTCCTTTGCTATTGAACTTGTACTTTGGAGTTCAACACAGATCAATACACATACCAAACTTGGTATCCCCGTTGTGTAGACCTGGCCTCCATCTCACAGCCTCCCGCTGCAGCTTCATGAGCTTACACTCACAGTCTCTTAACAAGACTCCTTGGACTCCAACTGCCACTGGATCTCTTGATCTTCACACAGCCAACTGCTGTACCTTCCGAGTGTCCCCTCGCTAATCTGCTGGGTCCCTTACTCGGCTCTTCAGCCCAACTGCTGAACTCTCTTGCAAGCATCTCCCCTTTTATCCTACTGGGTTCCTAGCCTGGCTTCCGCTGAGACTTTCTCAACTTCTCCACCGTCCCCGGTTGGTGAAAAAGGCTGCTCTTGTACTCTCTCGGACTGTAAATTCTGGCCTCTGATAACAGAAGCGTTGTCCCTTGAGGGCGACAGTTTCCCCTTTACCTCTGGCCCTGGTTCACACTTTGCCTCTGGTGACAGGAATGGTTGTCCTCCATTTGCAACTCTGTCCCTTCACCTCCGACAAAGAGGGTTCTCTGGCCGGCAGAACTCGCACAACTTGGCTAGGCTTCCGACATAAAGCAACAACCCTGCGCTGCTGCTTTTGGTCCTGGGTAGGCCTCAGACTGCCTAGCAACCAGGCACTCCCAGATAGGCCCCAGGCTTCTGGCCTAGCAACCAAGAGTCTTCAACACACGTCCACTCAGACAGCCGTCCGGGCGGCACAGAACAGCGATCACCTGACTCCTCTGAAATAAATAGGCTCTCCCAGCAGGCCATGGGGCCCAAGAAAAGCCCTGCCAATTGGCTAGAGCAGCCTATCCACTCATATTCCAAGTTCATAGACACTTTATCACCCCAATGCCATTAGTAGCAGCGCCACCCAGTGGCAGAGGAGAGAGGTGCCTCAAGCTCAGAATTAGGGAAAGAATCAGGAGATCACCTAACAATTGACCAGGCTTGTTACCACCTAGCAAACTAAATTTAACAGCATCACTGTTCAAGACCAGGGGGCTACAACATTATAATAAAAATCTTGACATATCCCTATTTTAGATCTATTGATTCCTACAGTATCTCACAAAAGTGAGTACACCCCTTACATTTTTGTAAATATTTTATTATATCTTTTCATGTGATAACACTGAAGAAATGACACTTTGCTACAATGTAAAGTAGTGAGTGTACAGCTTGTATAACAATGTAAATTTACTGTCCTCTCAAATTAACTCAACACACAGCCATTAATGTCTAAACCGCTGGCAACAAAAGTGAGTACACCCCTAAATGAAAATGTCCAAATTGGCCCCAAAGTGTCAATATTTTGTGTGGCCACCATTATTTTCCAGCACTGCCTTAACCCTCTTGGTCATGGAGTTCACCAGAGCTTCACAGGTTGCCACTGGAGTCCTCTTCCACTCCTCCATGACATGTTGTTACCACGTTGGAATACTGCCCTGTGGCCCAGTCTCCAAAAGGGAGGGGATCATGTTCTGCTTCAGTATGTCACAGTACATGTTGGCATTCATGGTTTCCTCAATGAACTGTAGCCCCCCAGTGCCAGCAGCACTCATGCAGCCCCAGACCATGACACTCCCACCACCATGCTTGACTCTAGGCAAGACACACTTGTCTTTGTACTCCCCACCTGATTGGGCCACACACACTTGTCACCATCTGAACCAAATAAGTTAATCTTGGTCTCATGGTTCCAGTAATCCATGTCCTTAGTCTGCTTGTCTTCAACAAACTATTTGTGGGCTTTCTTGTGCATCATCTGTCTAGGCTTCCTTCTGGGACAACAGCCATGCAGAACAATTTGATGCAGTGATGCAGTATAGTTTGAGCACTGACAGGCTGACCCTCCACTCCTTCAACCTCTGCAGCAATGCTGGCAGCACTCATACGTCTATTTATCAAAGACAGCCTATGGATATGACGCTGAGCACGTGGACTCAACTTCTTTGGTCAATCATGGCAAGGCCTGTTCTGAGTGGAACCTATCTTGTTAAACCGCTGTATGGTCTTGGCCACCATGTTGCACCTCAGTTTCAGGGTTTTGACAATCTTCTTATAGCCAATGCCATCTTCATGTAGAGCAACAATTCTTTTTTTCAGATCCTCAGAGAGTTCTTTGCCATGAGGTATCATGTTGAACTTCCAGTGACCAGTATGAGAGAGTGAGAGTGATGACACCAAATATATCACACCTGCTCCCCATTCACACCTGAGACCTTGTAACACTAATGAGTCACAAGGCACTGGGAGGGAAAATGGCTAATTGGGACCAATTTGGACATTTTCACTTAGGGATGTACTCACTTTTGTTGCCAGTGTTTTAGACATCATTAGCAATTACATTTTATTAGAATTTTTTTACAAAAAAACACACACAAAACACATAGCCAGGGATAGCATATTCCCTTATTATCCTTAAATTAAAAGAACAGGAGTTGGATCCAACCTCTACGCTAATTCAAGCCTGCTAGAAATATGATCAGTATACATGTGTATTTCTATCTGTTCTTTCATAGTCTCTCTGTTAAGTATTCATGTATACCTCATGGGTTAAAAACTGCCCCAAGAAGGTAAAAAAAAAAAACACAACAACACAAACGTACTCAAACAGACACACAACTCAAATATCTGGGAAGCCGCTTCCACGGTCACAAAGCCACCAACCTAGGCCCCCACCACACGTGTATATGGAGACTATTCACAAATAGGATCTCAGAATGTCACAGCTCCAGAAGTTGATCCAGGGTGTCCACAAAGCCATAAACTTATGGTAACCTCCCTGTATACTTGCTGTTATCTCCTCCATTCTCTTTAATTGGTTCACTTCAACTATCCACTCTTTAATAGTGGGAGCGGCTGTGTACACCAATGTCTGGGTATGAGTGTTCACGCTGCAGAGATAAGACAGGGGAGTAATCCCTTTTTAACCTCTCTCAAGGTGCCCAGGTATATAGATAGTAAGGCTATTTTCAGAGACACTTGGTAGGGTGTGCCCATGACGGAGGAACAGATTTGGCACACCAGCTCCCAATATGCTTTAATCCGGGGGCAGGTCCACCAAATATGGAGCATTGTACCCACATCTCTTCTGCAGCACCAGCATTCCTTCGGATATAATGGAGATATTCTGTGTAGCTTAGCCAGGCTATACCATCTAGTTAGTATTTTATAGTTTTTTTCTTAACCACTTCAGCCCCAGAAGGATTTCCAGCTTTAGGACCGGAGCCCTTTTTGCGATTCGGCACTGCGTCGCTTTAACTGAAAATTGTGCGGTCGTGCGACGTTGTACCCAAACAAAATTTGCGTCCTTTTTTTCCCACAAACAGAGCTTTCTTTTGGTGGTATTTGATCACCTCTGCGTCATTTCTGATCGCCGCTATAAACAAAAGAAGAGCGACAATTTTGCAAAAAAACCCAAATTTCTTACTTTTTGCTAAAATACAAATACAAAAAAAAACATATAAAAAAACATTTTTTTTCACCGTTTATGGCCGATTTATATTCTTCCTCATATTTGCGATAAAAAAACCCGCAATCTGCGTTTATTGATTGGTTTGCGCAAAAGTGGTTGCGTTTACGGATGATGAGAATTCATTTTTGGGGTTTTTATTTTTTTTTTATTTTTTACTAGTAATGGTGGCGATCTGCGATTTTTAGCGGTACTGCGATATTTTAGCGGACATGTCGGACCATTTTGACACTTTTTTGGGACCATTGGCATTTATACAGCGATCAGTGCTATAAAAATGCTCTGATTACTGTGTAAATGCCATTGGCAGTGAAGGGGCTAACCTGCAGGGGGCGCTGTAAGGGTTAACTATGTTCCCTGGGCGTGTTCTAACTGTGGGGGGACTGCCCTAGCTGGGGAAGGGAAGTGGTCACAGCCTCCATATACAGGAAGGCTGTGATCACAGCCCTTCCCCCTTCACAGAATGGAGGTCCGTGTTTACATACACGGACCTCCGTTCCTTCACTCCGGGGGGGCCATCACGGGTAGCCGGCGGCAATCGAAGCCGCCGCACCCGCTCCCTGGCCCTCCCCGAACACAGTGGGCGTGCGGGCGCACCTCCGGCGGCGCGCGCGCTCACAGTGCGCTTTATCGCAGCCGCCGTCGTATGACGGCGATTTGCGATAACGAACCACCTTGTCGCCGTCAACCTGCGGTTGGCGGTCGGCAAGTGGTTAAGTAAAAGTTGAAGGACTAGATTTGAAATTTAGCAAAAAATCTTCTTCCATTCTTCTGCGGTGATTGAATAACCCAATTCTCTCTCCCAGTCTCTGATATAGTACGGGCCTATGGGAAATGCATGGGATAGGAGTATACCATATATCATGGATATGGTGCTAGAGTGCACTGTGTGCCCACTGCACAGAGACTCAAATGAAGTTAGGTCCCTACACAGTGATCCCATTCTTAATAGATGTATATAATAATCTTGGAGCTGGAAATAATGGAACCACTGACCCAGATAGTTGCTCTCAGTAGTCATTATCGTTTTAAGCGCCTGCAGTCCTTTTGGCGTGAGTACTCTTGCATAATCGGAGAGGCAGCTGACAGTGTCCATCGTAGAAACCTATCTGACGACATACCCGGCAAAAATTCCGGGTTACCCATAATTGGGGTTAATGGACCCCGAAGAAACACCCCGTTTTTTAACAGTCCTGTCCCAAACTCTTAATAGGGATTGAGTCAGTGTTGGAAGTGTTTGTCCAGATGGGTGTAACTTTGGCGTGGTCCACAGCAGATAGGTCAAAGGAACAGTTGTTATTTGTTGTTCGATGGCTATCCATTGTTTTGTTCACCCACGGTGGAACCAGTCCAGTATTCTAGTCAATACTGCTGCTGTATAATAAAGTTCCATGTGCGATAGGCCTGCTCCTCCCTCTGTCTTCCGCTTTACTAGAATATCATAGCGAAGTCTGGCCGGCCATATATACCTAAGTAGACTAGATCTTAAGGACCGAAAGAAGGCCTGTGGAAGAGCTATTGGTAGTGTCTGATATAGGTATAAAAATCGAGGTAGGATATCCATCTTGTATATTGCCATTCTCCCTAGCCAAGAGTGTTTCCCTTTGGCCCTTGACTGCAAACTACTAATCGTTGAGTTAAGCAAAGGAAAATGATTCAGTTCATACATTTTTTTCTTCAGAGAGGGCAATATTCACCCCTAACTATTTAAGAGATTGTGATTCCCACCGAAGTGCGAAATTATTTTCAAATATTTATTTTTCTATTCTTGATAAAGTGATATTAAGACAACGAGATTTTGTGACATTTACATTGACATTACAGTAAAATCCAAATTTTTTGAGTTCATGGAGAATGTTTTGGAAAGCTATTCCTGGATTAGATACATATATAAGTAAATCATCGACAAAGATACTTAATTTATATAAATTGCTGCCCACCCGGACCCCCTGTATTGAGGGATTAAACCACAGAGCCAATGCCAGGTGTTCCATGGCCAGGATGCACAGATAGGTTGATAAAGGGCATCCCTGGTGGGTCCCATTTAAGATTCTTACAGGTGAAGATAATGTCCCTTTAATCTTTATCCTTGCAGATGGAGCAGTATATAGGGCCATTATTTAATGTATAAATTCTACCAGAAGGCCTGTTTGTTCCAACGATGCTGCCATAAACTTCCAGTTTAAGTGCTCAAAGGCCTTTTCCACATCTAAAGATAGAAGACAGAGCGGGCTCTTTGATCTTTGGGCATGATGTATCAAAAGGCTTGTCTTTAGGATATTATCACGAGCTTCCCTATTAGGTACAAATCCCACCTGGTCCAACCCCATATTAAGGAGGGGATTACAGTTTGTAGATGCATAGCCAATAATTTTGCATAGATTTTTAGGTCCACATTTATCAAGGAGATGGGCCTATAGCTAGAACATTGAGTAAGATCCTTTCCTGCTTTTGCTTTGAGAGTGATATGGGCTTCCTGTGCTTGTTTAGTAAATGGGCATCGTTATAAAGGTTACATAAGGTAGGGTTAAGGATGTCTCCAAATTGCTTATAGAAGGTACCTAGAAATCCATCAGGCCCAGGACTTTTACCTGGTTTCAGGGATTTGATGACCTGGGTAACTTCTACCATTGAAAAGAGAATCAGGAGGCCCTTTACATCTTCCTCTGACAGACTCGGTAAACCAGTATGATGAATATAATCAGAGAGTTGTAGATGACTGGGTCTATCTAATGTTAATGCATTTGAGTCCTTTAAGTTGTATAGTGAGGAATAATAATCATGAAAAGTAGAAGCTATTTGTTCGGTGGCACATACTAGGCCACGTTGGGGACATTGCACCTTAGGAATATAGCATCTAGACTGTTTCTTAGAAATCGAACATGCTAGAGCTTTACTACACTTATTACCATATTCATAGAGAACATGTTGTGTACATTCCTTATGTTTCAGAAAAACTTTGTCGAGTAATGAGTACAATTGAGATCTCTTTTGCTGAAGAGATTAAAAAGTAGAGGCCTCTAAATTATTTTTATGTTTAATTTCTAAGTCGTGAATCTCCTCCACCAAGGAAGCCATAGTGAAGGCCCTTTCTGTACTCAGTCTTGTGCCATGGGAGATTAGTATTCCCCTCAATACGCACTTCAGTGCCTCCCACTTTGTAGGTAGCGTGGTTGTATCATTTTTGTGATCAATGAGAAAAGTTGAAATTGTCTCCTCTATGGCCTTCCTCATCAGGGTTGTTTTTAAAAGGTTCTCATTCAATCCCCAAGTAGATTTCAATTTATTAGTATTAGGGAGCTTCACTGAAAAAAATAGTGGAAAATGATCTGACCACTTTTGTATACCTATCTCAGATTACCGTTCCCAGTCTAATAAATGATCAGAGATTAAAAAATAATCTATCCTGCTATGTGTATTAAATGTAAAATCCTTGCCCACTGGGTGTAAAACACGCCAGACATCTACTAGCTGGCAAGAATGGAGCAATCGTTTCAGCCTATCCAAGCGAATATGGGAAATATGTGGTTTAACCGTTGAAGTATCCATTATTGGATCCAAAGTTAGATTCAAGTCACCACCCAGAACTAGGACTCCCTCCTGGAAGTCTCTAAGTTTATTCAAGATCACAGTCAACATGGTGGCTTGTCCCTGGTTTGGTGCATAGATATTGAATAACGTAAATAGTTGGTTAAAAATTTTACATTTAACAGATATCTTCCCTTAGGATCAATTAGCTTTTGTACATCAGAGAATGCGATAGAGGAATGCAGGCCAATTCAGGAGTACATGCCTCAATCTAAATTAAACAACAAATATTCCATAAGAAGAAATTAATTAACAAATATCAAAACATTATAATATATCATGTATTTACACCATCAAAGAAAAAAAAATGATTTATCTACAAAAACATGCAATTCCTGTGTATTGATTATCCAATAAAATATTGGCTGTTCCACATTTATCCATATTTATTCATTTGTATTACATACCTGTTAATTTTCAGCAAGATATCTACATTTGCAGTAACAACTGCCATCCATGGAACAATAGTCTAGGCACCTGATAGATAGCCATAGGAAGGATAAAGGTCCAGGCTACACAGACAATATATATTTAAAATTAAACTATGCTTATAGTTATGCTATTTGTTATTCAATCAAAAAAATGAATTCATTAACTTACAAAAAAATCTGAATTTTCTACATACAGTATCTTGCAAAAGTGAGTACACCCCTCACATTTTTATAAATATTTCATTCTATCTTTTCATGTGACAACACCGAAGAAATGACACTTTGCTACAATGTAAAGTCGTGAGTGTATAGCTTGCATAACAGTGTAAATTTGCTGTCCTTGCTGTCCGTGTGAGAACGTCCCTCTCCAGGCTTCCATGCTGTCTCCAGTCCTCTAAGCCCTAAGCTTAGCCTTAGCCCTAAGTCCTAAGCTTCTCTAAGTGGGGATTGATGTGACGTCACCGCCGCTACTACTGCCTGAGTAGCTCACCTGCGGGGTCTGGTGGTCCATTCCGGATGGTTGCTTGCTCCCCGCTCTGCCTGCCTGGTGCTGGTGCTTGAATCCGGAGCCTGGGAGCCGCGTTGGAGTCGTGTTGGAAGGGGCATGGAGCTGCTGGTTGCCCGGCACCGCGATTTGAAGCCAGCATCATCCGCATAACCTGCCACTGTGTCTG
This sequence comes from Glandirana rugosa, assembly GCA_018402905.1. Classification (NCBI taxonomy): domain Eukaryota; kingdom Metazoa; phylum Chordata; class Amphibia; order Anura; family Ranidae; genus Glandirana; species Glandirana rugosa. Next base: position 148,473 of record BLSH010213194.1, on the reverse strand, counting down.
TCGGTCCTTCCGCCTCATTTGGAGCCACTCAGCACTGTTCAGCATTGGTTGGCTCGGCTTCAGCCTCACGGGTCACTCGGAGTCCCTAAGGAGTGGGCGCTGCGGCTGAGGAAGCTCTCTTCTGGATCCTTCAGAGCCGCTCAGCAGTTCCCAGAGCGATCACCAAAGCAGCTAGACTGAACTCTCTAAACGGATATCTCTGAGCTGCTGGTGGTGCCTGGAGTGCCTAGAGTGCCCACAGCTGTGCATTTCTGCTTGTGGAGCCCCCCGTTAGACTACTTGGAACCCCTGGGCATATTCAAAGCACTCATTGCTTGGATGGTGGTGGACCCCTTAGAGCTACCTCAGAGAGATTTAAAATCAGGCAGGAAATAGTCACCATTAGATGTATTGGCTACAGCATATAACTGCTGTTGCCATTGGATCGGGCAGGGCTTTTAGAGCAGTGTGATATCGCCTGCAACAGCTGCTGTAGCCTTTTCCAATATGCCTGATTGATGTGTCCCCATTCCCTGTAACTGGTATTAGAGGAGGTATTGGATATATTGGAGGTATTGGATAGGAACTGGATAGACACTGTGGCATTGAGGTTCATTTTCTGCTTGAACCAATATACCTGCCAGCCTCCACTTTCTTGCTGTATGCCTATCTGCATCTTTGGGAGCCACTTATCATGGATTGCCCACTGACCAACAACAAATAACTCAGTACTGCTTATATTAAGCTACTGAGAACTGTGTTTGGGTGGGACTCACTTGGAGACGATACAAAATTAGTAAAAGCACGAGGAGGAAACCTTGCAAAACTGTAGGGCCGATCTGCCAGAAGAAAGAATGGATATAGGGACCTATTTTCATAGTACCCGCTCCCATAAGCATAGCACATCCCATAAGTCCCCTAATACGGTAGCGGGTAGAAGTAGCCAAAGTGGCCATGAAACACTACAACGACCACAACACTCTTCCCATAGGCCTAGCAAGGCTCTCCAGGGTCAGGACAAAGACAGTATACAATCAGGAAGTAAAGAAGAACTCTCAGTTGCTGATGATCGTCTTGGGAAATTCCTAAGTCTACTGCCTACCAAAAGAGATATGGAGTCCATGTTCCATCGGATGGAGAACAGCCACAAAAGAGACATGGCTGAGCTGAATAAGAGCCTTCAGAGTTTTCATGACCGAGTGGAGGCAGAGGATCATATTATTCCCAATGATCACAGGACACTCAGGGGTCCAAGCAGCTCTTACTGAACAACACACTCAATTGCAAGCCCTATGGTCTCATATGGATGACATGGAGGATCGTCATAGATAAAATAATATTTGCCTTAGAGGTGTCCCAGAGGCAATAAGCAAAGAAGAGCTTTTGCCATTGATTAAAGAGATTTTCCTCTCCTCTGCCTTTGACACAGTGGACCACCGCCTCCTCCTCAAAAAACTCCACGCCTTTGGTCTCTGCTACTGTACTCTTCGCTGGTTCTCATCCTACCTATCCTACCGCTCCTTCAGCGTCACTTACAACTCTACTTCCTCCTCTCCCTTTCTCTGTTGGTGGTCCCCAAGGTTCTTTTCTTGGACCTCTCCTTTTTTCAATCTACACCACCTCCCTGGGTCAGTTGATTGCCTCCTATGGCTTTCAGTATCATCTCTACGCTGATGACACACAAATCTATCTCTCAACCCCCCAGATCTCTCCATCTGTCTCCTCACGCATCACCAACTTACTAACACACATATCAGCCTGGATGTCACATCACTTCCTCAAACTCAACCTATCCAAAACAGAGCTGATGATATTTCCTCCCCGACGTGCCACTTCCCCTGATTTCAATGTCAAAATCAACGGCTCAACTATCAAACCGTCACCCCATGCCAAGGTCCTAGGTGTAATCCTGGACTCCGAATTAACCTTTCAGCCCCACATCCAAACTCTATCCAAAATTTGCCGCCTCAACCTCCGCAACATCTCCAAGATATGCCCCTTCCTAACCAATGACACCACAAAGCTTCTAATCCACTCCCTGGTCATCTCTCGCCTCGACTACTGCAACTCCCTCCTCACTGGCTTACCTCTAAATAGCTTATGCCCACTTCAATCCATTATGAACGCTGCCGCCAGGCTCGTCCACCTTAAAAACCGCTCTGCGTCTGCTACACCCCTATGTCAATCCCTCCATTGGCTACCACTCAACCAACGTATTATTTTCAAGATACTAACAATAACTTATAAAGCCATTCACAACCTGGCCCCCAGCTACATCGCTAACCTGGTCTCAAAATACCAACCAAATCGATCTCTTCGCTCCTCCCAAGACCTCCTGCTCTCTAGCTCCCTTGTAACCCTATACCATGCTCGTCTCCATGACTTCTCCAGAGCTTCTCCCATCCTCTGGAATGCTCTACCCCAATCTGTCCGACTTTCTCCTACTTTGTCTACCTTCAGACAATCCCTGAAAACTCATCTCTTCGGAGAAGCCTATCTGGCTCCCACCTAACAACTGTACATTTATCTCCTCCATTAGCACATCCCCCACAGTTATTCCCTCTTGTATCTCTTGACCTTCCCTCTTAGATTGTAAGCTCTAACAAGCAGGACCCTCTGATTCCTATTGTATTTAAGTGTATTGTATTTGTACTGTCTACCCTCAAGTTGTAAAGCGCTGCGTAAACGGCTGGCGCTATGTAAATCCTGTATAATAATAATTTTCAATTCTCTTCTAGGTAAACCAGCTACAGAACATATTGAGATTGACAGGGTACATTGCATACCTGGTGCTTCAAACTCTGCTAATGCTCAACCTAGAGATGTGTTATGCAGGGTGCACTTTTATAAATGCAAGGAGGAAATTTTGAATAAAACACGAAGTCATGGACCAATAGACTCAAATGGGGCCCAAATTACGCTCTATTCGGATCTCTCTCACTGAACTCTTGCTAAAAGTAGATCCTTATGGGCACTAACTAGAGCCCTTACTGAGGCTGGAATAACCTACAATTTGAGGTACTTATTTCACCTTTTGGCTAGTAAAAATGGCCGTGCCTTTACACTCAGATCACCAATGGACTGTTCAACCTTTTCAAAAAACTTGGGCATCCTGTTAGTTGAATTAGATCCATGGCCTGATCCCCCCATGACACGTCTCTTTGAATTACCATCATGGAAACCATGGATTCCAGCAAAATCTCCAAAACACTGGCAAAATCAATGAATCAGTTGTGGAATTATTATTAGAGTCTGGTCACCAATAAGCACAGTTTTATATATATATTAAGGGGGAAAGGAAAAAAATAAATAAACATTTTTTTTTTTTTTTTTTTGCTAATTGCTGTAAAGAGTCACTTTGGGATATGTGAATAACGATGTGAGAGACTTTTTGCTGAACATTAGTTTAACAGAGTACATAGGCATTATAGAGGATTTAGGAAGGGGGAGGGGTAAAAAATATGAACAAGATGTGTGTCTACGAACAAGATATACTATTTTGTTTACTACCAATAAAGATATATGATTAATGTTGGTAGAGACTTCTGTTGCATACTAGATCTCTGGGGCACGCAGTCTTTAGGCACTATGGAGACCATATTTTTTTTTTTTTTTGGGCTCCATGAACAGTTTTGTTTACTATCAATAGAGATATATGACTAATATTTGTAGAGACTTTTGCTGCACACTAGATTTCTGGGGCCCGCAGTCTTTAGGCACTATAGAAGCCACTTTTTTTTCTTCCCTTTTCTTCTTTTCTCTCCTTTGGAGCTGGTTCCATTACTATGTAGGCTGGTGGTGTATTTTTCCACAGCGGTTCATGTGCCCTAAATGTCTTAAAGATTGCAATGTGTGTGGCCTTCAGTAAAACCTAAACCACATTTACCTATAGAAGGATGAATAGGACTGGGGACAATGGGAGTCTGGACAGGCTGTCAGACCCCATCTCCCCCTCTTCTTTTTTTTTTTTTTTTTTCCATTGGGAGCACCCTTGGGCGTTTGGTCGGGAGGTGTGGATTTTTTTAAGGTGAATTGCGTGGTCTTTTTTCTGTTCTGTTTTCTTTTTTTTTTCTTTTCTTTTTTTCCCAATGGAATTGGTATGCTATTGCAGGGCTAAAGATCCTCCTGGATACACCGTGACACATGGGTTGTCAGTGATATCCATGGTATCTCTGCTTCTGATGGGAGGGGATTTCTTCTTCTCTTTTTTCTGAGTTTTTCTATTTGTTTATGTAAATGTTGTTTTATGTTGTGTATTTCTGGGGTGCTGCCTTCGGGACTATAAGCCACCTGCCGGGTCTATCCGAGACTCATTTCCAACCACCATAAGGACTGTTAGGTTTGGATCTTTGAATGTCAGAGGCTTGAATACACCACAAAAAAGATTGCAAATAATATACGACATGCATAAGCAAAGGGTAAGCATTCTGTTTTTACAAGAATCTCATTTTAGATCTTCATCAGCTCCATCAATGCCCAGGTAGGTATTATTCATCCTGGTTTAAGAGTCATAACCCAAGTGGCAAATCAAAAGGCATGGCGATTGGCCTGCATTCCTCTATCGCATTCTCTGATGTACAAAAGCTAATTGATCCTAAGGGAAGATATCTGTTAAATGTAAAATTTTTAACCAACTATTTACGTTATTCAATATCTATGCACCAAACCAGGGACAAGCCACCATGTTGACTGTGATCTTGAATAAACTTAGAGACTTCCAGGAGGGAGTCCTAGTTCTGGGTGGTGACTTGAATCTAACAAATATTCTTATGGAATATTTGTTGTTTAATTTAGATTGAGGCATGTACTCCTGAACAAGCTGTTACATAATCGGTGAAACATGTCGAGATGGATGCATCATTTTTAGCATGGAACTTGTAAAATATATTAGTTCGCTCAATATTGTGATTTTATGGATATAAAATAAATAATGAATTTACGATTAATTTTTTTGTTAATTGCACCTTAAACATCTCTATTCTTGTTGTTTTTTGGTTTTCTCTGGTACCTTTTTACAATGTTGATTACACTTGAATATTTGTACAGGTCATACCATGTATCTTCCAAAATTTTAATAAAGACCTCTTGAAAGTGAAAAAGGGCGAGTGTGCAGGTACATAGCAGGTATTGGGTTGGTGCTAAATACCAACATCTCTACTTGGTGCTTACTAGTAGGACGATATGTGGTACAGCGATGGTAGAAGGAGAGTTGTAGGAGGATTTATGTAGGTATTCACCCGTCGTCTAAACCGTTGTCTACACCTACGTGTTCTAACCAATGTCCTTTGTTACCTTAGGACAAGAGTGATACGGTATCGTCAGGTCTAGTTGATATTTCAGGACTCTACAACCATAAATCGTGGTTGGGTTATGGACGATACATGGACGTGTGAGCGGGAAAAAGTGAAAGTTCTCCAGAAATAATTTTAAAACCTTCTATGTACCATACTGGACATGTTTATAAGTTCACATTAGTTGTAACATTTTTCCATGGTCTCTTTTGGTTTTTTGTTGTTCTTATCTCTACAA
>BLSH010213194.1:126568-142560 GCA_018402905.1 Glandirana rugosa | reverse complement strand
TCTTCCACTGTCTCCATAAAATGATCTGACATTTAAAGAGCCAGGGGACACACTGCACATGCTCAGTTTGGTGTGTATTGCTAGAGAGTTTTTTTTTCTTCTTGGGAGTATGCATGTGATCAGCACAGGGCCAATCAGCACTGTCCAGACAGAGGGTCAGGGGTCCTGAATTCTCATTGGACAATTGTGAGAGATAGAAAAGTCTTCCTACATGCTTTAACCACTTCCACACCACACGTAGTATATTTACTGCGGTAGTGTGGACGTGTCCCGCGAATCGCTATAAATAGGCGGCGATCGCGGGCACAGCTGGTCGCGGTGGTCCCATTCGCTACAGGACCGTTGAATCCACAGGAATAGACCAATGGATTTTGATCTATTCCTGTTGATCGGTCCAGTGAATGGGATGCCTTCCCCTGTCTGTGTAATGTAAACACAGGCAGGGGAAGTGATGTCATCTCCCCTCTCTGCTTTCTTTTCTGTTGCAGAGAGGAGAGAGGACATCAGAAACATGAGTTGCACTAACACTACACTGACTCCAGTACAGGTAGGCACTCTTTTAACCCTTTGATCGCTCCCTGATCGCCCCCCCAGTTAACCCCTTCACTCCTGTCACCCCCTGTCACAGTATCATATAGTGCAGTGATCTGATTTTTACAGATCGCTGTACTTGTGACCCTTGTGACACTAAATCAGTGTTAGGGTAGGTTAATAGTAGGCCTAGGTAGGTGTAAATACCCCCTTGCCCCCCAATAAAGTTTTTAACCCCTTGATTGCCCCCTGTCACCTGTGACCACCGTATAAGTGTCACGGGTGACGCTAGCTAGCTATATAGATTTTTTTAATCAGATTACCTGCCGTATATTATTTTATATACCTTTTATAGATTTTAACCCCCTATCGCCCGGCGGTGACCCCAGTTAGGTTTTAGCATGTGTTAGGGTCAGCGTAAACACCAGGCAGGGCCAGTTAGTTAGGTACTCTGACACGCACACACAAACATTAGATAGGTGTTAGATACTATTGTAGTATCTGATCAGATCAATATCTGCGATCTGATCAGATATATGTTAGTGTCCCCACTAGATTACTTTTCTAAAAAACTCAGCGTTAACGGGGTCAGCCCAGATACCCGCATCTGCGTTTAGCCTCACTGCCCAGCCCACCCAAGTGCAGGATCAGTAGAACGCTGACACTTACCAATCACACAACCCATATCTGCAGTGTTCGCAGAGATCACTCCCAATCCCTGTGAAATCTGACAGTGAATTTGGTAGCGACTTGACACCGGCTCTGACAACCAGGTGCACTTTTTTGCCTGTGAGTCACACTAGTGTACCTATAAATTTAGAAGCCATGTCAAATCCGGGGTACACTAGTGAAGAGGCCTACGCATTGTTGAGTATGACAGATGAGAGTGATGGGGAAGCCTCACTGTCAGATTCAGACTCATCATACGAGCTTGTAGATGACAGCGGCTCCATGACAGATAGCTCTGATGATGGAGTGGTTCCTGCTAAGGTCAGGTGTACCAGATCCCGTTTAGCTGGCTTCGCTGAGGGGCATGAACCACAGGGCTCTCATATGGAGCAGAGAGCCAGTACTAGCGCCGCTATTCCTTCTGGTGACCTGGCAAGCACCAGCAGCCTAGTAAATCCTGGTCGTAGATGAACCAGCACTGCAGTAACACTTGGTGACGTGGTGAGTCCCATAAGTGCAGTTCAAGCTGGTGTGGCTAGCATAAGTAATGTCCCGCAGCCACGAAGACAAACCAATTTATATGCTGGTCAATACATCGCCACTAATCCCCATTTGTCACTTGCCAGAGATTGGAAACCAATTACGGTTTCCGAATTTAAGACCTTTCTGGGCCTTACCCTCAACATGGGCATACATAAAGCACCTGAATTGCGGTTATATTGGTCCACTGACTCAATTCATCATATGTATGTCTTCTCTGCTTCCATGGTCAGGACACGATACGAGCAGATCCTGCGGTTCATGCACTTCAGTGACAATGAACTTGGTTGTCCATAAGGGGACCCTGAATTTGACCGACTCTGCAAAATTCGGTTCCTCATAAACCACTTCAACCAGCAGTTCGCAGCGTATTGTATTCCCAACCAAGTTGTGTGCGTGGACAAGTCCCTGAATAAATTTGCTGGGCGTCTTCCTTTCAAACAGGACGTCCCCAGCAAGCGTTCCAGATACGGGGTCAAGTTGTATAAGCTCTGTGACAGAGTCACAGGCTATACATGTAGTTTTATGGTTTATGAGGGCAAAGATAGCCACGTAGAGCCGGAAGGATGCCCAGACTACATGGGGAGTGCTGGCAAATTTGTGTGGAGCTTGGTGTCACCCTTATCCGGAAAGGGGTACCATTTGTATGTGGACATTTACTACACAAGCGCGCCACTTTTTAGTCACTTGTTTGATCACCAAATTGGCACATGTGGCACGGTGCGACCTAATCGTCAGGGCTTCCCCCAACGGCTGGTAGAATCCGGACTTAGTCGGGGGGAGAGAGCCTGCTTGAGATGTAGTAATTTGCTCACAATGAAGTGGAGGGATACAAAGGATGTTTTCGCTTTTTCCTCCATTCATGTAGACACGGCTGTCCAAATTAGAACGGTGACTGGTATTGTGGGGAAACCCCTCTGTGTCCACGAGTATAACCAAAATATGGGAGGGGTGGACCATACTTAATTTCCCGTAAGTCCAGACACTGGTACAAAAAGTGTCTGTTTACTTATTCCAATTGGCTTTGCTGAACGCTTTTGTGCAATACAAAGCGTCAGGACGGACTGGACCACTCCTTCAATTCCAGGAAGGGGTCATCAGAGCCCTTCTGTATCCAGATGGTTCTGCACCCCATGTTCCCAATCCAAATGCAGTGAGCCGGCTGCATGGACGGCATTTTCCACATGCCATCCCTAGTACCCCTACCCAACGATACCCCCAAAAAAGATATTGTGTCTGCCGACGACACGGGTGCAGGCGTGACACCGATATTATTGACAAACCTGTTTTGGCCAACCTGGTCTCTGCATCGGTGACTGTTTCGAGCGCTACCATACACTAGCTGAGTATTAGTGTAGGCAACAGCACTACACAGGAAAAGAGCACACGTTCACAGGGTCTCCAAAGATGTCACCGCATTTTTGGAGGCCCTAACCTTTACTGTTCATTGTTATAAAAAAAAGCGTACCAAAAAAAAAAAGTTATAAAAACCAAAAAAAAAATAAAATAATAAAAGCCAAAAACAGTTGTACGTTTCTTGTGTTTCTAGCTCTATTTTCTCTCTATTCTCTTTCTAATGCTCTCTCTATTGTTGTTTATGCATACCTGTAATGTTTTGTTGCTGTTTATTGTCATGTTTTTTTTTTCATGTATGTAATGTTTTTATGTAACGTTCAATTATTTTTTTATTCTTAGCAGGAATATTATTTTTTATATGTTACTGTGTTTTATTAATCTTTGTTTGATCTTTCAGGTACGCTAGCTGCAGCGCTGATCTATCTAGGGTGACAGCAATAGCGTTTGCTCCCATCATATATAAAGCAGCGACTCCAGCGCTGTTGGAGGTGATTTCACCACCACAGTTATAAAAAGAGCAAATATACTAGAGCATAGGGGCAGTGGGTGGAAATTGGGGCGGATTGCCCCTATGCTCCGGTATATTTTTGTTTAAAAAGTGGCTATGCACACCATTAGAAGTGGGAGGATGAAGGGTAGTTTTCTAATGGTGGGCATACCCACCGATTGATTCTTTTTTTTAATTTAACCCACAGGCTGTATGAAAAAAAAGAACATTACAACATATGCCCAACAAGAACCAGCGACACATTAGTATGGTACTGGTCTTAGATTGGTTATACTGGAATAATACCTGCAGGTATAGGTATCATCTAGGTATCGTTCTTTTCAGCCAGCAGTCAGCTTTCATGTAAAAGCAATCCTAGCAACTGATTAGCTGCTAGACTGTTTTTATAAGCAGTGGGAGGGAACGCCCCCCCCGGCCGTCTTGCATGGTTTTCTTTGGCTCTCCTGTCCCACCAGAGAACCCGAGAATGCAGCCAGTGGTTCCGACAGCTGACCATAGAGCTGTTTGAAGACTAGAATGGCTCCAATCATCTCTATGGCCTAAGAGGCATGTTGAGTCCATGGGATATTTTATCTTTTGCCACAAGTTTCGGGAAATTAATATTTTGTCACTAAATCATATATTGCTCACACATGCCATGGGTATATGTGAAATTACACCCCAAAATACATTCTGCTGCTTCTCCTGAGTATGGGGATACCCCATGTGTGAGACTTTTTGGGAGCCTAGCCACGTATGGGACCTCACAAACCAATCACCGCCTTCAGGCTTTCTAAGAGCATAAAATGGTGATTTTACTCTTCAGTACCTATCACGGTTTTGGACACCCTGAAATGTCAAGGTAGCACAAAAGCCCCCCAGATGACCCCATTTTGGAAAGTAGACACCCCAAGCTATTTGCTAAGAGGCATGGTGCATATTTTGCAGCTCTCATTTGTTTTGGAAAATGAAGAAATAAACGTAAAATGTATATTTTTTTTGTCAAATTTCAAAACTTTGTGACAAAAAGCGAGACCTGCAAAATACTCAACTTTCCTCTCAGCACATAGCTTGGAGTGTCTACTTTCCAAAATGGGGGCTATCTGGGCATTCCATGGCCTCCGAAACTGTAATAGGGAGTGAGGAGTAAAATCACCATTTTATGCCCTTAGAAAGCATGAAGGTGGTGATTGGTTTTCGGGGTCCCGTACGCGGCTAGACCGCCAAAAAGTCTCACACATGTGGTATCCCCGTATTCAGAAGAAGCAGCAGAATGTATTTTGGGGTGTAATTTGACCCATGGCATATTTGAGCAATATATCATTTAGTGACGACTTTGTTAAAAAAATAAATAAATTGTCATTTCTCCGAAACTTGTGGCAAAACATAAAATATTCCATGGACACAACATGCCTCTCAGCAAATAGCTTGGGGTGTCTACTTTCCAAAATGGGGTCATTTGTTTTTTTTTTTGCTATCTGGGCATTTCATGGCCTCCGCAATCTGGATAGGTAGTGTGGGGCGAAGGCATACATTTTTGCCCTTAGACATCCTGAAGGCGTTGATTGGGTCCCATATGCGGATAGGCTCCCAAAAAGTCTCACACATGGGGTATACCCATACTCAGGAGAAGCAGCAGAATGTATTTTGGGGTGTAATTCCACATATACCCATGCCATGTGTGAGCAACATATAATTTCAGGGACAACTTCGTGTAATTTTATTTTTTTTTGTCATATTTCAATCACTTGCGACAAAAAAATAAAATATTCCATTGACCCCAAATGCCTGTCAGCAAATAGCTTGGGGTCTCTAATTTTCAAAATGGGGTCATTTGGGTTTTTTTTTTTGCTATTTGGGCATTTCATGGCCTCCGCAACTGAGATAGGTAGTGTGGGGTGGAGGTGATGGGTTTTGCGGGGTCCCGTATGCTGATAGGCTCCCAAAAAGTCTCACAAATTGGCTATCCCTGTACTCAGGAGAAGCAGCAGAATGTATTTTGGGGTGTAATTGCACATATACCCATGGCATGTGTCAGCAATATATCATTTCAGTCACAACTTTGTGTAATTTTTTTTTTGTCATTTTTCAATCACTTGTGACAAAAGAATAAACCATTCAATGGGCTCAACATGCCTCTCATTTAATTCCTTGGGGTGTCTATTTTCCAAAATGGGGTCGATTGGGGGGGGTTTGCACTGCCCTTCCATTATAGCACCTCAGGAAATAAGATAGTCATAAAATAAAAGCTGCGTAAATTCCAGAAAATGTACACTGATTTGTAGACGCTATAACTTTTGCACAAACCAATAAATATACGCTAATTTTATTTTTTTTTTACCCGAGACATGTGGCTGAATGCATTTTGGCAAAAAATGTATGACTAAAATTTAGTTTATTGTATTTTTCTAATAACGCAAAGTAGAAAATATCATTTTTTTTCCAAATTTTTGTTCTTTTTTAGTTTATATCGCAAAAAATAAAAAGCTCAGAGGTGAACGAATACCACCAAAATAAAGCTCTATTTGTGGGGAAAAAAGGACGCAAATTTTGTTTGGGTACAGCATTGCATGACCGCGCAATTACCAATTAAAGCAGTGCAGTGCCAAATTGAAAAAAAATGCTCCGGTCCTACAGTGGGAAATCCTTTCGGGGGTGAAGTGGTTAACCGGACACTCATAGAAGTCACAAGATTGCTCTAACTGCCGATGAAAAAAGGTATTTAGCAATTCATATTTACTAAAAGAATTGCATTTCCATGTTCTGTGTACTGTGGGAGACCAGATATAGTCAGGGTCCTGGGTTCAGTAACACTTTAACTATCAGTAACTGTGAGTGAAACCATTACCACTATCTAGCATACAATGCAGCCAGGCAATGAGTAGTGGGAGTTCCAAGTGCATGTAAAGATAAGAGCAGAGAAAACACAGTGCAAAGATTCTATAGTGTGGTAGGTTAATAAAATCAGCTAAAAATTCACTCGCAAGAGTTTTCGAATGTATAGAGGTATGCACATACAGGCCCTTCTCTTCTGGCGGCTTGTGCTCCTTCACCAAGGATGACAGCTGTAGGAGCTCCAAGGCATGCTGGCTGCATCAGGGTGTAGAGAAGGGAAGCCGCACCTCAGATGTTGATAGCTAACATGTTGGGTCTGATAGATACTGCCCCCTGGTATCGCTCTTGGAGCATGCACAGGGATGCGTTTCAGGGAATTTAGGAAATATCAATAGAGGTCAAAAGGATCCAGCTAGCCGCAGGGTGCAGGGATATAGATTAATATTACCTCAGAATAGGGAATTGTGTGTGGGGTATGGCAACATTTTCAGACTGCAGGCAGAAAGTGATTAAATCTGGTATTGAAATGATTGCTCTTGATTTGTGCAATTGCTGTAATTTTATTTTGCACCAAAATGAATATTTTAGTCTTGGTTAGATATGGTGGGTTAACTTACTCTCAGTGGGGTGAAGAGGGGTCTCTGCACCTATATTCTTACTGTAGTATTTCAAATGCATGTGCCTCATGGGTGCGGCATAGCCAGTAATACCAACAGGGAATCGAAAGTAATAAATGAATGAAAGTAATGAACAAGTAATCCCACCAGTATACAGTGGATATAAAAAGTCTACCAAAAGAAGATAAAAGTTTTGGAATGGTCCAGTCAGAGCCCAGACCTGAATCTGATTGAAAATCCGTGGGGTGATCTGAAGAGGGTGTGCACAGGAGATACCCTTGCAGTCTGACAGATTTGGAGTATTTTTTCAAAGAAGCGTGGGGAAGTATTGCCAAGCCAAGATGTGCCGTGCTGATAGACTCATACCCAAAAAGACTGAGTACTGTAATAAAATCAAAAAGTGCTTCAACAAAATATTAGTTTAAGGGTGTGCACACTTATGCAATAATATTATTTTAGTTTTTTATTTTTACTTCCCTCCACCTAAAAGATTTCAGTTTGTTGTTCAACTCAGTTGTACAGTTTATAGGTCACAATAAAGGTGGGAACAGTTCTGAAATGATTTATCTTTGTCTCATTTTTTTTTTACATTTTAACAGGGGTGTGTAGACTTTTTATGTCCACTGTATACCTAATGCTGAACTATCAGTTTTGGCAGCTTTAGTAATAAAGCAAAAGCACATGTGCTTTTTAAATTTTCCTTGAAACTTAACATTTACACTTTGATATAAAATATAGAACTTAATGTATTTTAGAATACTGTAAACACAAGAAGAAGAAAAACCTTGGAAAAGATATAGAACAGTGCGGGGCACCATAGAAATATTATTTTAATAACTGCTAATTAACCTTTATCTTTTATGCTAACTTACATAATACTTACACTTAGGCAACCGGGACTGAAACATACAATGACACGCACTAGACGATATATCAAAAGCTCTGGTTACAAAACAGAGGAAAAATAACATAAACCAGATCACAGTAGAACTTTATTAAATGCAATTTGATTTATTCGTTTTTTTTTGTCTATTTTTGCCAGTAGTTGGATTTGCAGCAGTTTTGCACAACACATAACAAGAATTTTTTTAATACAACAGAGATTTTGCTGACTGTGAAAATTTTAATTCCAAGAGAAAGATTGTGGTAAACAGTTTAAATAAAAAAATGGAAAAAGTCTACATTTAATTAAAGGCAGTAAATATTGGAACTCCAATAAATAATTCATAAGTAAAACAAAAAGCACAGTGAATTCCAAACAGCGGCTGAAAGGTGGACTTATGGAAAACCACACTGTTTATGTTTTTTGTCTTGGAACATATATATAATATATATTAGCCTCTATGTCTAAAAGGTCTGTAGGACTATATGAATTTTAAAGTATATCTAAGGCAAATAAAAGTTATCATTTTGGATAGAGTTGGGGATGGCTAAAAGCCCTGTTCATTTTTTGTTGCCACCTGTGTTCCATTGGAGAGATTTAGGTTCAGTTTCTGTTCCTGGACATCATTTAACCTAGAAAATAGGAATGGGCCGAACACCCCCTGGTTCAGTCCGCACCAGAACACCGGGAACAGGCAATAAGTGTGTGCGAACACATGAACCCTATTAAAATCAATGGGACTCGAGCATGAAAAATCAAAAGTGCTAATTTTAAAAGCTTATATGCAAGTTATTGCCATAAAAAGTGTATGGGGACCCAGGTACTGCCCTAGGGGACATATATCAATACAAAAAAAAGTTTTTAAAACAATAATTTTTTCAGGAGCAGTGGTTTTAATAATGCTTAAAGTGAAAAAATAAAACTGAAATGTTCCTTTAAATATGGTGCCTGGGGTGTCCCCTTGGTCTGCCTGTAAAGTGAAGCATCTGTGTGATGTTTTGAACACACTGACATTTTTAAAGAAAAAAAGTAATTTAAATTTTCTCGTGGCTGGAATGTATTGTCGGGTCCTGGCAATATAGATCAAAAATCACTGAAAAAATTTCCATGGGGGTCCCCTAAAATCCAAACCAGGCCCATTTTTTAATTTTGGCATGGGGTTCCCCTTAAAATCCATACCAGACCCGAAGGGCCTGGTATGGATTTTGGGGGGCACCCCATGCCTTTTTTTTCACTAATTCTGTCATAGGGTTCCCCTTAACCACTTCAATACACTGTGTTATATATACTACACTGACTGTACCATATAGTCTGAATTGTATTATATATACTACGGGGACTGCACTCTATAAAATGGTAATGACATGCCCCAGTAAAACAGGTGCAGAAAAATTGGGCCTTGGGTGCTGGTGGTGTCGGAATACTGTAACCGCTCGCAGTTACTCTTATTGAGAGCAGGAACAGGCCCTGCTGTTAAAAATGATTTCAAAAATTATAATGACATGCCCCTGTTAAACACGTGCAGAAAAATTGGGCCTTGGGTGTTGGTGGTGGCAGAACACTGTAACCCCTCGTAGTTACTCTTGTTGGGGGCAGCAACAGGCCATGCTGTTTTCAATTATTTTAAAAATTGTAATAACATGCCCCAGTCAAACAGGTGTGGAAAAATTGGGCCTTGGGTGTTGGTGGTGTCAGAATACTGTAACCCCTCACAGTTACTCTTGTTGGGCACAGGAACAGGCCCTGCTGTTGCAAATGATTTAAAAAATTGTAATGACATGCCCCTGTTAAACAGGTGCAGACAAATTTGGCCTTGGGTGTTGATGGTGCCCTGAACCCAAAATATTATTGGAAGCTAGCATCATCAGGATTCGGGAGGAATAGGATAGGCAGCATAGGCAGTCTTCAAGGGATCCCAGATCTATAGGAAATTCAATCAGTTACATCAACATCAGCTGCTGATCCAGGACTGATTCATTTTTATAAATGTGAGCCTATCAACAAAGTCTGTGGACAGGCACACTCTTTGATTCATTGTGAACCCTCCAGCAGCACTGAATGTCCATTCAGAAAGCATGCTGGATGCAGGCCAGGCTAGTAGCTTGATTGCATATTGAGCAAGTTCCAGCCAGTGGTCCAACCTCAAGACCCAGTAACTTTGTGGATGCTCAGTTGGAAAGGTCTCCAAGTCTGCTCTTGCCCCTAGATATTCCTGCACCATATAATGCAGACACTGCCAATGGTTGCTTAACCTATCAGCCCTGGGCACTGAGGACTGAAGAATTGTTTAAAGGCATTGGTCAGCTAGCCACCTTCTCCACCGCTCTTCCTCTGACCGAAGGAAGCCTCAGAAACACTTTGTCCAGCAGCAGGAAATGGTAACCTCCCAGGGTCTGGAAAGGCTTTGCACAAACTTTTCTTCAAGCTATCCTGAAGATGTTTCATCCTCTGCTCCCTCTGCAAAGGCAGGGTGAGCTCTGCAACTTTACCCTTGTAACATATATCAAAAAGGGTTGCCAGCCAGTAATGATCCCTCTCCTTGATACCACAAACCCTGGGTTCTTTTTGCAGGCTTTGCAGAATCAGGGAGGCCATGCAGCGTAAATTTGAGGAGACACGAGAGTCCTCTGCGTCACTGAGGATGACATTGTCAGGGACTACCTCCTCCCAGCCATGTACAACTCCTTGGGTTTCTGGGGACTGAAAACCTTCCCTTGAAGAGTGCTGCAGGTTATCCTCTACATCCATGCTGACACAATCCTCCTCCTTCTCTTCTTCCTGTGTGTTTGGCGGCCCTGCAGGAATGCTATATGCATAAAGGGGGCCTTGAGAGGAAAGGAAGTCCTCCTCTTCCTCTCGCTGTTCTGCCTCAAGTGCCCTGTCCATGATTTCATGAAGCGTATTCTCCAGCAGGAAGACTAGATAGACAGTGTCACTGATGCATGCATTGTTGCTGCTCACCATCCTTGTGGCCTCCTCAAGTGCATGCATCCTTGATCAGTAGCCACTGGCATGGCGAAAAGAAGCCAAGCTCCCCTGAGTCTGTCCTGGTGCCATACTCACACAGGTACTCATTGATGGCCCTCTGCTGTGCGTGCAGCCGCTGCGCATTGACAATGTTGAGTTCCCCCTGGTGGGCATGTCACAAATGAGGCGGTTGTTGGGCAGGTTGAATTCCCGCTGAATGTCAGTCAGCAGAGCACTGGCATTGTATGACCGCCGGAAATGACCACAGACTTTAGAATGCTTTAGATTATCTGGTAAGCCTGGGTACCTGATCAAGAAATGCTGCACCACCAAATTCAGGATGTGTGCCAAGCATAGAACATGTGTCAAATGTCCCTGTTGGAGAAGGTTGGTGCCATTTTCACATACAACCATTCCTGGCTCAAGCTGCCATGGCGTCAACCACCTCTGAGCCTGCCCCCACAGAGCTGACAGAATCTCTGCCCCTGTGTGGCTCCTGTCCCCTAGACACACCAACTGAAGCAACGCATGGCATCTTTTAGCCTGACTGCTTGCGTAGTCCCTTGAATGCTTAGGGAGCCCTGCTGGTTCAGAGGACACTGCTGCAAAAGAGGCCACAGAGGAAGAAGAAGAGGAGGGGGTGGAGGAAGCAGATGTGGCAGAAGCACCACCCTTTTTTTGGAGGCGTGGTGGTGGAACTAGCTCCAACACTAAACCCTGTGCTGCATCCTTCCCAGATGCCAGCAGAGTTACCCAGTGCACCGTGAAGAAAAGGTAACATCCCTGACCATGCCTGCAGGGCCATGAGTCAGCGGTAATATAAACCTTGTTGCTGACGGCCCTGTCCAAGGAGGCCAGAACAATACCTTCCACATAGCGGTAGAGAGCTGGAATGGCCTTACATGAAAATAAATCTTTCTGGAACCTGCCACTGTGGTATAGCACATTCCACAAATTCACGAAAGGGGGCAGAGTCTACCAATGAAAAGGCAGAAGTTGTAGTGCTAGCAATTTGGCCAAGCTAGCATTTAGACGCTGAGCATGTGAATTGCTGGGACAGTATTTTTTTTTACGGTTCAGCAACTGGGGTAGGGAAATTTGCCTGCTGAAATCAACTGGTGGTGTACTGCTAGCAGATTGGCTGCAAGTACTTGTGGCTCCCATTGGTATACCTTCATTCCTCTCACTGCAGGCTTTTGAGAGGACTGGAGGTATAGTAGGGATTGAGGTCACAGATGAGGAGCAAGGAGAAATTCGCCTTTTATGATGTGAGTCTTTGAGGTGCTGTTGCCAATGGACTGCATAGCAGGTCGTCATATGTCTTGTCAAGCATGTTGTGCCCAAGTGGCTGCTGTTCTGGCCATGCTTGATCCGCTTCAGACATAGATTGCAAACAGCAACGGTGCGATCTACTGCACAAGTGTTGAAAAAAACCCACACCTTTGAACTTTCGGAAGTCAGTGGGGAGTTAGCAGTGCCCTGAACCTGTGGAGCTCTGGGGAGTGATGCAATAGGGTGTCTGCCCTTAAGCTGGCCCCTGGAGCACATCTTGCCTCATTGGAGTTGTGCCTCCTCCTCCTCCTCACTTTCCTCCTCTCTTCTCTCAGGCACCCAAGTACAGTCAGTGTCCTCATCGTCCCCTCCCTCCTCATCACTGGAACAAACTTTGCAGTATGCTGCAGCTGGGGGAACATGACTGTTAGTTTCTTGTCCTTCTGCAGCACCCCCTTTCTCTAGGCTCACGTTACTCCCTTCCTCAACCTGGGAACCAACATCCGAGCCTTCAAATTGCTGTGCATCCTCCATCAGCATGTAACCGACACTATGGTCGAATAATTCTGGTAACTCCCCCGTGCATGATGGTGGGGCTACAGAAGGAGAAACTGTGGACAAGGAGCTGGTGGAATTTGGCAGCTGTGTTGGAAGACAAAATATTATGAGCCTTGGTGACAGAGAATGAGGAAGATGAGGATGGCTTAGTTGTCCACTCCACCAACTCTGCCACCACCACTTTTCACTGTAGACACAGTGGCTGATTGCCCTCTTTTAGTGGCCTGGGAGCCTCTGCCTCTCCTTGGTGGCCTTTTGGACATGATGGGGATTTTTTTGAACACCGCACTGTATTATATACTGTACACCGCTGAATGCACAGTATATAGAGTCTACACCAAATGCACCGTATAATACAGTATATATAGTCTACACAGTTTTATATATAAAATGGGGAAGGCGGGACTTTGAATGAGGCATTGACCAAGTCATCTGTCTCCATCCCTAAATTAGGTGTATGAACGAACAGAGAGGCAGGACTTTAAATGAAGTGCATGGTGGGTCAAAAATAATAGTATGGATATTTAATCATTTTTATTTTTTGTTTCTAACTTAGATTCATATTCAGAAGTTAACGAATAGATATACAAGAATAAAAAATCAAATACCTGCATGATTTCAATTACTCTACTCACATTAAAGAAGGGCTGAGTGTAATGAATAAAAATACATAATTACATGATTTCAATTACTCTATTCCCTCACATTAATGAAGGGTTGGGTATATTGAATAAAAATAACATGATTAGTATTTTTTTTTGAACAGTCCATATTACCAATGACAAAATTCATAAAATAAATACATAAACCGCAGTAAATTGATAGAATAGATAGCACGTGATTGTAATCTAGACATGGCATCTGTTGGCTCGACACATTTCGTGACCTGGTGTCACTCATCAGGAGCAAGCGTGTAGTGCATTTCTGTAATGACATATTGGCGTTCTAAGTAGCTGTCATAACTTATGATAGAAAAAACTATATATATATATATTGATATAACAGCAGGGGAACAGAAAAGTGTGCCCCTATGCTACTTACAGGGTTCCGTGCTAGGATGGCATGATAAGGGGAAATGGGGGCATCCCCAAATGAGAACCGTTCAGTCCGGGAGCTGAGATAGAGTACCCCACGTCGGGTCACAACTGAGGCAACCCCGACTGGCAGGCTTCAGTCAATAGTGAAATGAAAAAATAGATAAAGTGGAAAACCAAACACTTGACAGGTAAGATGGAGGTAAACAAAGAAAAGCAAATGGGGCCCATTAGATGCTAGAGCAAGAAAGAGGACCAAGTGAGGCAGGCCAAAAAGAGAGGAGAGTGGAGGTTATACCTGCTAGCCAAAAATTCAGCATCGTTACGCACACGAGCAAACACGGGATGGATGGAGCCAAGACCAAAGCGGGACTGCCAGGTGAAATAGCGCCAAGCCAATCCCCAGACGCTCGTAGCTGGAATGGACACCAGCATATTGGCGTTCGCAAGCATGGCGTGGAGGGGTGTAACGTCGATGAGCAGTGCACGAGCGCCCACCCCCGTCAGAGGCGTGGAAGGGAGAGCCAGCAGTGCCCGTCACAGCTCCCGGACTAATAGAGCCCCAAGAGGAGGGACCCCACAGCCCAGTGCCAAACCACCCCAGTGCCAAAGAAGACAGAACCCTGCAGAGACCAAAAAATATGCACAAAAAAAGGGAGTTATGTCAGTGCTTGACTCACTTGTAGAGGAATTGACTGCTACAAAAAAAAATTGTAATTATGAATAAATGCAGGGATATAACATATAATTAGAGTTGATCGAACACCTGGAAGTTCGGGTTCAGCAGGTTCGGCCAAACTTCGGGAAAAAGTCCGGGTTCGGGACCGAACTTGACCCTAACTTTATCCCGGACCCCGAACCCTATTGAAATCAATGGGGACCCAAACTTTTAGGCACAAAAATGGCTGTAACAAAGTCCTGGCAAGTCCTAGAGGTCTGCAAAAGGAAGGAAAATTGGGGTAAGAGTCGGACAAGTGCCCTACAAAGAAATGGGGATAGGGAAATAACTTAAAATAATTTTTAAGCTAAAATCACATAAAAAATAAAAAATGGAGGTGGAGGTGGAGTTGGAGGTTGAGGAGGCGGTGGAAGTGGTGGTTGAGGAGGAGGTAGCCAACACAGTTTTTTTTATTTTTGTGCAAGAAATGCACCACTGGCCGCAAATGTAGTTTTTAGAAATTTTTTTTTTTAAACCAGCAATGTAGACATTTTTTTTATCTTTGTGCAAGAAATGCACCGTTGGCCGCAAATGTAGTTTTTGGAATATTTCTTTTTTTTAAACCAGCAATGTAGACATTTTTTATTTTTGTGCAAGAAATGCACCGCTGGCCGCAAATGTAGTTTTTAGAATATATTTTTTTTAAACCAGCAATGTAGATGCACTTTTTAATTTTGTGCAAGAAACAATAATCAGTCCCTTAAAGCAACAGCTGGAACCTTTCCCTATATAACTTGGAGATGATTTTAGAACAATAAGCTGTCCCTCTAAGCAACAGTTGGAACCTTTCCCTATAGAACTTGGAGATGATTTTAGAACAATAATCTTTCCCTCTAAGCAACAGCTGGAACCTTTCCCTATATAACTTGGACATGATTTTAAAACAATAATCTGCCCCTCTAAGCAACAGCTGGAACCTTTCCCTATAGAACTTGGAGATGATTTTAGAGCAATAATATGTCCCTTAAAGCAACAGCTGGAACCTTTCCCTATAGAACTTGGAGATGATTTTAGAACAATAATATGTCCCTTAAAGCAACAGCTGGAACCTTTCCCTATAGAACTTGGAGATGATTTTAGAACAATAATCTGTCCCTTAAAGCAACAGCTGGAACCTTTCCCTATATAACTTGGAGATGATTTTAGAACAATAAGCTGTCCCTCTAAGCAACAGCTGGAACCTTTCCCTATAGAACTTGGAGATGATTTTAGAACAATAATCTGTCCCTCTAAGCAACAGCTGGAATCTTTCCCTATATAACTTGGACATGATTTTAAAACAATAATCTGCCCCTCTAAGCAACAGCTGGAACCTTTCCCTATAGAACTTGGAGATGATTTTAGAACAATAATCTGCCCCTCTAAGCAACAGCTGGAACCTTTCCCTATAGAACTTGGAGATCCAAGGTCGACAACGAATCTCCCCGTCTAATAACAAAATTTTAGTACAGGTTCAATATATCCCTTTCCAAGGTCGACAACGAATCTCCCTGTCTAATAACAAGATTTTAGTAGAGGTTCAAGA
>BLSH010213194.1:86782-111601 GCA_018402905.1 Glandirana rugosa | reverse complement strand
TATATATATATATATATATATACTGTATATATATATTCTTACACTGCCTGCACTGATTGTATACAGGCTACACTAGATCTATATACTTCATTGCCTGCACTGCCTGTATATATTCTACACTGTATCTATGTACTACACTGCCTACACGCCACTAACTAAACTAGCTAAACTAGCTCAACGTTCCAGTCTCCAGGTTTACACACTACATATGGCAACTGTTCAAGCAGCCTTATATAGTGTGGGGCGTGGACTGAGACCCCTGAGCCATGATTGGCCAAAGGCACCCTGCCTCTGGCCAATCATGACTCTCACAGCAGAGGACACTGTGATTGGCCCAAGCATGCTTTGGCCAATCAGCGTGTGTCATTCCCTGCGGTCTCGCACTGCATTATGGGGTGCTCGAATTTGGGCGCGAAAGCCCCATAATGTTCAAGGTTTGGCGAAGGGGCGTACTTACATTCGACTTGAACATCGGGCCCATCCCTACTAGAAAACAGCATAAGATGCTTTTATTATTTTATACCCTACATGGGGGGAGGGTGGTCATATAAAAAAAATCCAAGCATTGGGGACTAAAACGTATATTGATATTCTCTGTTTAAATGATACATGATGTGACTCTTTCATAATAGTTGACACATCTGCAAAAGCTTAAGAATATAGCACAAGTGAGTATATCTAAATGAACACCTTATCTAAAAGGAAAGTTACATTATTTTACATTATTATTAACATTCACAGCTATCTGTCTTCTGATAAAACATTCTTAAAGTAGATATCACGTTCCACAGCTTTAAATTCCTGTGTACAGTATGTTACAAGAAATAGGATTTTTGTACTCATCGTAAAATTATTTTCTTGGAGTCCATTGAGAGACACAGGACGTCTTAAACTTCAGGTTACACTGGCACCTACAGGAGGATTGGATACTGGTTAACAAAAAAATATGTAGCCCAGCCCAGGATTACCCTTCCTACTACCAGCATTCCTCAGTATTGTAGCAAACCAGTACTGAGAACATAATCATAAGCACAGGGATGGAGCATCAATGTACTCCAAGAAAAGGATTTTACAGGGAGTACAAAAATCCTATTTTTTCCTCATCCATTGAGGGACAGAGGCAGTCTTAAAGCTTTGGGTCATCCAAAGGCAGTTCAACTGAGGGGTGGGCAACACAGAAAAAAACACTAAAAGGCCCAAGGAAAACCAACAGATCCTGGGACTGCCTGCTTAAAGAGCAGCCTGAAGGACCTTACACCCTGAAGTCCAGTATCAGTTAAGGACCAATTGTCCATTTTATTGAACTTAGAGAAAATATGACCATTAGGTCAAATGTCATACATGGTGCAAAATTCCACTATCAGTTAATGTAATTAAAATGATCTGGATGCCTCTGGATTGCTAACTATAGATCATAACAATTTGAGTTAGAAGAAACACCTGCACAGAATATATTTAATTACCTTACAAGTTCCTAAAGATCTATGTGGTCTCTCAGCCCTGATTATTTTCTTGTATTTTCTAATGTCCCAGTGCAGCATATTGCCGGTTGGGGCTCGGCAGATCAATGAAGCTGTTCATATTCAATCCTTAAAGTATAACTAAAGACAAAACGTTTTTTTAGTTTTGGATAGTGGGCAGAAGGATTAGAACATCTGTCCATTTTTATTGCTGTCTCTGCACCCATTAGGGAGATTCATCATCTCTAATATCCTGTTTGCCTTTATCTTTGAAAGTGAAAGAAAATCCCATGTTTTGGGTTGTCGCCAGAAAAGTAATAGAAGGGAAATATTCCAATTGAGACAGTAGTTCTGGTTACCTGGGGGTCCCCCAGAAATTCTCTTAATTTGGAGGGATTTCTTCTCACTTCCTGTTTGACTATGGGACAGAAAATGAAGGGAAATCTCCAGAATGGGACACAGATGGCAAAAATAAACCTTACTGGGGTTATAACCCTCCATTACTCTATCCAAAATGAAAAAAGTTTTGCCTATAGTTCTACTTGAATAATAAATAATATTTTTTCGAGGGTGTAATCTCTTGAAATCTTTGGAAACTTTCCATTATAGTAAGGTTTTTTTTTTTCAAAATACCCAACTGTATCTCATATGGCTAAAGTTTGGGTTGACTGTAAACAATTCATGGGTATTTTAAAAAAATTGTGGAGCGTTACCTCAACTTACTTATGTTTCAATCAATTTTATTTTTCTTATTCAAGGTGCGATACATAAAGGAAAAATGATTAATACAATGTCAACATTTAATCATCGTATGGAAAAATGACAGTTCCTGAGTCATGAGAACCATCAATCGATTGTTCGTAACATTATAGCCTATAAATATAGAATAGCTCAGTCGTATAACTATTACAATGACTTTTACCTGAGGGTTGTGAACATTCCTCTCCAAGCCACCCCTTTGGGAGCAATTTTGTGGCTTGGAAGGAAAGGATCCAATCCCTGTGTTTACAGATTTGTAGTAGTAACATATGTTAATCGTCATTAAGGTAGTCAACTGTAAACAATGAATATTTAACTTACGAGCACTCTGAACTGAGTATGAACTTGTGTATTGTAGTCGATGAAATTACGGGAACTCAACCTGGATGCCTGTCTCCATTACTGTCAGTGTGAGTTGTTGTTTGATGATTGGGTTTTTACATGTGTGCAGTCATGAAGGTCTTGGTCCAATTTGTTCAAGGTTGCCACAAGTTTTGTACTTTATTTAAGTTCCCTTTGCTTGAGGCCATCCTTAATTCATAACTACAGTGCGTGTTGACGAGTTCAATGGCTTGTTTGATACTTGGAGGTTGTGTAGTTTTCCATAATCTAGTAATACAGAGTCTGGCTGCTAGCAGAATGTGTGTGGTCGCATGTCTACATTTTGTGTGGATTTTGTCTATGGTAAGGTTTAGGATTCTTAGATCTGCTGAGGTGGTGAGGGGTTCATTTAACATTTCGTGAAGGATTTGGAATATTTGGTCCCAAAATATACGGAGAGTAGGGCAGCTCCATAAAATGTGGTAGATATCCCCTTTGCAGAGTTGCATCTCCAGCAGGTGTTTGTGATGCTGGGGTTGAAGTGTGTTAATTTGGCTGGAATGAGATACCATCTGGGGGAGATTTTTTGTGCTAGTTCCCATAATGAAGAGCATTGGGTGGCATGGTATATGGACTGTTGTGCCTTGTGCCCATTGTGTTTCGGTATAGCATGTGCCTATGTCTTTTTCCCATTGTACCGTATGTGAGCTTTGGTTTTGGTGAATTCTCTTTTTACTTGTAGAGTGATGTATATCAGGGACATACCTTTCTCTTTGGAGTCTGGGTTTGTGAGATAATTCCAGATTGTCTTTTGGGGGAGTGGGTATAAGATTGGTAGAATTGTTTTAAGGCAATTTCTCACTCTGAAGTATGTGAAGTGATCGGAGTCTGGTACTGCGTATTCTTTTTGGAGTTGTATGAATGGTTTGGTCCCTTTACTGGTTAAGAGGTCACTGATATGGAGTATTCCTTTGGCTTGCCATGCTTTTAGGTTTAAATCAGAGATCGCAGCACTAAAAAGTGAATGTAGCAATTCTAAAGAACTAAAAGCAGTCCATAATAGTCCATAATAAAAGTCCACAGGGTAAGGAAAAAAACAACACCAGCTTCTGTGCAAGAGGGAAAACAGCACACCGCACCAAACTGTTCAGTAGGTCTCCTTACCAGACTTAGATAATCAACAGGTATGTGGTCATAACAGCGTCTCCAATCACAGGGAATCCTTCTGTCTACAGCCACAAACGAATTTGCAGCTACGGATACTCCAATACCGAGACCTCTTCCCTTATTACTCGAACATGGTTCAGCATATAAGAAGGAAGGAAGGTAGATATTTTTGACAATTACACAGGGAGCGTGACTTGGTTGGACTCACGTACCATAAGGTACCGTGGGTCAATAACGCTTGTTGGGATGATATCCCGGATGGATCCCTCCTACTGCAGCCAGTGGGTCCCGATGATGAATGACGGTCCTGGAGGTCAATCTGTGTCAAGGTGACTGCTGAACTCATTTGTTCAGAGAGTGATCAGGTGTTTCAAAGGGTGGTCACGTACTTACACAAATATATGGAAAAGAAAACTCCACATAGTGTGACTCCAAATAAAAAATTTTACTAAGTAAATAAAATTGCACTTACAGAAATGCAGTACAAAGCCGACATAAAATCATTAAGAACAGTCACTGGTGGTGCTCACACGGTTCTCACCAAACATGTTTCGTACTAGGGTACATCATCTGCCCCAGATAATGTCGTTTTATGGGGATAGTCCTAAAGAGATAGAGTAGTTGGGGTAGGTGGAGCATTTTGCTTTCAATAGGTTTTTATTGTATAAAAAAAGGGTTTTACAAAATGCACAAAAACATTACAGATACAGTAGTATGGTAACAAACATTAGTTGCACAATGTTCCAGTCAGACAGGTGAGTAGGTCGGCCCCTTATAATCCTGTGCTAGCCAGGACGTGTAAGTACAAAAGAAAGCTATTATAAGACTTGAGGTGAGGAACAGCCAGCCCTCACCCACTGCAACCCCAATGGGCTCTAGCTGTGCCGTAGAGAGGGGGGCCAGTTCATCCTTAGTACTCAGGATATTTACCTAGGTACGTATCTGTGTGAGAGCAGGAAATCCTAGTAGTTATGGAGTCCTAGCTATGTCACCAAGATGAAAGACCCTTTCCAACTAACATTTAGATAGAGGGCACCTGAGTGGGAGAAGGTATTAGCTACTGTATCCGTGGGGCTACTCGTACTCCTAATAGGGAGTAGCAGAGAAGGGTAGGAAGAAAGAGGAAGGAAGAGGGGGAAAGATAGAAAAAGGAGAAGAGAGACTTAGAGACTGATCTTGTCTTAGGGGCGTCTTTAGACCTTTAGGTAGAGGATAGGGTTATCTTTCCTAAAGTATACTGGAGCCAAGGTTCCCATACATTGTCACGTTTTTCTGTGGTGTCTAGAAGAATACTGATGTTTTTTTCCTGGGTCATGATCCATGTGATTTTTCTTTTAACCAGAGTAAAGGAGACTGATTCTTGCTTCCATGCTTTTGCTATTGAAACTGATACCTATCAGTATAAATCTGATGAGCTGCTGAGACGATTTGGGGATGTTAGGGAATGGGAAGCAGAGAAAGGAGTGTTAAGGGTCTTTCCGAATGGGCAGTTTTGTGATTTTCTTAATCAGCTGGAACACTCTTTTCCAGAGACCCCGTATTATGGGGCACTCCCACCATACATGGTACATTGTGCCTATCATTCCACAATTGCGGAAGCAGAGTGGGGATGCTGACGGGTATATTTTTGCCTAGTTTTGAAGGGACCATGTACCATCGCATAGTTACTTTCAGAGTAGCTTCGACTAGCGCAGTATTAGCGATTCCTTTAAACGCATGATGCCCTTGCCCAATCAGAGGGAGACCATTCACGCCCCAAATCTGCCTCCCACTCCTTCATAAACAATGTTTTAGAGTCAGATGAGATGAGTGACTGGTAAACAATTGAAATGCCTCCCCCTTCTCCATGGCTTGTCCACACCAAGCTTTGTATGGTGTCATTGTAAGCAAGTTGGGTTTTGAATCCCACATAGACGTAATGAAATTATTTATTTGAAGTAGCTGAAACCTCTCTGACTCGGGCATATCTAGCCTGCTCGTCCAGTGGGCTCTGGAAAGGGGGCCCCTAGAATTGGCAAATTGCACTATTCTGTAAAGCCCTTTGTCAAGTCACCATTGAAAAGCTTTTATGTTTTGTCCCAGGGGAAACAGTGGGTTGCGAAATAAATGAAAGATGTCAGATTCTGTTCGTGTTTAGGAAGTCCGAAAGGTTGAGGTAGTGGGAAAGGGTGGGTGCCATAATTGCTGGTCTCGACTTGGTCGGAGTCCATAACAGGAAGTCCATCATGTAATCAGGGACTTCCTGTCTCTCCATGCGCACCCAATCTGGTTGAGCAATTCTGGAGTATACCACTGAGAGTTGAGATAGTTGTGCCGCTTGATAGTAGTGCCACAGGTAGGGAAGTCCCACTCCACCTTGATCTCTGCTCCTGTAGAGTGTCTCCTTTGAGATTCTGCATCCCCTAGATCCCCAGATAAACCTAATTATTTTAGCCTGAAAGGATCTTAAATGTTGTTTGTTAACAGGGATGGAAAGGGACCTGAAGAGATATAGAATGCGTGGTAGGAGGGTCATTTTGATAGCCGCCACTTTCCCCAGCCAAGACAGGTTCAAAAACCCCCACAATGCCAAATCCTTCTCTAGGTTGCGAAACAGCTGGAGATAGTTCGCAGCATATAGTTGTTCTACCGAGGGAGTCATGTAGATGCCTAGGTAGGGCAGCCCACGCTCCAGCAAAGTGAAATTAAAGTTTGTTTTAAGCTGGGAAATGGTAGTCTCTGCTAGATTGACATTCATTGCAGCAGACTTGGCATAGTTTACTTTAAGGCCGGAGGTCATGTCGAAGTAGTCTAACAACCTGCAGATGTTAAGGAGTGAGGTTAAGGGGTTTGTGACGAAGAGCAAAATATCGTCCATGAAAAGCGCACATTTGTGGGTTAGGGGATCGCAATGGACCCCATATATGTCGGGGTGGTCTCTAACGGAGATAGCCAATGTTGACGAGCGAATATTAGGGGAGAGAGTGGGCAGCCCTGTCTAGTGCCTTTAGCGATGGGAAATGGATCAGAATAGAAGCCCTGATGTTTAATGCAGGCCTCCGGGTTATGGTATAGTGAACCTATAATGTTTAAGAAGGGGTCGCCGAAACCCCATCTCTGCAGAGTGAAGTCCAAGAAGCACCAAGATACTGTATCGAACGCCTTCATTAAGTCGAGGGATAGCAGCATACCTTTTTGTGGGGGCTGCCATCCCAGCCAGACTTAAGTAAGGATATCACATTTATCGCCCTTCTTACCTGATCTGGTCCCTATATGTATAAGCTAATGAAAGAGGATATTTGATCTGCTAAAATTGGTAAGTATTTTGAGGTCATTATTAATTAAGGAGATGGGGCGGTAGTTAGCCACCTCAGAGGAGTCCTTGCCAGGTGTGGGGATGATTGTAATGTAGGCTGAGTTCAGAGTTTTATCAATATGGTTGCCGGCTCGGATGTGGTTGAAAAAGTGAACTAAGTGAGGTGCCAGGGTATCGGAGAGGTGTTTATAATATGAGGTGGAAAAGCTGTCTGGGCCTGGAGCTGAGTTATTTTTGAGCCCCTTGATGGTTAAAAGAACTTCTTCCTCAGTTATTGGAGAATCAAGTCTTTCCTGATGTTGATCAGCAAGTTTAGTTATTTTTAATGCCTCTAAAAAGGATTTTGTGGAAGCGGGGCAATCCTTAGGGGCTTCAGCGGAGTATAGAGTCTGGTAGTAGTCGTGAAAGCCTTTCATTATTTTCTGGGGGTTCCAGGAGAGGGTACCATTTCGCAGCTTAATTTTGGGGATCGTCCTGGTCCTGATTTTGGGGGTCAGTCTGCAGGCTAGAAGGGAGCCTAACTTGTCTTTTTGCTGGTAAAAGCGGCCACTTTTTCCGCCGAGGCAGTGAGAGCCAAGTTGAGGTTAGTGCGCGCTATCTCTAGAGTTTTAGCCGAGCTGATGGTGGGCTTGCATTTATGCTGCTTGCTTAGCTGTTGGAATTCCTTTTCGAGGTTGACTATCTCTGCTGTGCGTGCTTTGCGCAGTCTGGAGGCAATCTGGATAATTTTCCCCCTGATGCATGCCTCGTGGGCTGCCCAGAGGGTGATTGGGAAATGGCATTAATGTCATTGAGGAGAAAATACTCCCCAATTTCCCTCTCAATTTCCAGCACATGTGTCGGGTTGCTTAGGATAGACGCATTGAGTCTCCAACGGTTTTCCCGTCTGGGCCCCGCAGTGGTGTTAATAGTGAGAAGAACAAGGGAATGGTTCAACCAGGCAGAGTCTCTAATGGTGCACTTAGTTACTAGTGGAAGCTGTCTGACCGGGATAAAAAAATGGTAAATTCTTGAAAAAGTACTGTGAGGGCTAGAAAAGTGTGTGTAATCCTTGGCTTTGGGATAAGTTTCTCTCCACACATCTACCAAGTGTTGATGAAATATTTGTCTAGCAATATGGAGACTCTGCCTGGTGGGGCGAGTACAATTTGTACCCGGCGGGCGCGATTTGCCTAATTGATCATCAAAAGCTACATTGGAATCCCTTGCATAGATCAGGGAGCCCTCCAGCATTGGTGTCAAAGTAGAGAATCGTTTGCTAAAGAATCGGGCTTGTCCCTTATTCTGTGCATAATAAGATATTAAAGAGAATAGGTGATTGTCGATGTGTTCTTTAACTAGGATATGTCTTCCCTCAGGGTCTTTGAATTCTGAGATCAAGGTGAAATGGCAACTCCGGGCAAATAAGATGGCTACATCTTTGGTTTTGTTAGCTGAATTAGCAAGGAAGAAGGTGGGGAATTTTGGGTGAATGTGAGAGGGCAAGTAAGTGTTGGGGAAATGCGTCTCTTGGAGGAAGAGAAGATCTATTTTCTGTTCATGGTAGTATTGAAATATTTTTTTTTCTTTTTACTGGGGAATTGATGGAGTATGCAAGAGATACCAAGCCACTCACCTCTATGCCACGTGAGAAGTTCCGAAGCTCGATGCTGCTATCTGGTCGAAGGGCGCCTGTACCGCATCTATAGTAATACAATGAATGATCAGTCTCTAAGAAGAAAATAGAAAAGTTAGGGGATGAAGAGAGAAGGGTTGGATAAAGAGGAATGGGGTGCCTTAGAGGAGCGAGGGAAGAACAGTAGTAAAACATAACGATTGACAAACTGAGAGTAACAGGACTTCCCCGACTGGGAAGATAAATTTGTCCCGAAGAAGAGGTCGCATTCGTCTTCTGGGACCCGGTGTGGTGCATGTGTACTGCTAGGTCCACAGCACCCCTATGATTTGCTGATACTGTAATTCCCTAACTACAGTATGAGCAAAATAGTTGTTGACTGAATTGTTTTGAACATTGCCTAAATTACACATTAATGTTAAGTAAACGGTAACCAAACATTTCAAGACCTAAAAAGGTGAGTTATGAATACTGGACTATACCAAGCATTAAACAAGGAAGAGGAAGGATCTCAGGGTCAAGAGAGCCACTAGGGCCAGTAAATCCCAACCAAGACGGGTAAAATGTGGACTGTGGCCAGAGCCAGGATTGTCTAGGGTACTTTCAAGGGGGTATGCCTTCCTTAGCTTTCTTCATCCTGGGTTTCTGCCATAAGGACGTCAGTGGACTAGATGGAGGAGGCCTCTTGGATAGCCCAGATGAAGAGGTCTGCATTGAGGATGTAGGTTCCTTGGAAAGGATGCCAAGGCTCTGAAGTAAGTGTTAGCCTTCCTGGAAGATGGAGAACTTGAACATCTTGGTGGAACACCGTGGTGCTTGAAGTTTAGGCAAAATGGAAACAACCACCAATATTTGATGTTTTGCTTTGCCATCATCGTCAGGAGCAGTTTAAGGGCCCTCCTCCGCTGTATAGTGTATGGGGATATATACACAAAAATCTGTACAGGGTGACCCTGGATTTGTAGATTAGGTGTAAGATGGGCTCTCTTCATGACTTCCTCTTTAACATTATAGAAGAGAGGCTTGACTACCACGTCGCGGGGAAGCCCATCTGAGCCTAGGGCCTTGTGTGCTCTGTCTAGTTCCATCCTGTGGGTCCTGATGTCTGGAATCAGTGTTTAAAATAGAGCATGGACCGCCTCAGTGATATCTGTTACCGACTCAGGAAGGCCCCTGATCCTGAAGTTTAGCCTTCTGGATCTGTTTTCCAGATCGTCAATTTTGGCCATAGTTTCCTCTAGCTGATTATGGAGGTCTTGCACCCGGTCAATGTTTTGGTGGACCCTATGTATAGTCTTATCCACTTTAATTTCAATGGCCTCTATGTGTGTGCCAATTGCCTGTAAATTCTATTTAATGTCTGAAGTGATCCTCTCTGCTGTTTGTGTCAAGCCCCTGTCCAGCATTTCAGCTAATTTGGAGACCATAAAGTTCATATCTTGTGGCAGGGCCTGTGTAGCGTTAGAGCCCTGTGCAGGCATTTGCAGCCTAGCCAAAGACACAGCCTGGGGGAACATTAGAAGTTTGTTCAGAGTGTGGTTAATCAGGGAGGCTGGAGAGGCCAGAGTGTCATTAGCTGTGTGGGCTAGGGGGCTTCCATATACTTCCTGGTGTAAATGATCCCGCCAGGGTGAGGTCCCAGGCTGTACTGCCGGCAGCGTGTCGTGTCTGTCGCCATCTTGGAAAGGTCTCCCGCCTCCAGACTCCTCCTGGTTCACCCCACCACCTTCAATGTGTGCCCGCTCTCCACTGGGCCTTGTAAGTACTGCTGGGCATCTGGTGGGCTGCCGCCGCTGGCTATTAGGAGGGCTGGGTCAGTCAGGACAGAGCTCCGCGGCTAAGCTGCCATCTTGCGGGGCTCCGCGCATGCACCTTAGGTGTAGCATTTTGAATGCCGCCAATCTACCGCTCCATGACAATTCATATTTACTTACTTTTTGGGTCTTTGTTCTTATTTTCGCGATGAGCGGTTGAAAGTTGGCCGCAAAGAGTTTCCTAACCGTTTTAGATTCCTAGGTATGTTATACTGTTTTCAGCCCAGGTGAATGGGTGTTGTACTTGTAGTAAATTACTCGTGGTTGTATCTACTCCTATTTCTAGAACATATGAAGTTCTAGACATTTCCTTAACTCCATCAGGGAAGAAGCCGGGTTCGAAATCATTAATATCACATCATCCGCGAATAGACTAATCTTGTGGGTCGATTTACCTAAGGTTATGCCTGATATTCATGGGTTAATTCTGATAAGTTCTGCTAGTGGTTCCAATGACAGATTGAATATCCATGGGGATAGAGGGCAGCCTTGCCTAGTTCCATTTGTTATATAGAAAGGCTGTGATAGCATATCTGCTGAGTAAACTTGTGCCGATGGTTTTGAATATAGCGCTGTGATTGCGTTCAATATGCTGCCCTTGAATCCAAATTTTCGGAGTACCTGTTGTAGGTATGTCCAATGGACTCTATCGAATGCCTTCTCTGCATCCAGAGAGAGAAGCAGTGAAGGGGTTCCGCTTACTTCTGCTTGATGGATTATATTGATCAGCCTTCTTGTAGTGTCGGCTGCTTGGCGTCCTTTAGTGAATTCAGTTTGGTCACTATGAATAAGGAAGGGCATGATGTTTAACAATCTTGTGGCTATGGTTTTAGAGTAGATTTTTAAGTCGAGGTTTAATAGGGATATCGGACGGAAATTTTGGGAACTATTCGGCCCCTTCCCTGGCTTTGGCAAGGTGATAATTATGGCTTTCAGGTAATAAATTGGAAGAGGAGGCAGCGTCGTTGAAGAGTTTGGTCATATGTGTGAGTAATTGTGAGTGATATTTTTTATAATATTCTCCGGTTAAGCCATCTGGTCCTGTCTCTTTATTGGGGGGGGGGGGAATCGTTCTGATGGTGTCGTATATTTCTATTTCTGTGAATGGACTATTTAGGGAGTTCAGTTGTTCTATGCTGAGTTTTGGGAGTTTGACTAGGTCTAGGAGCCGGTTAATGTCTTCTAGGGATGGTTGTGGAGTTGATGTGTCTCTACTCACTGCAGTAAGTACTGAAGGCATTGCCAATGTCTTGTGGGTTAGTCAGTTTCGCTTTGGAGTGAGGATGTTGAAGGTGGTCAATTTTTGTCTTAGATTTTTGTCCTTTCAATTTGTTATCTAATAATTTACCCACTTTGTTGGAAGTAGAGTAATAGGTAGCTTTTATCTTCTTTTGAATTTTCTCAAAGGGGTGTAGTAGCAGTGTTCTGAGTTCATGTCTCAGGTCCATCAATTGCGCACTAAGTTTGGGATTGGACCTTGTTTTATTTTGTGTTTCGAGGAGGTCAATTTGTGTGGTAAGGTCTGTAATACGCTGCGTCCTCTTTTTGTTATATTGAGAACCTAATTGAATTAATATGCCTCTCACAGATGCTTTGTGGGCGTTTCACACCATGCCAGAGTCAGCCACTGAGCCCAAATTCAGCGCAAAGTATTCTTGTAAATGTTCATCTATTTTAGGGAAGAATTCAGGATTTTGGAGAATGAAGTTGCTTGCTCTCCACAGTGAGGGTTGGCAGTGTTTTGATGAGTCGTTAATCGAGATGGAAATCGGAGCGTGGTCTGACCATGTCATGGTGTGGATTGCTGACACTGACATTTTTTGCAATAGGCATTTATCTGTTAAAAATAAAAAAAAATCTATTAGCAAGTATGACTTATGCATTGGTGAAAAATAGTCCTTTTCAGAACCATGTTGGCACCGCCAGACGTCATAGAGATCTTGAGAGTGCATGAATTGATTTAACAGAGATTCTCTTCTTTTGGTGGGACTTGTGGTATCAAGATGAGCGTCTTCTGCCATGTTAAAGTCTCCACAAAGAATTATAGTCCCTTGTAGTATTGGTTTTACTATGGGCATAATAGTGTGTAGAAATGTCATTTGTCGAGAATTCGGAGCATATAAATTTATGAGCGTGTATTTCAGGTTGTTAATCGTGCATAGCAGAATAATAAAGTGCCCATTTGGATCTGTTATCTCTTTTTGTAGGGAGAAGGCGGTTGAGTGTTTTACTGCTATGAGGACTCCTCTCTTTTTAGTGGAGTATGGGGCTGAGAATAAATGCGGGAAGATTTTATGGGAACATTTAGGATGTGCAGACTTCAGAAAGTGTGTTTCTTGAACACATATTATATTGCAGCATTTCTCTTGTGCTGTTTGCCAAAGGGAATGTATTTTCACCGGGTGGTTGAGACCGTGTGCGTTAAGTGATAGAATGTTCTGAGACATCATTCAGGGGTGTATTATGTAATAGATGTATGTTTGGACTTACGTTTGGAAGTTTCAGTCAAGTACCTTGAAGTGGCATTACGTAGATGTTTTCCTCCGGGGAGTTTCTTTCAACGACGGTGCTGTTAAAGAAGATGCACAATAGATGTTCTGTAACTGTTAAAATACACTCATGTTAGTGAACAATAACAAACAGTAAAAAAGTAGATAGTATGTGGTTAATACCGATATTTCTAATATTTGAACGCAGTGTAGAACAGTGCTGAAAAAGCAATACTGCTGAGGGGGGTTAAATAGTTAGTCGGTGGGTGTGACTAGATAGTCATTAGGCTGCAGTAGGGGGAAAAGATATAGCAATGGATTCCGCCCTTTTTGATTCTAATAGTTACCACTGGTCAAGTGTTCCTCTTTCCTCTGGTATGTTGATCTTTTTGGAGGACCATTCCGCAGTGCATGATGTGCTTGTCCAATGGGGGTTCAGGGATAATTTCCCAGTTGTGCAAAATTCGTAGACCATCCTGCAGGTTATCAATTTTGTGAGGGGTTCCATGTCTGGAGATGATTAGGGATGCCGGGTATCTCCATTTGTATCGGATCTTATAGTTGTTCAATCCTTTGGTAATGGGGTTCAAGTTTCTTCTTAATTGGAGAGTGTATTTGGAGAGGTCAGGGTATATTTGTATGTCCTCATATGGATGTGGAAGTTTGGGAGTGTTTCTTACCCCAGTGATGAACCTTTCCTTTATGTGGAAAAAAATGCACTTGCATCAAAACATCTCTGGGTACAGATGCAGCTAGATGTGTTAGTTTGGCTATTCTATGAATGCAATATATTATAATGTCTCTTGGGGATGCTTCTAGGAGAAGCGTGCACATAATTCTTTGGCATTTTTTTGTAGACCTTGTGGTTAAATTGACTCTACAGTTGATATGCTCTCTCCCAGGCTGTTCTCTAGACAAGTTACCATTTTTTTGACCTGGTTAATATCAGTGGTAATTTTTGTGAATAGTAATGAGAGATCAGTTGGATTGGAGAGACATTAGCATGTCTTTGAGAGTTGTGTCTAGTACCGGTTGTCCCGAAGTGGGAAATGCTGCCATAGAGGTGTTTAAGGCCTGGTTAATGCTAATAGGTGTGTGTATGCTTCACTGTCAGTGGCTGCGGGTTGATCAGCGCCATTTTTACTGGTCTGTGGGGCCAGTTTAAAGAAGGAGGTGAGCTTCTGGGGTTTTTATTCCCCCATTCTCTTGCAAGACATTGTAGTTGTAGTTATCAGTTCCATAATTAATTATGAGCAGTGGGTAGTGATGTTCAGTGCTAAGGATGCTGGTTGATTCCGTTACTCCCCCTGTGCAGTGAGTTTTAGGCTGGGGCTATCATCTCCTGCCTTAGTAGGCCGTGCCTCATGGAAGTCTAAATACGTATACTTTATTAGGGTCTATCAGTGGCCAGTTGTTGGAATTACAGTTATTAGACTACTCCTGATTAGCCACTCTATGGTAGGAGAGGAGTCTGTATAGAGGGTAGTCTGAGATCCCAGGGGGGTAAGTATCGTTGGGCTCTGTTCACAGACAGACTGGTTCCCCAGGTATTAGTAGGCCGCAGCCGGTGCCTCGATTTTGGACGTACGGGCGGCTGTGGGATCGCTATGCTTGGGATGTACTGCAGGGCCTCTTTGGTGTGGTGTCTTGGACAGACTTCTGAAGGGCTGGTGTATGACTGGTTGTCCTTGGGGTCTCCCTATGGCCAGAGCGTGGGGTTCGGATTTGCAGGCCGCAAGATGGCGGCGGCCTCCTCGGGCCTCGTTTAGAGCCGCGGGCTGGATTAATCACGGGGGCCTACTTGGAGCTGCACTGTCTGCCCAATGTACGTATTTTCATCCGGGGCGGTTGCTTAGGGGATACTGTCGGAAGATGCCGCTGAGTGGAGACTAGCTGTCTCCTCAGTACGGGTGGGTGAGTGCGTTTGCGGCTCTAAATGGTCCTCGGTCGGATCGTCAGTCCTCCCAATTTTTAGCCTGGAGAGTAGTAGGGGTTCTGGGGAACAAGTCTGGGGGATCAGTTTCTCTCACCGGGTCTCTGTTAAAGCCGGTGACTCTTACCTCAACTTACTTAATAGCACACAATTAACAGTGATAAACTGTGACAACAGTGACCCCTAATGGAGTATAAATTATATAACACCACCAGTAAGTGATTATCCAGAGAGCAATATAAGAGATATAACATAATCGGTCCACAATACAGATGTGCATTCTTCTATATAAACGTGCATCTACAATATATCCAACTGTGATAAATGCAGATCAACTCGTGATAGCACCCAGTGTGCCCTCCACCAATCACTATATGTGCTCACCTCCAGAAATGGCCCCAGATAGGCCTAGTAACACCTTCCCCTTAGGGGTACAGTATCTCACAAAAGTGAGTACACCCTCACATTTTTGTAAATATTTTATTATATCTTTTCATGTGACAACACTGAAGAAATGACACTTTGCTACAATGTAAAGTAGTGAGTGTACAGCTTGTATAACAGTGTAAATTTGCTGTCCCCTCAAAATAACTCAACACACAGCCATTAATATTTAAACCACTGACAACAAAAATGAGTACACCCGTAAGTGAAAATGTCCAAATTGGGCACAAATTGTCAATATTTTGTGTGGCCTCCATTATTTTCCAGTACTGCCTTAACCCTCTTGAGCATGGAGTTTACCAGAGTTTCACAGGTTGCCACTGGAGTCCTCTTCCACTCCTTCATGATGACATAAGCGAGCTGGTGGATGTTAGAGACCTTGCCCTCCTCCACCTTCCATTTGAGGATGCCCCACAGATGCTCAATAGGGTTTAGGTCTGCAGACATGCTTGGCCAGTCCACCACCTTTACCCTCAGGTTCTTTAGCAAGGCTATGGTCGTCTTGGAGGTCTGTTTGGGGTCATTATCATGTTGGAATACTGCCCTGCGGCCCAGTCTCCGAAGGGAGGGGATCATGCCCTGCTTCGGTATGTTACAATACATGCTGGCATTCATGGTTCCCTCAATGAACTGTAACTCCCCAGTGCCGGCAGCACTCATGCAGCCCCCGACCATGACACTCCCACCACCATGCTTGACTGTAGGCAAGACACACTTGTCTTTGTGCTCCTCACCTGGTTGCCGCCACACACGCTTGACACCATCTGAACCAAATAAATTTATCTTGGTCTCACCAGACCACCAGACATGGTTCCATTAATCCATGTCCTTAGTCTGCTTGTCTTCAGCAAACTGTTTTCAGGCATTCTTGTGCATCATCTTTAGAAGAGGCTTCCTTCTGAGGAAACAGCCATGCAGACCAATTTGATGCAGTGTGCGACATATGGTCTGAGCACTGACAGGCTGACCCTCT
This sequence comes from Glandirana rugosa, assembly GCA_018402905.1. NCBI lineage: Eukaryota > Metazoa > Chordata > Amphibia > Anura > Ranidae > Glandirana > Glandirana rugosa. The sequence goes on along the minus strand of BLSH010213194.1, from coordinate 95,331 downwards.
ACCCCTTCAACCACTGCAGTAATGCTGGCAGCACTCATATGTCTATTTCCCAAAGACAACCTCTGGATATGATGCTGAGTATGTGCCCTCAACTTCTTTGGTTGACCATGGCAAGGCCTGTTCTGAGTGGAACCTGTCCTGTTAAACCTCTGTATGGTCTTGGCCACCGTGCTGCAGCTCAGTTTCAGGGTCTTGGCAATCTTCTTATAGCCTAGGCCATCTTTATATAGAGCAAAAACTCTTTTTTTTCAGATCCTCAGAGAGTTCTTTGCCATGAGGTGCCATGTTAAACTTCCAGTGATCAGTATAACAGAGTGAGAGCAATAACACCAAATTTAAAACACCCGCTCCCCATTCACACCTGAGACCTTGTAACACTAACGAGTCACATGACACCAGGGAGGGAAAATGGCTAATTGGGCCCAATTTGTACATTTTTACTTACGGGTGTACTCATTTTTGTTGTCAGTGGTTTAAATATTAATGGCTGTGTGTTGAGTTATTTTGAGGGGACAGCAAATTTACACTGTTATACAAGCTGTACACTGACTACTTTACATTGTAGCAAAGTGTCATTTCTTCAGTGTTGTCACATGAAAAGATATAATAAAATAGTTACAAAAATGTGAGGGGTGTACTCACTTTTGTGAGATACTGTATATACATTTCCAATGGTCTCTGGACTCCCATAAATGGACTCCTGCTTACTTATACTGAGTTCCTCATATGCAGTGGTAACATAAGGGTAAGAAAGGAGCTAATATATTATAGTTGTGTAAAACCAAAATACTATTAGAAAATAACAACTCTTCCACTCACATTTGCAAATGCACTAGCGCTGGTGCATACAGGTGATGAACTATGTACAGCAATATACGTCCCCTGGGGTCAAAGAATCGTCTGCAAGTCCTCAGCCCTGCTTCCCTCATTGGAGAACATGCACTTCCTGGTTTAGTGCACTGACGTCACAAGCTCCGCCCTGACATGCTTCATCGTACACCAGGTCACCCCTTGATAAAGTGACATGGTGTATGACGAAACATGTTGGGGCAGAGCTTGTGACGTCAGCGTGCTAAACCAGGAAGTGTATGATTTTTATTTATTATTATGGACTGATTTATGTTATATCTATTCTATTGCTCTCTGGGTAAACACTGGAGGTGTTATATCATTTAGATTCCATTAGGGGTCACTGTTGTCACAGTTTATCACTGTTATTTGTGTGTTATTAACCAGTTCAGCCCCGGAAGGATTTCCTGCTTTAGGACCAGAGCACTTTTTGCAATTCGGCACTGTGTAGCTTTAATGGACAATTGCGCGGTCGTGCGACGTTGTACCCAAACGAAATTTGCGTCCTTTTTTTCCCACAAATAGAGCTTTCTATTGGTGGTATTTGATCACCTCTGCGTCATTTTTGATCACCGCTATAAACAAAAAAAGTGGGACAATTTTGCAAAAAAACCCAAATTCCTTACTTTTTGCTAAAATACAAATCCAAAAAAAATCTATAAAAAAACATTTTTTTTATCGGTTTCGGCCGATTTATATTCTTCCTCATATTTTTGGTAAAAAAATCGCAATCTGCGTTTATTGATTGGTTTGCGCAAAAGTTGTCGCGTTTACGGATGATGAGAATTCATATCTGGGGTTTTTATTTATTTATTTATTTATTTTACTAGTAATGGCGGCGATCTGCGATTTTTAGCAGTACTGTGATATTGCAGCGGACATGTCGGACCATTTTGACACTTTTTTAGGACCATTGGCATTTATACAGCCATCAGTGCAATAAAAATGCACTGATTACTGTGTAAATGCCATTGGCAGTGAAAGGGGTTAACCTGCAGGGGGCGCTCTAAGGGTTACCTGTGATCCCTGGGCATGTTCTCACTGTGTGTGGGCTGCCCTGGCTGGGGAAAGGGGATGATCACGGCTTCCATATACAGGAAGCCTGTGATCACTGCCCTTCCCCCTCTATGAGAACGGAGATCTGTGTTTACTTACATGGACCTCCGGTCTCTCACTGCGGGGGGGCCATCGCGGGTAGCCAGCGGCAATCGAGTTCGCCCTGCCCCCTCAACACAGTGAGCGCGCCTCCGGCGGCGTGCGCTCACAATACTAGTTATCATGGTCGCGATAACGAGTCACCTTGCCACCGTCGCGCTGCGGCGGGCTGTCAGCAAGTGGTTAAGTAAGTTGAGGTAGCGCTCCACATTTTTAAAAAATGTTTTGGTTCCTATGCACTATAGTTGGTGTTGAGCAGCAACCTCTTTCCAAACATATTATTTTATATCTTTAAATTTATTATATATAGTAGTGCAGAAGTATTTTTTCCCCTTTAATTCATGGGTATTATGGATCTCACAAAACATACTCCTATTTGAGATAATAAGGTATTTTTTATGTCAGTGGTTGAACTTTTGCGGGAGACATGTTAAATCGCTATTGGACCTCAGTCTAACAGTGAGGTCATATGAGGAGGTGAGCAGCCATTATCACATGTGGTGTTGGCACGTTTGGGTTATATTTCAGGAAGAGGTTTCCACCACTATTGCACACTGGTGATTGAGGTGCTGGCAGAGTATTTACTTACATCTTCCATGTTCCACTGATTATGAGGAGAGAGTCAAGGACCATCGGAGATATAATATACCAGCAAGAGATATTCCCAAACACTATTTGACCTCAGTCTAATAGGGAGGTCATAAAAAGGAGATGAGTGGCCATTTTGGCATGTGGTGTCTGCATGTGTTTTTGGGAAGAGGATTACAACACTGCTGTATACCAGTTAGTGGAACACAATTTTTAAAAACTCTTTTGTCTGGACACTTGTATCTTATATGTTACGCTGCAGTATTGTTTTAGTTATTGACTGAAATCTGCTGCCAAACTCGTGCTGTGTCCATTCACAGTATGGGACTGTAGGAGGCATGCAAGATTAATCAATAGTGTGAAAAGGAAAAATTAGATTAATCACACTCTCACAAAGTATATATAATTTTACAAATTCATAAAGTGCAATGCATATAAATGGCCATCAGAGGCTGCCAGACTTAATGTGCAATATCAATGGATGAATATAGAGTGAATATAGAGTGCATACACAAATTCATAAAGTGCAATGCATATAAATGGCCACTGGAGGCTGCTAAACTTGTGATGTAATATCAATAAATCAATGTAAAGTGCATAGAGTTGATTGTAATCATTCAAAGTCAAAGACATAAAAAGCAATAACAAAAATGTCTAAAATGCTGCATATAGAATAGTAGGCAACATTTAGTAGGTGACAGGTACAACAGGTAGGCAACATGTTGTATCCTGTCAGCATCCCAGTGTACTTGTGTATCTCTGGTAGCTTTCAGCCTTCCTTCATCTCCACTAAACCCGCTTCCTTGTTATTCCATTTATAATTTGGAACCTGGATTAATGGTGATTAATGGCGATCCTTGTCCAGTCCCGTGGATGCTGATTCCTGCTGACTAGTGGATAGATGTTTCCCTTCAGGCACTTATGATCTCTGTAATGGGGATCATTGGAATTTGGTGGGTAGGGTGTGTGACAGATACCTTGGTGGAGGATCTCATAGTCACCCCTGGCTCTTTGGATAATATGCAACCACTTGCACATGTGATTTTTATTACCATTGTGGATATTTGCACTATGGACTAGCTCGCACTTCACAAATGGACTTTATTGATTATCACATTATATGTTCCAACCAAGAACAAAAAGACAAATGGGATTTTGAAGGTACCTATTACCCACACAGAAAAATCAGGCAAGATGTATAAAAAAAAATACTTTACTTATGACAATATAAAACCATCTTGCAAGTCTAGTCCATTAAAACACACATAAGTGATTGTGTCCACACCTTCACAGTAACACATACACCCCTGCAGCCGAACTAGTCTCCCTGATCCTGTAATGAGTTGAATACCACAATCAGTCTATATGCAGGAGGGGGGGACATAGCCATATCCAACCCGACACGTTTCGCCCCTAGGGCTTCTTCAGGGTATTCGGAAAAGCGCAAGAGGTGTGGAGCAACTGAAAATGATAAACAAACACTCAAATAATATGTGATTTAACATAGATGGAACAATACATATATTGATATCAATATTAACAATACAAAAATCTAGTATGTTAACTTACATAGATTGAAATATATATTAAGACATAGGAGTGCTGCCGCAGGGGAAGAGAAATTGCATCCAAACAGGACCGACCCCCCAGTCAAAACCACACAGAGGGTCTAGCACATTTGCAGGCTGAGGCAGGTCACAATCCAAATTGCCAACTGGGTGGAAACACACCTCAGGGCAAAAACCGACACCACTGAGCAGGCTGGTACAAAGGTTGTAATACAGAACATACAGATATGTATGTCCCTTGTTAGTGGTCACCTCATAACCAACTCACCAAGGCATACAGAGCATAGATCAGAGATGCCATCATGCAAAATAGAAAGGTCAGAGTGTCTGAGAGATACTTACACTTAAATATGAGAGCACCAGAATGGGTCTTAGAAATAACTTTATCACCTTCTCCAGATGAGATCGGGGAGAGCCAGAGTGGTCTATCGCCAAATAGAACAATTACCATCAGATGTCCATTACTTCAGCCACAAAGACATAGCCCCCTTGACTCCAACGGTGCAAGCCCCCCCGCCCAAAGTGACTGCCGTCACAATCGTGAAAAGGGATTATAAGTAGGATCAATGAATGTTCGTCTACCCATGCAAATTCTGTGGATAGCTAGTGTGAGGCTGCTTGTTATTAAGACAGATAGGGGGCCATTTACTATAGCGCAATTCTGCCTTGCGCAAATTTTAAAGCGCAGAATGGCAAATTTGCGCTAATTAGCGCGAAAATTTAATTCACTAAAGCCCTGAGGGAAAAAATACTCCCAGAATCAAATTCACTATAGTGCCCAAACAACAGTGACTGACTAAAAAACTAGTCGTGGTAGAAGCAAGAGAATTGCACATGTTTAGGGCATGTTATGATCACCTAAATGGTTCTTAAAAATGTAGTATCTTGTTTAATGATGATCTGCTTTTGAATTATTTTAAAAATTGATGTATAACATCATGATGTATAACAACCATAATGATGTCTTCCAGATATATGGGTGTCTGCAAATAGTCTGGACCACTGTATCTGGTTGGTGAGGGTTACAAGTACATGCCTCCAGCTTCATTTGACTGTATCCTTACTCTGGCGCCTTCTCCATTTCTCCATATGCCATTGTGACCGGTCTATGCCCTATATACATACCTGTACAGGTCTTTCATTCGCTACATTATGTGCATAGGTGGATTGTAGTCTAGAGCATGTTGGATGAGTATGGTGATGTCTTTAATTCACTTGTGACAACATTGTCAATTGTGGTGGTTCACTGATCAATGTTTTTCATTGCTCTTTTAATCCATCTTCCCATTTTTTGTACATCCAATAAAATATCATTATATATTCTTCCATGGTCAATATTATTCACATCAGACCCGGGTGGCTCTATACATGGTTCCTTTTAAAGGCAGCCTACTGTGCCGCCTTGTTTGTGTTTGTGCTTGTTTGCCATTGAGCCCTAGGTGATTTGTTCTCCTGAGTGAGTAGATGTGATTATATCCTAATATGTACAGTCCTTCTCCCATGTTCTTATAAAAGGGGAAGGGGGTAGCCTGAAAGCACATGGTCTAAAAATCTAACTCCATATTATATGCTATAGTCAAAAAGTCATGGCAACACACACACTGTTGCAGAGCCATACAGCACCTGCTGTGCTGTGTGGTTTTGTTCTGTGTGCAAAAGTTTCACTCACCAATAATGCCTCCCTCCTCTCAGGCTGGTTCCCCTTTTGGCAGCTATAGCAGCCATTATTTCATATCTCCCGCCATGCTGCTCACAGAACCCCTTTCACAGCTCACTGCTGGCATTGCATGCAGGGAGTTGGAGTGTGGGCGGGGTTGGGCAGACACAAATGGGAGCTGGAGCGTGGAATTGGATAGCTGATGGTAGTGATGGAGGGGCTGGTAGAAGAGTAGTGACAGGATGGGACACAGATCACTTGTAGCCCGACTCCCAAGCAAGATGTCTCTGCCGGTGACGATGTCAGGTTTAGTCCCACTATCTGCCCTTAGTAGTTACTGAGAGAGTCAGAGATTGGGCACCGACTGCTTTCACCCCAATAAGCTGTAAAAAGTGCCACAGCTCCTCTGGGACCTCACTGGTGGGCAGCACATGCTTATGGTAGCGCCCGGGTATCACCCCTCTGGCGGGTGTCACCCGGGGAGGTCCGCACCTACATAGCGAAGCCACTGGCTGGGATTAGACTTGCTGCTCCCTGTCAGCCCCCTTACATCAGTCTCAACACCTGGCTGAGGGAGCGGAGCATGTTTAGTGAGATCACTCTGCCATGAGAGACAGTACGTATTTTACAAGTGAGCAGCGCTACTTGCGGAGCTGAATTGTATACCTTCACCCCGAAAAACAAGAGAAAGTCATTCCCCTGCTCTAACCTCCTGGGCCTCTCTGTCAACCTGATGGGGCCCAGGAAAATGTAATTATACACCCCCCTAAGGAAGTAGAAAGGGGCAGGGCTGCTGATAGAAATCGCGGGGCCACGTACAGACTACCTGACAGAAGAAAATAGTAAAGCTATAGTTCCCTAAAAATACAATAAAACTATTAGCAGACACAAATACAATATAACTCACAGAATTCCTGCTAAATCTAAAAAATAAAACTGATAAAAATGAAGATGAGATGAAAAAAATATACAGGCTGCGGGATCAGAGAGACAGGGAGAGAAACAAAGTTAGGCTACATGCACACTGGGCTTAAAAAAACTCCAATTCACTTGGCAGGAAAAAAAACGCTCATATAGAATATTTTTTGTACAAAGTTTAGATGAGTTTAGGAAAGTTTTACATTTTTTCTGCCGGTAAGCTCCAATCAAAAACGCAAACTAGGAGGATTATTTATCCTGCCTCTATACGTTGAGCTCAAAATATGCCTGTAATCGTCCTAATGTGTATGGATATATAGGATAACACTGAGCTGCTTCTACAGGCAGAACAAAAAACTCCTGTAGAAGCAGTGAATTTTAAGCGAGTGTGCATGGAGCCTAAGTTAGAGAGATAAACTCAGGAGACAAAATAACCTTAGAGACACACAGGGACAGGGATTAGGGAAGTATGACTGTCTCTTTCTTAGCAGATAATAGCTGGCAGCAGGGAGAGGTAAGGAGAGCAGCTTTCATTTGCTGGAGGAAAAGAGACACAATTGTTGTTTGTCACTAATCCCCCTCCCTGTGTGGGCCCCCCCTGTGTGCTCGGGCCCCGTACAACAGGGCTGGTGGTCCCCTCCTACCAGCGGCCCTGGGTGCAAACACTGTTTACATATGCGTGCTCAACTCACATATCCGTTTGCTTTTGCGCACAAGCACAGAGGGATGGGAGCGCTTTAACATTTTTTTTCTTATGTTATTGGCTTCCTTTTCATGCAAAGGTGATCCATTACTTTTTCACCTTGCTGGGACCATTGTGTGCATTGATTTTTGCATTCTTATGTATATGTAAGTATGGCAATTTGGCAGGTGAATTACATATGAATTATGTAACTTTATATTATACATTTCTGTTTATGACATGGTCTTTCCACAGATGCAAAAATGACTGTCTCCTGAAGTGGATGCTGCTCCATGAAACGTGTAAAGACTCCAGTTCATAAATGCTTTAACCCAAAGGTATTTTTCATATATATTACTCTTAGAAGTGCATGTATAGTGTGCTTGTTTTTATGACACATACACTGTCTACCTTGTTGAAACTTAAACTTTGTGTGGAATAAAATTATATATTTTTCTACTATTTATTTTGACTACTTTATTGTGACACAACGCATTAAAGTCCCAGGAGCAATATAGGCTCCTTCTTTGACATATTTTATTTTTTATTTGTACACTGTGCCTTTCATTTTTTTTGATCACTTTTATTCCTATTTAACCACTTGACAACTGGGCACTTAAACCCCCTTAACAACCAGACCAATTTTCAGCTTTCAGCACTCTCACACTTTGAACGACAATTACTCAGTCATGCAACACTGCACCCATATGAAATTTGCGTCCTTTTTTTCACACAAATAGAGCTTTCTTTTGGTGGTATTTAATCATTGCTGGGTTTTTTATTTTTGCGCTATAATTAAAAAAAGACCGAAAATTTTGTAAAAAAATGAATTTTTCTTCGTTTCTGTTATAAAATTTTGCAAATTAGTAATTTTTCTTCTTTGGGTCGTTACTAATTTATGGTGGTTTTCTTTCGAGATAAACACACTTTTTTTCCTGCGTTTAAAGTATACCCACGTCACAACGTACTGACTCATTAACAGCAAGTTTCACACTCTCACGACTTTCGACTTTTAACCAGACCAACAATTCCCCCAAATTCACGGGTCAACAGTTCACCAATTTATCCTTATTTTCACTAGTTTTTTTTACTTTCCGTGTCACATGTTTATTTTTTATTTTATACAGTTTCT
>BLSH010213194.1:44245-59367 GCA_018402905.1 Glandirana rugosa | reverse complement strand
CCGCGGGCACACTCCTCAGGAGTGCGGCGGGTGCGCGCGCGCGCCCCCTGGTGGCCAAAATGCGAATCGCCGCTTATTTACGTCGATTCGCGCCCAGCTCCCCGACTGCCGTCGTGAAAAGACGGCGCGCGGTCGGGAAGCAGTTAAGAGTTCCCTTCACTGGAACTAAGGGGCCAAGCCCAACCCCTGAAAAACAACCCCACACCATAATCCCCCCTCCACCAAATGATTTGGACCAGTGCACAAAGCAAGATTCATAAAGACATGGGTGAGTGAGTTTGGGGTGGAGGAACTTGACTGGCCTGCACAGAGTCCTGACCTCAACCAGATAGGACACCTTTTGGCTGAGTTAGTGCGGAGACTGTGAGCCAGGCCTTCTCATCCAACATCAGTGCCTGACTTCACAAATGCACTTCTGGAAGAATGGCCACATACTCCTATAGACAAACATCCTAAACCTTATGGACAGCCTTCCCAGAAGAGTTGAAGCTGTTATAGCTGCAAAGGGTGGGCCAACTCAATATTGAACCCTACGGACTAAGACTGGGATGCCATTAAAGTTCATGTGCATGTAAAGGCAGGCAGCCTCATTGCATAGCTAGTATAACTAGTATATCTGGCAAGATTTGCAATGGTGGCGGAACCCTCCTACACATAAATACTACATTAAGACATAATTTAAGTAAGGCCCTGAGTCATGTTTAACAACATAGAGAGGACAAATAACATCTGTACATGAAGTGACATGCTTGGGAATCGAACTCAGGACGTCTGCAGCTAATCTTCTAAATGTAATCTGTGATTTTTGGTGGTTATTGCTACGTGAGAGTAAAATAGTAATTTTTACCCTCAGATTTTTGGGAATGACATTTTTATTTCTGATATTGGTACACATATCACATTTTTGGGGCTCAAATTAGGATCATTTGGAAAGAATAAAAAATAAAAAAATGGCACTCATTTTAAATTTCCATAAGCAATGGTATTGTTTGTGGTTTGTAAAGACACCTGTGTGAGTTTGGCTAAATATTTTTGTGTATGGACAGCAAGTGAAAGTAACCGAGAAAAAAAAATATTTACAAAACATCAAGAGATTTCACATTCTAGCACTCTTAAAAACAAAATAGATTATCAAATTTGCAACAAAGATACATTTCTTCTCAACACGAAATGAATTTATTTGATAAAGTAACAATTATACCAGTAGAATGAGTGGCAGAAACTTGCACTTGGCAAAATAACTATCCTCTTTACTCCCAAAAAATGTGTGTAAAATAACTCTCATTTTGGTATTTACTAACTACTCAAGGAACTACTCCATGAGAGTTATTTTGAGAGTTGTTTTGTGTCTGAGCATGCTCAGTTGTGCTCAGCTGTACTCTCTGCCTAGGAGTAAAGAAAATGTATCTCTTCTCAGACTTTTTCAGATATTTCAGTGTAGAAATCACTTTTTCAAACAGTTTAAAAGCAGATTATGTTTAAACAATATACCGCATATTTTAGTACAATTTAGGGGATCAGATCATGCTCTAAACATAATTTCTATTTTCACTACTCCAGGTCTGGACTGGAGTAAGGAGTTGGCCGTTATCTGTGACCTGGGAGCAATAGTGAATTCCATTTTGGCCGTTATTTACTGCCAGCGCTATTGTGAATACCGGTTTAGCACTATTTACTGCAAATCGCGGTAATTTTACTGCAAATCGCAGTAATTTTGCCTCTATTTTGCGGCAGCGCTATAGTAAATGACCCCCACTGTATATACACTTCAGAGTAACTGATAAAAGTAAAAACCTCAGGTCAGACTTTTTAATCTTTTTTTTTTTTTACAACAGAGGAACTCTTGAAATAGTTTTCAGTTCCTGAGTAACCCCTGTAAAATGATTAAGCTACAGCATAATGTACATTAGCATGATCAGTTAGTTGTGAATATAAAAAATGTGGTATGTGTTACGTATTTGACACCCACAGTAGATCAAAGTTTAGCACATCCCCCTCCCTTTCTCACAAAAAAGTGCTTAGTATTAACCTGAAATTAAACAAATTATAATAATGACCAGGGCAGAAACATTGGAGTTGATTTACTAAAGAAGTAAGGCAGTCTTACCTAGGACACATGCACAGTACAGTGCTGTGTTAGCGTGAGTGTGTTAATACACATTATGCCTCTTATTAACATTGGTTGTGTTAAGGCAGGTCATTCATTTGAATGTGCCGCCTAATGAACCGAAATGCATTATTATTATACAGGATTTATATAGCGCCAACAGTTTGCAAAGCACTTTACAATATAATGGGGGACACTACGGTTACAACACAGTTCAATACAGAAGGAATAGGAGGGCCTGCTTGTGGAGCTTACAATCTAAAGGGAGGGGGATAATCTGATGGAAGTGACTCAAATACAGTTTTTTAGGTGGAGGTTGGGTAGGCTTCCCTGAATAAATACGTTTTTAAGTATCGCCTAAAGGTGGACACTGTAGGAGCTGACCAGACATACTGGGGTAGGGAGTTCCAGAGAATGAGGGAGGTTCTGTAAAAGTCCTGGAGGCAAGCATGGGAGGAGGTAACAAGGATACTAGTGAGCAAGATGTCTTAGGAGGGCTGTGGAAGAATATTTGGGTGATATATGCAGATGAGGTTGGTGATTTAGCTGGGGGCAGTCTTGTGGATGGCTTTGTATGTTGTGGTCAGTATTTTAACTTTTATATGTTGGGCTAGTGGAAGCCAGTGAAGGGATTGGCAGAGAGGGGCAGCGGTCACGGATCGGTTAGTAAGGTGTATAGTCTAGCAGCAGCATTCATAATGAATGGAAGGGGGCATAGCCTGTGAAAATGTATGCCAATGAGGAAGAAGTTGCAGTAGTCAAGGCAGGATATAACCAGTAGTGTGAATACGTTGTTTTGTAGTGTCGTTAGTCAGGGATGAATTCTAGAAATAATTTGGAAGTTAAGGCTGCAAGATTTAGCTAGTGATTGGAGTGGGGCTTGAAGGAGAGGTCAGAGTCTAGGCTTACACCTAGCACCCTGGCATGTGTGGAGGGACCAATGGTTGTGCTGTTGATCTCATTGGTAACTGATATGTCACTCAGCATTTGCCATACATGAAGAGACTGAGGGAGTGAGCTGGGGAGTAGAGAGATAGATCTGGGTATCGTTGGCGGAGAGGTGGTATTGGAAGCCATAGGAGGTTATCAGCTGGCCCAGGGAAAAGGCTTAGAGAGAGAATAGGAGGGGCCCAAGTAAATAACCTTGGGGTACCCCAACAGAAAGAAGTGGAGGAGGTGGCGTTGTATGTGACACTGAAAGTGCTTTAAGATAGGTGACAAGAGAACCAGGAAAGAGAAGAATTGCTGAGCCCAAGGGAGTGGAGTTTATTAAGGAGAGGCAGGTGGTCAACTGTGTCAAAGGCAGCGGAAAGGTCTAAGAGTATGATTATGGAGTAATGGCCATTGGTTTTAGCAGTTAGCAGGTAATTAGTGAGTTTTAGTAGGGCAGTTTCAGTGGAATGTTGTGGGCGGAAGCCAGACTTTAGATCAAGAAGGTTGTTGTTAGTAAGATAGTTCATACAGTTGTGGACAAGGCATTTAAAAGCTTGGAGGCAAACGGAAACAGGGAGATGGGTCATAAGTTAATAAAACAGGTGAGGTCCAGTGAGGGTTTTTTAAGTATGGGGGTAATCAGTGCATGATTGAGTGGGGAAGGAAAGGTGCTGGTGAAGAGGGAGAGGTTGAAGATGTGGGTTGGTGAGTTTAGGGTAGAGCAGGAAGGGGGTTGTAGTATTTGTGAGGGGACAAGGTCCAGGGGGAGAGTGGTGAGTTGGGCCTCCGAAAGGATTTTGGCAACCTCCTCAGTGGTAACTAGATATCTCATCGCAAATTATGTTAATCTTGTTTTGAAATGACTGGCAATCTCCTGGGCCATAAGTAAGTTGGTGTGTGGAGGCAGTGGAGGGGTGAAGTACGGCATTAAGGGTAGAGAAGAATTGATGAGTACTGGATGAGAAGGTTTGGATAAGGGTGGTGTAGTAAGTTTGTTTAGCAGCGTGGAGGTAGGAGTTGTATTTGAGAAGGGCAGATTTGTAGTGCTGCAGCAATTGTGTTTTGCATCATGCTCTCTCAAGAGTATGGCCGCGTCTCTTGAAACTTCTGGTTTTGTCTGTTTGCCAAGGTTGAGGCTTGGTTCTGCATGTAGAGAGAGGAGCGATTGTCCAGGGAGGATGATAGTAAGTTGTTGAAGACAGAAGTGGCCAGGTCTGGGCAGGACAGGGGTGCAATTTAGTCATAAAGGCTGTCAGTAGCAGAATGATGAAGGGAAGGGTTGAGGTGGTGAAGGTTTCTTCGGGTAACTGTTTGCAAGTTGGAGGCATGGGAGATAGGAGACAGGGAGAGTAAGAAACTGATAAGGTGTGAGTGGAGAGAGGAAAATGGGTGTTAGAGAGGTTACAAGGAGAGCTGAGGTGAAAGAATATGAGGTCAAGGGTGCTGCCATTGGTGTTATTGGTGGTTTGTGTCCATTGTGTTAGGTTAAAAGAGAAGGTTAGGTTGAGTAGTAGACAAGTGGCTGAGGTGTTAACATTGACAGGAATATTAAAGTTGCCAAGGATGATGGCGGGTACTTCAGAGGAGAGAAAGTAGGGTAGCCATGTAGAGAAGTCTTCGAGAAAGTGTTACATTGGGCCAAGAGACCAGTAAACTACTGCAATTCTAAGACAATCTGGAGAAAAAAGATGAATACAGTGCACTTCAAAAGAGCAGAGGGACAGAGAGGGAGGTGTAGGAAGAACCTGGAAGGTGCTTTGTGGGGAAAGGAGAAGTCCAACCCAGCATTCCAGGGGACACATATTGGGGGCTGGCTAAAGGAAGCAGGGGAATTGAAATAAGAAAGTGAGGGTTGCAGCTGCTGCCAGAGAAGGGAGACTGCTGGTTATGGGGGTGAGAGTTTGATGGTAGAGGGCCAGGGTTTGGGGCAATATCCCTGGAAGTTAGGGGTAGAAGGAAGGTGAGGGCAGTGAGGTGGGAGCGGGATTATTATGAGGGCAAATGCCACAGTGTATTGAAAGTGGGGACATTATGTGGGCTCAGAAAGAGCAGGAGATAAGTGCAGTAATATAGAGAGGCCAGATGTCAGGGTAATATGTATAATTTGTGGGGTGGAGAGGTGGGGTAAAGAAATTAGAGTTTGATGAGAAAGGGAGTTAATGCAAAGATTAAGGTTAGCAACAGCATGTTGGAGGGTGAGGAGGGGGAAAAATTAGGCTGATTTAAAGAGAGAATTGATGAAAGGGAACTTGCAGACAACTTGAAGTGGAGCACTAATGTTTGTGCTTGCCTTTGTTGACATGCCTTAGTTAAAGTGCCGTGTAAAAAGTGCCATGCGCTTTGTATAAGAAATGGCCAGCCTGCCCCTCTCCAGCAATTCCAAGAATTGTACTAACTTTACACTTGAATGGAGTAGGGGGAGGTTATAGACAATTAATTAAATACGAGCTAATAAAACAGACACATGACGAAAGGAGAGGTTTTCTTCCGTAAACAAGTTGCAAAACAGGATGAAGACAGCAAGATAAGGCTAATACCCCTTTCACACAGAGCCGTGGGTCTGTTCGTGGTAAGCACCGCTTTAGTGCTGTTTAAGCGACGCTTTTATGACGCTTTTTGGGTGCTAGCAAGGCCCTTTTAACCCCTACAAAGGGGATAAAAACTCCTGTGTTGCGGCGCTTCCAAATCGCTTTTCAGGTGCTTCGGAAGTGCTGCCTATTCATTGCAATGGGCAGGGGCGTTTTGCTCCCAACCCACCCCAAAGATGCCGCTTGCAGGACTTTTCTGAACGTCCCGCAAGCGTACCGCCCGGGTGAGGAAGCACACATTGCACTGAATGGAAGGCAGTTTTCAGGTGCTTTACAGGCGCTATTTCTAGCGCTAAAACGCCTGAAAACTGCCTCAGAGTGAAAGGGGTCTAAGTGTTTGATCTTGACCAAGGTACCAAGTATAACTCAATACAGATGAGTAGAAACAGAAGTTTTAACCCCTTCACGCCTAAGGGTAAAACAAATCAAAATGCCAAAGCACAATTTTGCAACTTTGACACGTTAGTTAAACCGTACATATCATCACAACTACAGTACTGAATTAAGTACAGGTAAATTATACCTTCTTTATTTCAGGACAAATTGGGCTTTCATTTGGTGGTAAATGCTTATGAATATCTCCTGATCTTTTTTTATTATCAAAGGAAAACTGGCCCAAAATATCAAAAAAAAAAATATTTATTTTTTTTACAAAATGTAGCTGTATATTTCCTGTTACGGCCATAACCTACCACCAAAGAACAACCCAAAAAAAATTCTCCTACTCCTGACGATCTCAGCGGTACCACGCATGTGTATTATTTGTTGTTTGTACCCGTAGTACAGCCCAGAAACAATAGTGTGCATTTTGAGGGTTTTTTTTCTGCTATCGAAAACACACTGACACTAACTGGCACTGATACTATCTTAAAAAAATCAAAAAAAATCCTGCCCAAAACAAACTAAACCTTGACCCTTACTTGACCCAAACCCTAACCCTGGCACTAACCTAGCTCAAACCTTGTTCTGGGTATTTTTTTCTTATTTTTTTCTTTTATTTATTGATATTTATTTATTTTTATTTTATTTTAAACACACTTTTTTTCTCTCTGCGAGTAGGGACAGAGATACAATGTCCTCTCCATTCACAGAGAGAGAAACACAGGGGCGGGCTTCACAGTGACTGATCACTGTGGTAGACAATCCCCGGCTTTTGTCTCGCACAAAGGCACCTTTTCACCTCTCCGCTATCCTCCCCCACTTTTATATGTTTTTTTGTGTATTGTTTTGTAGTGTCACATGATTGTCGGGTGCACTTGCACTGTGTGATTAGTAAGGCGTACGGTTTTCGGGCCTACCCTGAATGCCTTGGGAAGGTGGTGGGTATGGCCTTCTGGCTTGATCCACCGCCTCCCATGGGGTCTCCCTTCGGGGGAGTCCCATCTAGTATCGGGGGCGGTCAGTTCCGGCTGGCCACCTAAGAGAACTGGGGTCGTCCGGCTTCGGCTAGAGGATCCTGCTGCACGATGCCCCAGTTCCTGTCAGGAGCCTTGCTCCCCGGGGAATCAGGGTATAGGCCCTTCCTCTTTGGAGGGAGGCCATGTGTACACCTAGTGCACTTTTTGTGTCTTCACTTTTGTGTTGTGCACTTTTTTTTGCACCAGGTGAGCTTGAAAGGTATGTTTCACACACCACGGGCTTCAAAAAAAAAAAAAAAAATCAGAGGCTACCACAGTAATCAGGCAAGGGAGATATGCAGCCCCAGGGACAAAAGCACAGTGCAGTGGGGCCGCATATTTTTATATGTCAGGGTCAAGGGGTTAGAAGTCTTAGCAAGGCAGATGTTGATTCCAGTAATGCAAAGTAGCCCCGTGTTTCAGAGAAGAGTGCAGTAAGTTACCGATGGCGACAGCAAGACAGATTTGGATTGCAGTCATGCAAAGTGGCTTAGTGTTGTAGGGATGAATTGAGTCAGTTACCTTAAAGTGATTGTATCATCAAAATATGATTTTTACCTACAGGTAAGCCTATAATAAGACTTACCTGTAGCTAAAATGAATATCTCCTAAACCTGTACGGTTTAGGAGATATTCTCATTGCAAGTGCCACTGATGTCAGCAGGTGCATGCGCAGTGATGTCCCGGCAAAGCCCGGCGCATAGCGCCGGACCCTGCTGGAAAGTCCGCCGTAAAGACGAGCTCCCGCGCGCGCAGGAGTGACGTCTCGCGGCTCCGGACACTCACAGCCCCGGAGCCGGGTACCCAGAGCGGTGCATACTAGCTCATTATGCCTTTCCCTTGCAGGTGTTTTTTTTTTCTAGGGGATACAACCGCTTTAAGCAGTAGAGCAGATCAGAAAAGACGTGATAAGAGAATAATGAGATGTTCCCATGTTAAGTGTTCCCGTGTACAACTTACCATGCACTTGGTGCAGAAATGGCACTGTGCACAAGAAATGGCCAGCCTGCCCCTTGCTAGCCATCCCAAGCATTGTTCTAAATTTATACTTGAATCAAAAAAGTACTATTTTCTGTAACACAGTGAACTAAAATTAATACTAGTGCATTACCTTGAATTGTGGTGCTCCGCGATGCACATCACAAGGCAAGGCTTGTTGGGATCCAACATGCATAACACATATTACTGTGCGTTGCAGTAACACTGTCTGTAACTTGCATGTTGCCACAGTGTGATGAATTAAACAGGTCCTTAGCAAAGTTGATTTTCATTTAACTTAGTGACTAATGTGATGCTGTAATTAATTAGACCGTCCAATCATGAACAAGTAAAAATCCTGTTTTTTAACTTGGCTTGCAATTGATTGGGTACAACATTCCTCCTTACATTGGTGATTAGTGAGGTTCCCCCTGAGTTTGGAAGTCAGTTGCAAAGTGTCACCTTCATTAATGTGCAAACAATATTGGTGTCCAAGTGAGGTATCTAGTAAGGATAATCAAAACAAATCCACATTCATCCTATTATGCATTTACACATTATATATCTTTTTGCCCAGTGCAAGAGCAATTCTCCTTAGAAATTATATATCACATCCACGCAATAATCTCTCCACATCAAACCACTCAGCAGACATATAGGACCCCTTAAAAAGTTAAAAAGTCATAATTACCATAATTTGCTTTCCAAACCTCTGTTGCTAGCCCCACTGTTCTATGAGCAGGTAAATACTTATTTCATATACTGCATACAGACATAAAAACTTCCCAAAGTATAGCAGGTGCCTAAATATTAAAATGAGTATACAATAAATCACTTGTTGTGAAGATACACATCTGTTTTGTATATTAGAGTCCAACGCACCTCAAACAGTGTGTAATGCGTATTGCCTGATATTGTAATTTGCATTTGCTACATCCTATTTCTAATATATTTCATCCAATGGACGTCCTCAAGGGGAATTCCACATCTTTACTTTTACTTAGTGGAATGACATAGAACCTTAAGAAAAGCATAGCATTTTTTAATGAGGCTGTGACAGACCCAATGGGGAGAGGGGCTTTTGGAGAGGACCAGGGGCTAACCTTCTATCCACTTATTATGGCCCATGGAGGAGACCCGGGGTTTTGTTTGCTTCTCCTGGTCAGAGGATGGTAAGGAGCTCAGTTCAGCCTCTGCTCCAATTGAAAGAGCAGATCATTCTCTAATGATGTACAACAATGTGATGAACACTGAGAGTGAGGCTTGGATAAACTCTCTAAATAAAGACAATAAAGCTTTCCTCTTGTAGTGGATGGAAAGGTGTAATATTAATCTTGTACAGGTTAACGATCAGACGAAATATGGTGGACCTCCTACAGACTGGGTTGGAGAAGCTCCTCCACTTGGGACAAAAATATTTATCAACCATCTCCCTAAAGAAATCTATGAAGATAAATTAATTCCACTTTGTCTTATGATGACTTTTGTGGTGGACAGATTACGCAAGTGAAAGCCAAACACCTGACAGACAGCATGTGTAATGTACTTTGTGTATCTGTGGGCTTGGTGCTGGATTGTCTGGGTTGGATACTCCCAAACTAATCAAAGTTTGGATGCTTGGCTGTTGATTAGCTTACTATTAATTAGATCACTGCTAGATGTTAGTAGCTATCTGTTGATTAGCTTACTGTTTATGTTTATTTTAGCTGTTCTTTAGCTGTTCTTTAGATGTATTGTTAGATGTACTGATAACATTACTGTTTAATGTTTTCATTGTTTAGGATAATGTGATCAAGCTCTTATCAGATTTTGTGTGGCATAAATTCTGGGTGAGTTTACAGTAAAGTCAGTTCCAGTTTGCATCTAAGCTGGTGTGATCTAGTTCTTGGGTGCAATTCTCAGCTCTAATATCTTTTTCCTGTTTCCAGAGTGGAGGAAGCTGGATCTTGGTGGAGGCACCCAGGCCTGGCAGTCCATCACAGATGCATTGGACAGCATATGCTATTAGGGTATGTTTAAAGCCAAAACTAACTGAAGTTAGAGGACCAAAGTTAAAGGAGATCTATTCAAAGCAAGGGGAATCTTCTTATAAACACCTGTCTCCACAACAAGTGCACCTTCTATTCATGTTCCAGTGATAGCTAAAAATGTTGAACTTTTCACTCACTTCCACTCCTGGTGAAAATGGTCACCAGAACAAATAGGTAGGGCGGATCTCTACCAGCAGGAACACAGATAACAATGATACTTAGCAGAGGTCCCACTTTCATTTTTAGATATACTTCAAAACAGCCTTGTTTATTACTTACATTAGTTTTGTTTATGAACTACTGTGGCACTGCCATTGAACTTCTGTGCTATAAAAACATGTTTGTGTCAGTTTTCCACCCTTAAAAGAACCATAGCAATAGCAATATCCCTAAATTCATATAGAAGCAGTTACAGCTGGTTTATACACTTTGTTGTTGTTACCACTGTTGTAAAGGATGCTAATAGCAGAAAAATAACAGCACATAATAGGAGCATATACAGTTTGAAGAAAGAGTACAGGAAGATAAACAGCAGTAGAAGGAAACAACTTTGAAATATTGCTCAACAAAACCAATCACTTGTACTCTGTAGGGATTGCTATCAAGAAAACAAATAGCTTGATATCCGCCTACATGGTAAGGGAACAGAACTTGTCTCTGGGACCCAAGCATTTGACAGCAGGTTGAAAAATGTGTCAGCTGAAAAGTTCCTGATTGTGTAGCTATCCAAACTAATTATATAACTGGGAGTAGACTGAAATCCTATTATTGCCTGTAGGATACAAAAATGTTTTCATGTAAACAAAATATGGGCTATAACAGACATACGTGTACTTTTTTCAACACGTGGGCTTTTCTGTTTTGTTGAATCATGGCATCTCCAGCCAAGAACCAAAGGTTCCTGGAACCACTAGACTACTGAAATTAAATGTGAAATGAATTTGTCTTTTTATTTGTCATTATCTGAGCTGTTTTCTCAATTTTTAAAAATTGTTTCTCTTTCTGTGAAAAAATACTATAAGTGGAACCATTGGCAAGCACTGTATACATGTCCATATTTAATCCAGTTTACATACTGTTTTAAGCTCTTGGAGCTGGCTGTATGCAAATACTGTATGTGGCCTCTCTGGGCCTTGACGCCGAGCACCCGCATATTTGCGTGCATTAGTGCAAATATGCAAATGCTCCCGTCACACAGTTAAAGAAAGCTCCTGATCACAAGCAGCTTTCCAATCATGTGACTGCTGTGACAACCAATCATGGCAGTCACTTGATTATAAACCCTGCCCCGCTTCCTGGCATCCTAAACTCCTTAGGAGGGTTGGGATGCACCGGCTCCAAGGGGTTAAAGTGACTGTAAACTCAATTTGTTTTCTTTTTTAAAATATCAATCAGGTTTATACTTACCTGCTCTGTGCAATAGAATTGCACAGAGTGGCCCCGATCCTCCTCTTCTCGGGTCCCCCACTGACGCTCCTGGCTCCACCTGCGGACTTAATCCTGAACCACTATGCCTGTGTCCAAAGACAAAGAGCTGGTCTAAGCTCTGTAGGGATCCTGACAATAATATTGGGATCCGCCCAGATGTGAGACTGGCACCTGGCCCAGCCTCTCAGATTTCCACTGGGGACACTAGTTATGGTGACACTGGTGACACACTGGGATGCCCTCACTTTAGAGAGATTTTCTCACACTTCCTGTTATATTACTGTTCTGGTGTCAACCCAAAATGTGTGATTTTCTTTTACTTTCACTTTCAATGATAACATTAAGCAGGACAAACAGAGAGGGAATCTCTCACTCACACAGACAGCTATAAAACCTGACAGATGGTCTAATCCCTTTTCACTCTATTCAATACTAAAAAAAAATGTTTTGCCTTTACCAGCAGGGCTATTATTTTTCCACTGCCTGTAAACAAAATCAAAGTGTAACTACAGCTAACTAAGCAGTTCTGTCTAGTTCTGAGGTCCTCTCAGGATCTAGGAAAGAAAGTCTGTAGATGATTACATTAGTGTGCGGACATATCTACATTGCCTCCTGCTGGGGGTGGAGGAGGGATTACGTTTTGCCCTGACGTGGGATTCAAAAACACAAACAAAATCTGACCAATGTAAGCACCTCAGCTGTGTTATAGGGTTGTTCCAAACCCCAGTCCCCAGCCACTGTTGTTGAACAGCTTAATTTGTTACAGAAAGTTAAAAAATAAATGGAAATTCTTGCAGGATCGACAGGTAATAACATGTTACAGGAAGGGGCTCAAAAAACAAAACTTCCGTACTAGTGCTAGAAACTAGTTGTATCATATGTGTAATTTTTAATTTTGCCTTAGTCTATGGATGAAATTTTAAACAATCAAAACATCTGCATTGTAAGTAACCAAAATGTAAAACTGACACATTAAACAGCTTTACATTAAGAAACATATTAATATAACAGTTCAGCAGATATACAATAGTAAAACGAAACAGCAAATTTGATGAAGTATAGATCAAAACCCGGACCCGGAATAAGGCTATTTGTCTGTCCCTGTTTCCCGGTCGGGACTGTACAGCTCTGTTCTTCCTCACTCCCCAACCATTGGGAATGGAGTGTGCCTCCCTGGGCTGACGACTAACATCTTGGCACACTTGGGTCCTCCTTTATCCTTCCTTGGTTGACATTTTGAGAGTGGGAACTCCATCCACACCCTTCATAATGACCTCACTGTCTTTACACAGGATCAGGGTCTGTGACAGCCATCCATCCCTCCAGGAGTGCAGAGAATTACATGAGTCACTGGGCTTTCAATGCTTTTTCAACTTGATCATTTGGTTAAGTTTATAAATGGATACATTTGTGATTAAAGTTTGATACTTATTACTTAAGTTTTCTAGGGTAGTGATCATTTTCTGGATCAGCGCTCCTATTGTTGAGCAACTCCAAAAAAACTACTATAGATGGTATAACTGAAATAAAGGGCCAATATAGAATGGCATAGAATCAAATATGCACATCACAAGATATAATCCACTTACGTTATAGGTTACTCACCACCACCAACACCATTGTAATAAAAAAAATGTTCAAAATGGGAATAATAAACATTGTAAAATTGACTGGTAAATAGGCACCAATTGGCTCAGTTCAACCATCCTCATAGGACACTCCAGTTCCAAACTCCAAATACATGATGCGTATCAAGTTGTACTTATTTATTTCTACATGTCATCTTCACATAAGGAGTTCTGAAAGCAATGGATCAATCTAGCAAATAATATCGCTATAGGGTAAAATACTATTTATGTAACCAAAAGGAATAAAACATATTATTGCATTTTCAAGTAAAGGTATACATCATAATCCAAACTGGTCCTGCTTTTCTGGCTTCATTGGAAACAATAAACCTAAAAGAATCAATAATCAAAATAATTCCCTATTTGAAGATCACCTATTTAGGTCTTTTATATACCCTGGCAGAATGTATGCTTTCTTGGCCATTTTTCAAAGAATATGAATGATAACACAAAAACTTTTCTTTCACTCATGGTTAGTGTTTGGCTGAATCCATTTATTATCAATCAACATTGTTTACTCTTTTTAAATCATAATGACAACAGAAACTACCAAAATGACCCTGATCAAAAGTTTACATACCCTGGTGATTTTGGCCTGATAACATGCACACAAGTTGACACAAAGGGGCTTTAATGGCTATTAAAGCCATTTTAATGGCTATTAAAACCATTTTAATGGCTGTTAAAACCAATTTTAATGGCTATTAAAACCATCCTCACCTGTGATCTGTTTGCTTGTAATTGCAAAATAATTATCAATGGATCTGGGGGAAAAGGTAGTTGAACTGTATAAAACAGGAAAGGGATATAAAAAGATATCCAAGGAATTGAGAATGCCAATCAGCAGTGTTCAAACTCTAATCAAGAAGTGGAAAATTAGGGGTTCTGTTGAAATCAAACCATGGACTCTCTGAAAACATGTGGTGTGGCTGTTTCAAGATGCACAATAGGAGGCACTTGAAGAAAGATGGGCTGCATGGTCGAGTAACCAGAAGAAAACCATTACTATGCAAATGCCACAAAGTATCCCACTTATAATACACCAAACAGCACAGAGACAAGCCTCAAACCTTCTGGCACAAAGTCATTTAGAGTGATAAGACCAAAATTGAGCTTTTTGGCCACAACCATAAACCCTACATTTGGAGAGGAGTCAACAAAGCCTGTGAAACACAGAGGTGGATCGCTGATGTTTTGGGGATGTGCCAGCCACAAAGGCACAGGAAATTTGGTAAACATTGATGGCAAGATGAATGCAGTATGTTATCAAAAAATACTGGAGGAACATTTGCATTCATCAGCCAGGAAGCTGTGCAAAGCCGACCTGTCATTGGCTACAGCAGAATAAAGTGAAGGTTCTGGAGTGGCCATCTCAGTCTCCTGACCTCAATATCATTGAGCCACTCTGGGGAGATCTCAAACGTGCAGCTCATGCAAGGCAGCCAAATTATTTTTAGGAACTGGAGGCTCTTTGCCTAGAGCAGTGGTTCTCAACTCCGGTCCTCGGGACCCACCAACAGGCCAGATTTTAAGTATTACCTTGGGGAGATGCAGACTAGAACACTGCAATCACTGAGCAGCAAATGGTATCACCTGTGATGTATTTCAGTTATCTTGCAAACCTGACCTGTTGGGGGGTCCCGAGGACCGGAGTTGAGAACCACTGGCCTAGAAGAATGGGCAGCTTTACCATCTGAGAAGATAAAGAGCCTCATCCACAAATACCACAAAAGACTTCAAGCTGTCATTGATGTTAAAAGGGGCAATACACGGTATTAAGAACTGGGATATGTAAACTTTTGATCAGGGTCATTTGGGTAGTTTCTGTTGTCATTATGATTTAAAATGGCACATAACGGGGAAAATTGTAGTTACTGTCGAACTTCAGAAAACACCATAAACACCTACTCCGAGAAATAGAAGAGTCTACCATTTCGACGGGTAAGAAGATCCGGTCACCAAGAGTTGAGGCCAGGAGCCCTGGGGGGTTGTCCAGTCCAAACGTTCTATTGACTTTATGTAGTGTCCACTAT
>BLSH010213194.1:31378-44022 GCA_018402905.1 Glandirana rugosa | reverse complement strand
ACACTTTAAGCAAGCAAGTTTATATATATATATATATATATATATATATATATATATATATATATATACTGAGCAAAATTATAAACACAACACTTTTGTGTTTGCCCCTACCTATCATGAGCTGAACTTAAAGATCTACGGCTTTTTCTATGTACACAAAAGCACAAAAGGCTGAGAAAGCACAAAAAAGCGAGATTTAAAAGTAGCAAGGTCAGCGCAATTTCAGGTGCTACTTGATACACATGTGGCTTTATGCACAGATATCTATTGAAATAGCACCTGAAATTGGCAAAAGCCAATAGTAGTAGTAGTGCAGGAACTACTTTTGCAAATAGGTGCGGGCGCTGAAAAATCTGTGTCACACCGATTGGAACAGCGCCATTGCTGACAATAGGCTATGACTTGTCATGCGATTTGATCTCTCAAATCGCATGTCAAATCGCTCCAATGTGAACCTAGGATAAATCTGTGATAGTGAGCACTTCTACTTTGCAGAGATAATCCATCCACCTCATAGGCATAGCATATCAAGATGCTGATTAGACTGCATGATTATTGCACAGGTGTGTCTTAGGCTGGGCACAATAAAATGCCACTCTAAACTGTGCAGTTTTAAGGCACGTAGACATGATGCGAAATTTGGATGGGAATTGTCCTTTCGACACCTAATTGACATTTTTCGTCAGACAAAAGCTGGATGTGCAGACTAGTAAATTTTTGTCATACGACAATGCCACGTCTGATTTTCGTTCCATTAGTATGCATGCTCAGAAAGGAAAAAAAGATGCGAAAATATGCAAAACATGACGTTGAGTTCAGTCGAACGAAAATTTTTGGATAGTCAGCATGCTTTACAAAATCATGGACACACGCTTTTGACAAAAATCAGAAGCACGGTCATATGACAATTTAACCATGAATACGAGGCTTTACTGTATTGGGGGGGGGGGGTCCGGGGGTGGAGGGGTCCGAAAACCAGTCAGTATCTGGTGTGACCACCATTTGCCTCACGCAGTCCAGCACATCTCCTTGGCATTAAGTTGATCAGGTTGTTGATTGTGGTCTGTGGAATGTTGGTCCATTCCTCTTCAATAGCTGTGCGAAGTTGCTGGATGTTGGCAGGAATTGGAAAACGCTGTTGTATATGCTGATCCAGAGCATCCCAAACATTCTCAATGGGTGACATCTCTGGTGAGTATGCTGGCCATGCAAGAACTGGGATGTTTTCAGCTTCCAGGAATTGTGTACAGATCCTTGCAACATGGGGCCATGTATTATCATGCTACAACATGAGGGGATGGTCGTGGATGAATAGCACAACAATGGGCCCCAGGATCTTGTCACAGTATCTCTGTGCATTCAAAATGCCATTAATAAAATGCACCTGTGTTCGTTGTCCATAGCATATGCCTGCCGATACCATAACCCCACCGCCACCATGGGCCACTCGATCAACAACATTGATATCAGCAAACCACTCACCCACACAACGCCATAAACGCTGTCTGCCATATGCCCTGTACAGTGAAAACCTGGATTCATCCATGGAGAGAACACCTCTCCAAAGTGCCAGATGCCATTGAATGTGAGCATTTGTCCACTCAAGTCAGTTAGAACGACGAAATGCAGTCAGGTCGAGACCCTGATGAGGACGATGAGCATGCAGATGAGCTTCCCTGAGACAGTTTCTGACCGTTTGTGCAGAAATTCTTTGGTTATACAAACCGATTGTTGCAGCATCTGTCCAGGTGTCTGTTCTCAGAAGATCTTGGAGGTGAAGATGCTGGATGTGGAGGTCCTGGGCTGATGTGGTTACACGTGGTATGCGCTTGTAAGGCTGGTTGGATGTACTGCTAAATTCTCTGAAAAGCCTTTGGAGACGGCCTATGGTAGAGAAATAAACATTCAATTCAAGGGCAACAGTTCTGGTGGACATTCCTGCAGTCAGCATGCCAATTGCATGCTCCCTCAAAACTTGTGGCATTGTGCTGTGTGATAAAACTGCATATTTTAGAGCGGCCTTTTATTGTGGCCAGCCTAAGACACACCTGTGCAATAATCATGCTGTCTAATCAGCATCTTGATATGCCACACCTGTGAGGTGGATAGATTATCTCGGCAAAGGAGAAGTGCTCACTAACACAGATTTAGCCTAGGTTCACATTGGAGCGATTTGACATGCGATTTGAGAGATCAAATCGCATGACAAGTCATAGCCTATTGTCAGCAATGGCACTGTTCCAATCGGTGTGACACAGATTTTTCAGCACCAGCACTGATTTGCAAAAGTAGTTCCTGCAATACTTTTGCCGATTTCAGGTGCTGCTTCAATAGATATCTGTGCATGAAGCCACACAGATGTGTATCAAGTAGAACCTGAAATTGCGCTGACCTTGTTACTTTGAAATCTGGCTACTTTAAGTGAAGTAGCAGCGATTTCAAAGTAGCATCAATGTGAACCAGGGCTTAGATAGATTTGTGAACAATATTTGAGAGAAATAGGCCTTTTGTGTACATAGAAAAAGTCATAGATCTTTAAGTTCAGCTCATGATAAATAGGGGCAAGCACAAAAGTGTTGCATTTATAATTTTGCTCAGTGTATATACAACAGAAAATTGTTATCAAATACTTACCATAATTTTCCTTTCCTGACTCTGCCTCATGACAGCACGAAATCGGGTCAACCCCACCCTTGACCCCATATAGGACATCCCTGAACTAGACATATAAAAAGTAGGCAGTACCTGGTAAGGATGCTCTGTAACTAGCTTGCGACGGCGCAGGGAGGGTGTGTGCTGTCAAGAGGCAGACCCAGGAAATGAAAATTAGAGTAAGTATTTGATAACAATTTTCCATTTTCCTGGCTCAACCTCATGCCAGCACGACCTCTGGACCTAACTAGCGCATACCAAGGGAGGGTAAGAAAACCAATTAAACACCAGGGGCTGCTTAAGGAAAAATGTATTAACATCTGGACAAGGCAGAAGATAGTATAGAAGTTCCCATGACATAAGAACGAGAAGCGACATCTGTTTGTAATGCTTGATTAAAGTGTTGGGAGAACTCCAGCTTGCCACTCTCTACAAATGTCTGCCGGCACTTTGCACCAAGCCGCCCAGGAGGATGAAATTGCCCTGGTCAAATGAGCATGGATCTCCTGAAGGGGGGAGAGGCCTCCGAGTGAGTATGTTGCCTGGATTGCTTTAATAATCCAAGATGAGATGACCCTTGGTGATGCGGGCATACCTTTCCTGGGAACATTTGGATATATGAAAAGAGCATCCGATTTTCAAAATGACTTCGTCCTTAACAGGTAAGTTTGCAGAATGGACTTCAGATCCAACTTGTGCAACTCCAAATCTTCTGAACTTGGTGAAAGGACTGGAAGCACAGACTGACGATTAAAGTGAAATTCTGAGGAGACCTTTGGCAGGAAGCTTGGAGAAGGTCGCAGCACGACCCCATCCAGGAAAAAAGTGCAGTGTGGATCTTTGCACGAAAAAGCCGCAATTTCCGAAATTCGCCTGGTTGAGACTATCGCTGTTAGGAAAACAATCTTCAAGGTGAGATTATATAGTGAGTGAACTGACTGTACCCGGGAAGAAGGGGGCGTTCAACAGCCCTTTTAGCACCAAAGGTAAATCCCACTTTGGGAATATTGGATGGACTGGTGGTTGTGTCTTCATTGCTGCTTTCAGAAACTTTACCACTAATGGATTTCATGCCCAAGGAATGTCTGTCGGGGCTGCCAGTGCTGAAACCTGGACTTTCAGGGTATTGCAGCTCAGGCCTATGTCCAGACTGGACTGAAGAAACCCTAGTACATCAGCCACTGAAGAACGTTGAAACAAAAAACTTTACTGGGGAGCAAATAAGTCGACTTCTTCCACAGTCGGTGATACGTGGTTTTGGTAGAAAGTTTCTTTGCTGCCAGCAAAGTCGTTACCACAGAATCTGACAGATTTAGATTGCTCAACCTTTCCCATTCAACAGCCATACAGTCAAGGCTAGACGGGCCCGATCGGGATGATACTGGCCGCTCTGTAGAAGCAGGTCCCAGGTCTGAGGTAATCTGACTGGCGGGCACTCTGCCAGGTCCCAGAGGAGGGAAAACCATGGCCTCCCTGGCCAGAATGGAGCGATTACTATTGCCAGCACTTCTTCCTCCATGATCTTCAACAGACACTTGAGGATCAGGGCCATGGTGGTAATATGTAAACTTGGTTGAAATCCCACTTCTGGAAGAGGGCATCCTGCCTCATCACTTGCGGATAGTAGTCCTGGGAAAAAAAACGTGGAACCTGGCAATTGTCTGGAGTTGCCATAAGGTCCACCTCGGGCATTCCCCACTGACGGAAGATCACCTCCAGATACCTCGGATTCAGCATCCATTCCGTGTTGCCAGAAAACCTGCAACTCAGGTCTGCCATAGTGTTCTGATTCCCGGAAGATATGCTGCCGTCAGATGTCTCTCAGCAAACTCGAAGATCTCCATAGATATCTGAAGGGGATGTAGACTCTGTGTTCCACCTGCTTTGTTATATAGGAAACCCCCATCGTGCTGTCCATTAGCAGTTTCACCCTCTGGCCTTGAATTATGGGAAGAAACAATTTTAAGGCATCCCTGGCCGTCCGAGCTCCAGCAGGTTGGAGGAAGAATGAATTTGAGGAGGCCATCTTGGATCTTCAACCCCTGGCAATGAGCCCCCTAACCCTGAAGACTGGCATCCGACGTGACCATTATCCAATCCCCAGGGTTGATGGACCTGCCCCGGGCCAGATTGTCTCTTCTCGACCTCCATCGAAGATCACTTCAGATAAACTGAGGAATGTGTATCTTCTGATGCAGCGAGCCATGGCGCCATTGGCTGAGTAGGCCAAATTGAAACCTCCTTGTATGCCACTGGGCCCAAAGCACTGCCGGAATACAGGACGCCATTCTCCCCAAAAACTCATTCCTTTGTAGACTGTAACCACAGGAGAGGCCTCCATCTCCGGTGCTTCTGTTGAAATACAAACTATTTTGCTTTCTGGCAGGAACACCTTGTATTGGAGTGTGTCGAAAGACATGCCTAAGTATATCAGCGTTTGGCAGGGAATGGCTCTTTGCTGTGTTTATCATCCACCCAAACTGCTCTAAGGTAGCAAGAAAATGATCTCGGTACTACTAAAGGAGCTCTGGACTGGGCGAGAACTAGCACATCGTCCAAGTAATGGAATGTTCACTGTTACCAGGACTTTTGTGAATGTTCTGGGCGCCGAACTGAGCCCAAAGGGAAGGCATTGTAATTGAAAATGTCTGCTTGCATACGCAAACCGCAGAAAGCCCTGATGACTCTCGGCTATTGCAATATGGAAATATGCATTTTCCAGGTCCATGGATACCATCCAGTCACCCCGGTGGATCACTGCTGTGATGGTTCATAGGGACTCCATCCGGAATGACTGTGGTTTTAGAAAAGAGTTCAGCTTCTTTAAGTCCAACACCAGGCGCCATCTGCCTGATAATTTTTGGGCGAGAAAAAGCAGGGAGTATATCCCCTGACCCTGCTCTTCTTCTAGTACTGGTATAATAGCTTGAAGATCAAGTAATTCTGCTATGTATGATTCGAGATAGGATCGCTTTTCCACCAAGGAGGGAATTTTTGTTGTTACCCAGACTCTTCCTGGAGGAGTTCCCTGAAACTGAAGGTTAAAGCCATTTCGGAATACTTCCAAGACCCAACAATCTGCAGACACTGCTTTAGGCAGCCAACCTTGCTCCTAATAGCGGTCCCGAGCGGGCTGCCTTTCAGAAGGACTTTGTTGCAGCCTTTGAAGCTTGAGGGGCTTTAGCCTTAGACCGGTCGGCGAAGGCTCCACGAGATCGCCATGAGAAGAGTGAGAAATCTCTACCAGGCTGATAGGATCTTGCTTCTTTAAACTGGTCCCGGCTATTCTACTAGAATGAAAGGACTGCTGATTACGCTTCCTATCCTCTCACCTGGCGGATAGCCTCCTCCAGTGTCTTGCCAAAGAGTGTGCCTCCCAAAAAGGGGATAAAACACAAAGCTTGTTTCGAAGCTGAGTCCACGGTCCAGTGCTTCAGCCAAAGAGCCCGTCTAGCCGTGACCGAGTGCCCCATGATGCGGGCGGTAAAACCAACCAAATCAACTGCTGCCTCCGCTAGGAATTCCGCTGACAGCTTTAGCCCTTGCAGACTTGCTGATAGAATTTTCTCTTCCGACCGGGTATCTAAAGATGACTCCACACCTTGAGACCAGACCTTTATAGCCATGGCAATTGAGGTTAGTGCCACCACCGGTCTGCAGGCGGCTCCCACTGTGTTAAATACCTTCTTCAATTCCGAGTCAGCTTTCCGCTTCATCGCATCTTTAAACAAAAGGAGTAAGGTGATGTACCTTGCAAGGCGCTGCAAAGACGCATCCACCTTGGGAGGCGTATCCCAAGACTCTACCTCTGACTGTTTGAATGGGTATAATCTGTTTACTCTATTCTGTAATGGCGGTTTTCTGTCTTTGACCACTCCTCCTCCATCACATCCTTAATTTCTGATATGAAAGGAAATTTTGGGAGCTCCCTTTTAAAATTCGGATAATATCTCTTCGGCTCTGAGTATCCGCAGAGTCCTCTTCCCACTCAATAGCCTGCTTTACAGCTGTTATAAAGGAAGGCACTAGAGAAAAGTCAAAGGAATATGTGTCCAAGGCATCTTGGCCCCACTCAGACTCCGCATCGATGAACTAACCACACGTAGCTCCGGGGAGCTATCTTCTCTAGCTCTGCGGCCTGATCTCATAGGAACAGCAGGGTCTGGCAACAAGGCTTTACCTCCTTCCTCCACCACCTTTTTAATATACCCTCTAATGTCCTCAGACACTGACTGGTTAGCAGGTTGCCTCGAAGATGGCCCTGGAGAGTCAAAGGAAGGACTGCGCTGTACATGGTGGTGCTTGGATTTGGCTTTTTAGTGAGAAGCTTTAGGCAACAGAGAGCGATGATCGCTTCAAGAGGAAATTGATCTCTGCAATTTCTGAGCGAGGAACCTCTCCCCCTGTAATAAGGGAAATATAACAACCTGTCAGGAGGTGATCCATAATAACACACACGACAGAGTTCCGCCGGAAGTCATTTTCCACAAACTTCAGTGCCTCTTGTACAGGACCCGGCGAGTTCATCCTGGGCTAAAGAGATATTATAGAGTAAGCACCTCCTAACCTCTTAATACAGATAGACCCATATACATACATACACACACGTCTATATATATATAGATAGATATACATACACACACACACACAAAATTGTGCTCATAAGTTTACATAACCTGACAGAATTTATGATTTCTTGGCCATTTTTCAGAGAATATGAATGAGAACACAAAAACTTTTCTTTCACTCATGCTTACTGTTTGGCTGAAGCCATTTATTATCAGTCAACTGTGTTTACTCTTTTTAAATCATAATGACAAGAGAAACTACCAAAATGACCCTGATCAAAAGTTTACATACCCTGGTGATTTTGGCCTGATAACATGCACACAAGTTGACACAAAGGGGCTTGAAAGGCTTTTAAAGGTAACCATCCTCACCTGTGATCAGTTTGCTTGTAATAAGTGTGTGTGTATAAAAGGTCAATGAGTTTCTGAACTCCTGACAGACCCTTTCATCTTTCATCCAGTGCTGCACTGATGTTTCTGGATTCTGAGTCATGGGGAAAGCAAAAGAATTGTCAAAGAATCTGTGTTAAAAGGTAGTTGAAATGTATAAAACAGGAAAGGGGTATAAAAAAGGTATCCAAGGAACTGAGAATGCCAATCAGCAGTTCAAACTCTAATCAAGAAGTGGAAAATGAGGGGTTCTGTTGAAACCAAACCATGGTCAGGTAGACCAACTAAGATTTCAGCCAGAACTGCTAGGAAAATTGTTCGGGTTGCAAAGAAACACCCAAAAATAACTTCAGGACTCTCTGAAAACATGTGGTGTGGCTGTTTCAAAATGCACAATAAGGCAGCACTTGAAGAAAGATGGGTTACATGGTCGAGTCGGCAGAAGGAAACCATTATTACGCAAATGCCACAAAGTATACCACTTACAATACGCCAAAAAGCACAGAGACAAGCCTCAAACCTTCTGGCACAAAGTAATTTGGAATGATGAGACCAAAATTGAGCATTTTGGCCACAACCATAAACCCTACATTTGGAGAGGAGTCAACAAGGCCTGTGAAACACGGAGGTGGATCGCTGATGTTTTGGGGATGTGTGAGCTACAAAGGCACAGGAAATTTGGTCAAAATTGATGGCAAGATGAATGCAGTATGTTATCAAAAAATACTGGAGGAACATTTGCATTCATCACCCAGGAAGCTGTGCATGGGATGTAGTTGGATATTCCAACATGACAATGATCCAAAACACAAGGCCAAGTCAACCTGTCATTGGCTACAGCAGAATAAAGTGAAGGTTCTGGAGGGGCCATCTCAGTCTCCTGACCTCAATATCATTGAGCCACTCTGGGGAGATCTCAAACGTGCAGTTCATGCAAGACAGCCCAAGATTTTCCAGGAACTGGAGGCTTTTTGACCAAGAGGAATGGGCAGCTTTACCATCTGAGAAGATAAAGAGCCTCATTCACAAATACCACAAAAGACTTCAAGCTGTCATTGATGTTAAAGGGGGCAATACACGGCATTAAGAGCTGGGGTATGTAAACTTTCGATCAGGGTCATTTGGGTAGTTTATGTTGTCATTATGATTTAAAAAGAGTAAACACAGTTGATTGATAATAAATGGCTTCAGCCAAACACTAAGCATGAGTGAAAGAAAAGTTTTCGTGTTCTCATTCATATTCTCTGAAAAGTGGCCAAGAAATCATAAATTCTGCCAGGGTATGTAAACTTATGAGCACAGCTGTATATATATATATATATATATATATATACACACACACATATACACCAATTAACATATTCCATAAACACCCCCAAGTAAGGGCACTCACCGGCTCAGGCAGGTCAGACAGTATCCTAAGCTGCAAAGTTATGGAGACTGTCAGCAGGGCTGCAGAGAAAAATCACCAGTAAATCATGACGATAGAGGAGAGAGAGAGACAGACTGAGAAGGAGCCAACCAATATCACCTCCCTCTCTGCTGCTCACCAGCTAGCGTTCCGCATGCAAAGGCTGACAGTAACAATACTGACAGGCTTCTTCCTGGTCTAAATCCGCCACCCCCCAAACCAGCCAATCAAGTGCGGCCGCCGGACAGCCACTCAATGCCGCGCCCGCTCAGCCAATCTGGAAAGGCATGGGGACGTCATCCGTCTGCGCCGCCCCAGCGGCACTAGGTGGAATGCAGAAGCCATAACAGGCATGGAAGGGAGGAAGCGCTCAGATCAGCAGCCCTAAAATAAGAATCTCACCTGTAGCACTAAAAGGACCCAGAAAGGGAAGAAGCCCAGGAAGCTATGCCTAGCCCAGGATCGCTGCCTATTGCGTGACTGACTGCATATTATGCATGCGCTCATCTCCGACACCAGGAGAGACCCTATCGGGGGAATTTACCTCCAACAAGGGACCTTCCACCATAGGGACAAACAGCAGCAAATGTAGGATGTCCGGAGCAAGGACAGAATAAGAACATCCTTACCAGGTACTGCCTACCTTTTATATGTCTAGTTCAGGGATGTCCTATATGGGGTCAAGGGCGGGCTTGACCTGAGGTCGTGCTGGCATGAGGCTGAGCCAGGAAACTGTATTGTATATAGTTTGCATATGCATATACTTAGGCCTAAATTGGACGTTTATTATTCTGTTAGTTTTTAGCTGCTTCTGTTTCATTGAAGCCCATCTCTGGACAAAATTACCATTACCCCAGAGATAATTAAGTGAGAGGTGTTTGTGCATACCAACTTACAAGACTTCACACAAAACTTAGGACACCAAAATGTAATTTTTATCAGTTACTCACTGCTTCTTTCACAGGAATCCAATGCCTCTATTGCATAACCCAGGGGTGTCAAACTCAATTTCATTGAGGGTTGCATCAGAATTATGGTTGCCCTCAAAGGACAGGTTGTGTCTGTAAGACTATATAAATGTCCCTACTCTTCATCACTCAATTATTACTGTGTTAGTGATAACTGGAATTTAGTAATAAACTCCAGCTTTTGCTATATTCTATATAGTTTGTTTTGGGTCAAGCTCTCCCAAATGAACCATGTCCCTCACTAACATGTGAGGCTGCTGGATATGCGGTATACAGTATCTAACAAAAGTGAGTACACCCCTCACAATTTGGCAAATTTTTTATTATATCTTTTCATGTGACACCACTGAAGAAATGACTCTTTGCTACAATGTAATGTAGTGAGCAGATTTGTAACTAGAACCTTCAGGGCCCAGGTGCAAGAAATTAGGAAGGGCACCTCTGACCCCTTACTAGGGCCCTTCCCTCTTCCCGCTGATCCTGGGGCCATTTACATCCAATCACGGGTCCCTTTATTATGGTCCTGCAGCGGCACCCTTTCACAAGTTCTGCAGCGGACCCCCTTTCTGCCATCTTCGGGCCTCCCCATGGTGGTGAAATGCCAGGGCCCAACCTTTGCAATCCTGATAGTTCCCTCACTGGTGTCAGTAGTTATTAATTTTTATTTTAATTTTATTATTTTTTTACCATTTGATTGTATTTCTTTTACAATTTTATTTTTATAATTTTTTTACAATTTATTTTAGGAGCTCTGTTGGGGGGCTTTAATGAGATATCAGGGGTCTAAACAAACCTCAGCCCTCAATCTCCATCTATGTAGCCTCAGCTGCACAGAATGAATGGACAGGAGTAGCTGTGCACCAAGACACCCATTCATTCAGAAATGGAAGTATAGTAAAAACAGTTTACTATGCTTTGGTTATGAATGAACCAATTTGTACCAATCACTGACTCTGTCCATTCAGAAAAGGAAGGAGCCGGTAAATGACAAATTTAACGACCCATTCCCATCTCTCCATCATGACACATCTTCTACAGCAGCTGGCAGGAGAGAGGTGGGGGGACACAGGGACCCTGGGAACAGCAGAAGACAAGTAAACTGGATAGGAGGGACGGCGGGGCAGCATATAGAGGAACCAATCTCCTCCATTAGGAGGAAAATGGAGGAGAATGGTTCCTCTAAATGCCGCCCCGTCATCCCCCCTATCCAGGTGTACAAGGGAGGCACACGGGCCCCCTGGAGCATGGGGCCCGGTTGCAATTGCAACCCCTGAAACCCCTATCATTACGCCCCTGGTAGTGAGTGCACAGCTTGTATAACAGTGTAAATTAGCTGTCCCCTCAAAATAACTCAATACACAGCCACTAATGTCTAAACCACTGGCAAGAAAAGTGAGTAACCCCTAAGTGAAAATGTCCAAACTGGGCCCAATTAGCCATTTTCCCTCCCCGGTGTCATGTGACTCATTAGTGTTACTTGTCTCAGGTGTGAATGGGGAGCAAAACCAAATTAGCCGCGCTGAAAAACTAAATTGTTAACATATACACTAATATGAAGGAAAAAATCCCAGTGATCAAGTTCGCAAAGGTTGTGGTTAGCAACCTAGGTATTGGTAACCAGTAGATAATCCTGCGTGAGCACATGCCATATGGGATGTTGATAATAATACTCAAAGGTACACTCAGTGCTGCACTCATCAAATCCTACACCAGATTAAATAACCGCTTACCAGAGGCAAGCTAAGGATAAGCTTGTGACTTAATCCTGTCAGGGTCCCCAGAGGGAAAATGTTGTATCCAGATGGCTACCACAGCAGTCCTCCGAAAACCAGGGCCAAAAAAGTATTGCATTTACATAGTACAGGAAAAAACAGGCATTTAAAAGTATTCAGCTGGCCAGCTGTCACAGAGTCCCATCATTCACGGACACACAGAAAGAAAAACAGTGACGCCAGCATGCCCTACCCTACTTTTTTAATATTAAATCATCCTACAGTATTACGCTATTGTGAGCCTTTTACTTGTATGTGCACTGTGGGTGTGAGTATAGGAAGCCGAAAGACTGTGGGTAGCCCCTGGTTTTAGCTTGCCTCTGGTAAGTGGTTATTTCATCTGGTGGAGGCACTTTGATTTGATGAGTGGAGCACTGAGTGTACCTTTGAGTATTATTATCAACATCCCATATAGCAGGGGTCGGCAACCTGCAGCCCGCTGGTCGCACCCGGCCCGCCACCGCTGGACTCACCGCTAATTCATGGGCACCCGGCCCACAGACATGTACGCCGCTGTCCTCTTCATTAGACAGCTGCGAGCGGTGCTATCAAAGAGCTGGATGGGGGCGGGAATCGCTGGACTTAACTTTTAACATTACAGAGCAGGTGATTCTAGCAAACAATCACCAGCCTGTTAATGTGAAAAGTTAACTCCAGTGGTTCCTGCCCTCATCCAGCCTGTGTGATTATGAACGCTGCTCTGCTTGCTGTACACCTGTGTAAGGTAAGAGAGTTTTACCTACACAGTGTGTGTATATTGGGTGGAGGGGGGCAGAGGACACTATGGGGAGTACTGAGGACACTATGGAGGGGACAGAGGATACTATGGGGGGGAGAGAAGATGATAGTAGAAGAGAGGGGGGGTATCATAGGAGACAGGGGA
>BLSH010213194.1:11098-27467 GCA_018402905.1 Glandirana rugosa | reverse complement strand
CCTTCGGTCCTGATCTGTCCTCCTCCGCTCCACCTCCGGTCCCAATCTGTCCTTCTCCGGTCCCCCCCCCCTCTGATCCCCTCTGCTCTCCCTTTGTCCTGGGATTGTTGAGGATGGAGAGCGGAGGAAAGAGCCGGTAAAACTGTCATTTACCGGCTCTTTCCTTTTCTGAATGAACAGAGTCAGTGACTGTCCATTCATAACTGAGCATTGTAAACTGTGTGTTACGATGTCTCCGTTTATGAATGGGAAGGAGCCACTGTCTCCTCTTCATTCATCTTCAGTGCAGCTGAGGCTGCTGAGGAAGGGACTGGGGAATCTCTATCCTCAGCCCCTTTCTCCCTGCCTCAAAGGGGAGACGTTGGGGGTCTGTTTAGACCCTTGACATCTCACCAAAGCCCCCCAACAAGGGGTTGATAAAAAAAATTGTAAAAAAAAAAAAAAAATTTAAGGTAAAATTGTAAAAATAATTACAAATAAAATGAAAAAACAATGCCATTGTCCATTCCCCCCCCCCCCCAAAAAAAAAAAGAAAGCATTGTAAAGAAAACTATACATTGTAAAAAATAAAAAAAAAAGAATTGTAAAAAATAAAATTGTGAAAAAAAATTAAAAACTACTGACAGCCCACGCCTCATCAGCACCACCTATCATTGCCCATCAATGCTGCTTATTATTACCACTGTCACATGACATTAAAAAAGTATCGGTAATCGGTATCGGCGAGTACTTGGAAAAAAGTATCGGTACTTGTTCTCAGTCTTAAAAAAGTGGTATCGGGACAACCCTACATGTATGATATGGGTGTTGCATATCTTTTGCTGCTGCTTTTTTAGGGGGTTAGGAACATTAGCACAGTTTTTACAATTTATCTATGTGAACGGGGAGCAGGTGTGTTAAATTTGGTGTTATCGCTCTCACTCTCTCATACTGGTCACTGGAAGTTCAACATGGCACCTAATGGCAAAGAACTCTCTGAGGATCTGAAAAAGGAATTGTTGCTCTACATAAAGATGGCCTAGGCTATAAGAAGATTGCCAAGACCCTGAAACTGAGCTGCAGCATGGTGGCCATGATCATATAGCAGTTTAACAGGACAGGTTCCACTCAGAACAGGCCTTGCCATGGTTGACCAAATAAGTTGAGTGCATGTGCTCAGCGTCATATCCAGAGGTTTTCTTTGTGAAATAGACATATGAGTGCTGCCAGCATTGCTGCAGAGGTTGAAGGGGTGGGGGGTCAGCATGTCAGTGCTCAGACCATACGCCGCACACTGCATCAAATTGGTCTGCATGGCTGTCGTCCAAGAAGGAAGCCTCTTCTAAAGACGATGCACAAGAAATAAAGACAAGCAGACAGAGGACATGGTTTACTGGAGATACAAAGCAACAAACGCTTTCAGCGCTAAAGAAGTCTTTTGTGGTTTTAAATGGCAACAAGGACATCAATAATCACAAATGCCATGCGGATGCTGCCCTCTTCAGATGGGGTGATCTGATAGAGACTACAAGACAAAACAAAAGGAAGGCACACACACCTAGTGCATTACCAGACACATTTATTGAGTATTTGTAAAATAAAAGTGGATACTCACAAGAGTGGCGACCCACAGGGGGCCATAAAGTTGCACTATGATAATAGTGCAGACACAACGCAGGTAAAGGCTGACGTGTCTTGGGGGCATACCCCCTTCCTCAGAGCCACGATAGTCTGGATGTTATGTTACAAAGCACTGGGCACTGGCATCCAGACTAACGTGGCTCTGAGGAAGGGAGTACACCCCCGAAAGGCATCAGTCTTTACCTGCGTTGTGTCCGCCCTATTATCATTGTGCAACTTTATGGCCCACTGTGGGTCGCCACTCTTGTGAGTATCCACTTTTATTTTACAAATACTCAATAAATGTGTATGGTAATGCACTAGATGTGTGTGCCTTCCTTTTGTTTTGTCTTGTAGTCTCCATGGAGTACTGGAACAATGCCCTGTGGTCTGATGAGGTCAAGATAAATGTATTTGGTTCAGATGGTGTCAAGCATGTGTGGCGGCAGGTTAAGTGAGGAGTACAAAGACAAGTGTGTCTTGCCTAAAGTCAAGCATAGTGGTGGGAGTGTCATGGTCTGGGGCTGCATGAGTGCTGCCAGCACTGGGGAGCTACAGTTCATTGAGGGAACCATGAATGCCAACATGTACTGTGACATACTGAAGCAGAGTATAATCCCGTCCCTTTGGAGACTGGGCCGCAGAGCAGTATTCCAACATGATAACGACCCCAAACACACCTCCAAGACGACCACTGCCTTGCTAAAGAAGCTGAGGGTAAAGATGATAGACTAGCCAAGCATGTCTCCAGACCTAAACCCTATTGAGCATCTGTGGGGCATCCTCAAATGGAAGGTGGAGGAGTGCAAGATCTCTAACTTCCACCAGCTCTGTGATGTCGCTATGGAGGAGTAGAAGAGGACTCCAGTGGCAACCTGTGAAGCTCTGGTGAAATCCATGCTCAAGAGTGTTAAAGCAGTACTGGAAAATAATGGTGGCCACACAAAATATTGACACTTTGGGCTCAATTTGGACATGTTCACTTAGGGGTTTACTTACTTTTGTTGCCAGCGGTTTAGAAATTAATGGCTGTGTGTTGAGTTATTTTGAGGGGACAGAAAATTTACACTGTTATAAAAGCTAGTAGTGTACGCACTGGGTACACTGAAAACCAAAGGTATTAGGAATTAAATTAAAACGGGGGAGTACAATTAAAAGTATTAGGTACTTTTGATTGTACTCCCCCTTTTTAATTTAATTCCTAATACCTTTGGTTTTCAGTGTACCCAGTGCGTACACTACTGGATTGTTACCTATGCACTTTTCCTTTCCTTTTTTTCTTTTCCTTTCCTTCTAATGAGGTCCACCCCCTCCCCTTCCTGCCTATATAAAACATGTAGCGTCCTCCCATTGGTATCCAAGCCTGAAGAAGGGGCGCGGCCACCGTCTCATCGTAGCTGCCACGCCCAGGAAACGCCTGGGACACGATCAGTGCTGTACACCAAGCCTCGTACTGAGACACCGGCCGGCATATAGTTTCTCAGCTCAGCTTGTTCACATCTGACATCGGCCTGACAGCCCCACTGCATGGACGTCCTACTCTCCTTTGAATACCATACATCCTTGTGCCTGTATTCATCTACTCTTGTGAGTGTTTTTAGCCTGTGAGCGAATAAATGTGTTTTTAATGATTGCACTTAGAAGTGCCTCTCCTTGTTTGTTTTATAACAATTATAGGCATATGTCCAGAGCACCCCATCCCCCTTACATCAGATGTCAAGAGTCCCCCACCCTCCCTTGCATCACAGTGCCCCCCCTCCCCTCACCTTGTGCTGCTGCTGGAAAAAAGCTGAGACCAGAGCTGGGAACCAGAAAGTGCTGGGTCTAGAGGAGGAC
The DNA here is from genome assembly GCA_018402905.1 of Glandirana rugosa. Taxonomy (NCBI): domain Eukaryota; kingdom Metazoa; phylum Chordata; class Amphibia; order Anura; family Ranidae; genus Glandirana; species Glandirana rugosa. The sequence continues at coordinate 24,032 of BLSH010213194.1, read as the reverse complement.
CATAGGAGGGCTGGAGTCAGCTGCTAAATGTTGAGACCAGGGGAGGCCGAGACGAAGAGGTGCTTCGGCTGCAGAGGCGCAGGATCTGTAGGAGGAGTTCTGTCCTCCTCTCTGCTAAGATGGGGAGGGTGGGCAGAGATGAGACTCTACTCTCGACTGTTTCGAGAAGCACAGGATCTGGCGGAGGAGTTCTGTCCTCCTCTCTGCTGACAACTGCTGAGGACAAAGTGGGGGCAGAGATAAGGGGGGGGGCATAGTTGCAGGAGAGGTACAAGGACCACATGAAATAGCCTGGTGGGCTGCATTCAGCCTGCGGGCCTTGTGACACATGTGGTGTAAACCCTTTTCGCCATTCTCTCTGCATGACCGGTGCTAAGCTCTTCTGTCTTTCTGCATGTCACTCCTCCTCAGCCCTGAATAAAACACCCAGGTTGCTTCTCCTGAGCACTCAGAGGAACCAAGTGCAAATAGCAATATAGAACCCTTACATTAAATAAAATAATATGCTCTCAAACCAAATTATTTTCTTAATAATGTTGCAAAACTGCAACTTAACACACTTAAAATAATAATAAAATACCACTCATAATGCCAAATTGCTTTTTAGAACAGAAATATAAATTCAAAAGTGATGAACTGTGACCAGTTATAGAAATTCTGTTATTAAACAGAAACTTAAGGCAAGCAATAAACCCAGAACAAATAGCACAAAAGGTGTAAAAATGAGTCAAACAAGGGAGAGGGATAATGGAAGTTCAAAGATGTGCTAGGATTTGCTATAAATAACTCTCCCAGGAATCAGCGGTTGTGCTTTTTTAGGATAAAGGTTAGGAAATTCAGAGGCTTTTGTTTGGAAGCTCCTGTTGTTTCCCTTGACAAGAACTTCGAATGACAAACTACGCAACCACAGGAACCTGATAGATCTGTGTGTATGAGAGGTGATGGTCAATATTCTATTTTTATTTCCCTGAGACAAAAGATTTGGCTTGTTGTTCAGTTTGTATATTTCTGACATAGAGCAGGTAACTTACTTTTCCAGTTCCAAAATGAAATTGTGTGAATGGTTGTTTTTAACAGAAGTGTAACTACAAGTAACAGTCTGGCACCTCTGCAATTTCAACTCTTGGGGAAAGAAAAATGCTTTGCCTTAAAAAGATACTTTAGTTCTGCTTTTTTTCCCCAAATGTTTTTTTATTAATGAGATGACATAGCATACAGGTGATTAGAACAGTAATCGTACAATACAACCGGTGAAATAATTCAGGGGTATAAAACAGGATATGATTAACCATACATAAACCTTGAAAATATATGTCATGTATCGATGCCTTCTTTAGAATGGTTGGTTCTTTTCTAAAGGGAAATGCTTAGGGTAGCTAGCTTGGGTTGGGCAGTGGTAGGTCTTAGTCTTTTGCTTTGAGAAAGATCCTATTCAGATAATATCATAGATAATAGAGGGTCTATGAGGGAATCCAATAGAGTGTTGGATAGATCCATCCATAGGTAGGGGTTTTAGGGTGTTCAGGTATATGTGGGATGTGACAGGAGGAACATATTTGGTTACTTAAGCCGGGTAGCACCTAGAAATGTAGAAAGAATGAGGGAAAGGGAGAGAAGATACGGAAGGAAGAGAAAGAGAGAGAGGGGGAAAAGGAAAAAATAAAGAGACCCCTGGGGGTGGGGGGGATTGGCCACCTCTTGCCTCCCTCTCCAGTGGTGAGTAGCTTGCCTGTGATTCCTATAGGAATTTTCTGTGCTTCTTGGAAGAGGGTGGCCCTTGTAGGGTGGGGGTTGCAAGATTCAGGGGAATATGATGAGAGGAGCTTGTGTCTAGCTCCGAAGATTTGTTTGCCAGGAAGGATATCTCTGCTGATTAGGTATTATGTGTGTTTAGTTGAGTGAATTCTGAAGTGGTCTGGAAGTGAGTTCAGCAGGCCCACTTGGTCCCAAATTTTTCAAGGGTGTCTCGTGAGATGTGAATTAATTCTTCAATTACGCAGTTTTTTTGATTCTGCCGAACCATTTTTTCACTGAAGGAATGTTGGAAGATTTCCAATGTATTGGGATACATTGTTTTTCTGCGCTGATTAGATGCATTGCTAAGGATTTGTGATAGGATTTGTGTAGTAAAAGTGAGTGGTGTAAGAGAAATTGGGCTGGGGAGAATTCCAAGTCATAGGATGTTACTTGGGACGTGATGCGGTGTATTTCTTTCCAGAATGTTTGAATCTTTGGGCAGGACCCCCATTTGTGCAGGAGTGTGCCACAATCCTTGTGACATCTCCAGCAGGTTTCTGGTATTAGGGGTTTAAATTTGTGTGATAGGGCTGGGGTACGGTACCAGCATGATTATATTTTGTATCCATTTTTTTGTGCAGAAATGTTTACTGAGCCCTTGTGAATGTTGAGGTATATTTGTTCCAAGTCTTCCGGTGTGATGGGCATGGAGATGTCTCTTTCCCAGGCCTTGCAGGCTGGAGAGTCATTGAGATGGTTGTCTGTAAAGAGGAGAGAGTACATGGAAGATATGAGATGATTTTGTGGGGAAGTACCTGTGCAGAGTATTTAAAAGGGTGTGAGTTGTCTAGAGCATGATGTGTTATTGTTCAGAGAATGCAGGTAGTGTGTGAGCATCAAGTATTTCCATGGTGGGATGGGAGGTTTCTCCATTTTGTCTGAAAGTTGGGGTGCTGAACAGAGCTTCCCTTGGTCAAAAAAGTGGTGGGCTAGGATTTGGCCTTTTGACCAGTAATCTGTCGGGAACTAGTTGTGCATTCCTGGTGGGTAGTCTGGGTTCATTGTTTATCAGAGCTAGTAGGCCCTGAATGGATGATAAGGAGGTGTGTTTACATACTTTACGGAAGCCCTGTAAAGTGGGTTTGATTAGTGGGTGGAGATTTATCTCTAGGGAGTAAGACATTCTGATATCCACAGCATAGACTTCAGGGGGAAGTCTGTGAAAGATATTTCTAGATCCACCCAGTCTTTATTGGGTGCATGTATGGTCCAGTCAACTATTCTGGACAGGTGTATAGCATTGTAGTAGTTGAGAAGGTCTGGTAGCCCTATCCCACCTAAGTGTTTAGGAAGAGAAATTTGGAACATAGGCCCTTATAGGTTTTGAAGAAGGTTGATTGTACTGGTATGGGAACTGTTTGCATTATGTAGCGCAGCCTTGGTAAGGCATTCATTTTTAGTATTGCCGCTCTTCCAAACTAGGAAAAGATCGGCTTGTTCCAGTTTTTCAGATCTGAAGCCAGCTTGTTTAAAATTGTCGTATAGTTTTGCTTGTATAGATCCACAAGGTTAGAGGGAAGCTGTATTCCTAGGTATGTGATGGAGTTCGACTTCCAGTGGAAGGGGAAGTTGTCCTTGCATTGATCAGCGAAGGGCTGTGTTAATGAAATGTTAAGGGCTAAAGATTGGAAAAGTTTAGTGTCAGGTTGGAGAGTAATTTAAAATGTTGGAATTCCGCTAGTAGAACAGGTAATGTGGTAAGTGGTTCAGCTAGAAATAATAATATGTCGTCTGCAAAGGCAGCGAGTTTATATTTCCTATGCTTGGATCGGATTCCTTGGATGTTTGGGTTGTTTCTAAGGCTACATAGAAAGGGCTCCAGGGTTATTATGAAGAGAATGGGAGATAGGGGCACTCCTGTCTCGTCCTATTACGTATGGAGAAGGCATCTGACAGGACACTGTTAACTTGTACTCTGGCTGTTGGTTTGGCGTATAAGGATAGGATGAGGTTGAGCATATATAGACCTATCAAAATACAAATATAATGCGCTCGTATGTAAATTATAAATCCTTATCCAAATATACATTCAACATTTGGTGCACATGAACACTGTGGCGATTAGATGAGAGTCACCCCAAAACAGTGTAAACAAAATGAAGAAGTGAAAAATAAAATATGTTTAAGCATAAGTACAAAGTTCCATCTGGTGTAATGTTGCCAGTGTGACAGAAAGGTATGTATCCTCCTCCTACTGTGTATATAAGCACCGTGTTAGCCATCCACCATAACACCAAACTTATGTGAGAATCCACCACCAATCAGGATATGCCCTTACCAGATCCCCTGGACCCCCTATCACGGAGGGTCAGGGAACGCCTCTGTGGATATCTGTCCTCCACTCAGCCCCCAGGGTTGATGTCCTCCAGCAATGCCTCCCAGATATATCACCAAGTACGTAATACCCAGTAAAGATAAAAAGGGCCACAATAGTGTGATACCGTTTAAAAACAGAAAATTTTAATGAAAATATTGCACTTACAGAATCCAGAGAGTACATGCACAAGATAGTAAAGTAATCCACATCTAAAAACAGCGGTGACTTGGAAAACAACACTTCATCAAAACTGACTTCTTCCGCCGTCTCCCTTCACCGCAAAAAAATTCTAGTTTCACCCTATACTTGAGCCAATCACTGTGCGGGTTCCCAGCCGCCCAAACCACACCTCACTCAAGAATACAGCCGATCTCTATGGCCGCCCGACATCAAGACCGGACCTACGTCATCACGTTTATTCTGCCGAACATGCGCAATAGCGGAATTCCCTTTGTTTGCGTTCCAAGCATGGCCGGATATGCAACACACCAAACCACACCTCCCTCAAGGTTCAGCACGTCTCTACGGCCGCCCAGCAACACGACCGGATGTGCGTCACCATGTTCATTACACCGGACGTGCGCATCGGCAGAAAATCTTTTTGTTTGCACTCCAAGCTCAGCCGGACACCATCCCAAAGCCAATAACTGTAGCCCCTCCCCTTGTTGTTACACACGGAGAGCGAGAAGGTAAACAATATCCCTTCAGTCATATTGTGGCGAAGGAGATCTGTAAAATGAGTGAGGGCATGGACGGCCAAGATACCGCACCAAAATATATAGATATTAACCACCTAAAGATGTTAAAAAAAAAACAAAAAACTGTAAAATATACAAAAATCATCGCATGTTAAAATTCAAAATAAGACAGAAATTATCACAGAATGCAATATCCATATAATTTATATACTCACTAAAAAGGATAATACATATAATCCACAACCCAGACATCATGATCAGGAGTTATCTATACAATATCCGTATTATCTATATACTCGCTAAAGGAGATAGTATATATATAATCTGCAGCCCAGACATCATAATCAGGAGGAAAAATCCATCTAGATTCCATCCTTGAGAGTTTCCTAACTATCAAACTGCCCCTGCAGTGTGACCGGAAGCAGTCAATCCCAATGACTAAAGTACCGGCAGGGTCCCTTGCGTGAACCCTGTCAAAGTGCCTGGATACACTGTGCTTTTTATATCCCTTTCGGAGGTTCGTCAGATGCTCATTAAGTCTGACACACAGTGGCCTTGTGGTCCTGCCCACATATTGCAGGCCACACGGGCACTGCAATAAATAGACCACATGTGTAGTCATGCATGTGATAAAGGAGTTAATCCTAAATTTTTTTGTCGTAACAGTGGAAAGAAATTCCTCAACCTTCCTCCCACGGCAATGATTAATATTGCAAGCCTGGCATTTGCCACATTTAAAAAATCTTTTAGGTTATGAAACAAAGGTGCATTAGAGGGAGGATCAATGATATTTCATACCAATGTGTTTTTTAGAGCTGGTACTCCTCTATAAGTGGCTTTTTAAAGCGGTAGTAAACCCATGCATTTAACAGGTTAAATTTCAGTCACATTTCCGGCATGTGCCGGAAATGTAACACTCCCATTGGTTGTGCTCTAAATCAAACTGTCAAACCATCCAATGGCTGGTGTCATAGCTTATCACATGTGCAACATCATGGCAGTTGTAGATTAAACAGAGGCCAAGATGGCAGCTTCCTTGCCTGAAAATGATGAGAGGGTTTACTACCACTTTAAAGTTTTTAAAAAATAAGAAAACACAGAAATTAACGGTTATAGATGCCCAGATCAAGGAGATTAAAGAAAAACTTTTACCATACAGGGAGAGTGAGAAATACAAAGAGGGATCCCTTAATCTGAAGAAGGTCTTGGAAAAGGAAGAGAAGGAACAAACAATAAAAAAGGGAAAAAAATACAATGGAGACATAGGGGACTATAAATCTGGGATAGTGTTTTAATGGCAAAATAAAATTTTGTTGGAACAAAATAACTTAGCAGAACAAGGTATGGCACACCAGAGTCAGGGCCCAATGACTTCAGTGCATGCGGACCTGGAGATGGAGGACATCCTTGATTCCCCCACAGAGAGGGAGGGGATGGATTGGATCTTTCCCTCTGGGGCAAGGGGAAGACTGCCCTCTAGGACCTCTGTGAGGGGACCAATGCCTTCACCTAGGAGTGGAGGAGGAAGGCCTCCATACAACCGTAGATAGGAAGGAATGAGGGAGTACAATGTGCCCACAAATAATCGTTTTGGCCCTCTGAGGAGGGACGCATATAATTCCCCTAGGCCCTACAGGGAGGAACATAATCCCCGTAGGGAAAAAGATGAGGAGTTTAAATCAGGCAATGTGAGGTTCCATCCTCAGAACTTGAGAGGTAATATAGGTACCCGGGGCCCCCGAGGCCCCCAAAGGGGGAGACCTAATGGGGACCATAAATATCCTAATAATCCTCAGGTATCCCTTGAAGGAAGGAGGATGGAAAACAGAGGAGGATATAAGGCCACCACTATTAGGGGCCGCTTTCTCCCCATTACCCAAGAGGGGATCCCTATTATTCAAACTACCAAGTTTCCCGTCAGCAATATTATAATTATGGGGGTTTTCCCAGACAGCAGCAAGGATACAGAGAAATGGGAGAACCAAGAGAGGTACTAGTGGAGAATACAGAAGCAAAAGGAAAACGGAGCAGTAGGAGGTGGACTATATAACCTGAGCTCACAGACCCTGACGGATAATGAAAAAGGGTATTGGATAAGGGATTAAAGTTTGCTCCTCCAAAAGGTTTGAGTAAATTTCAGACCTTTATGGACCTTCATAAATTCATAAGAAGAGTCAGTATCAAGAGGCATTTTCTCTCTAACCCAATTACCAATCAAAGGGAAAGACCCATGGAAATACAATCCTCAAACTTATTGAATGCCTCACTCTTTAACCCCCCGGGGGGGGCTGTCCTCCTCTCTGCGGGTGTTTAAAGAGGTGGTATTAAGAGATTTGGATAAACTACAAACTAGAACCAACAAAATGCCCTATCATTTAGAGAAAGGTTTGCAGGACCTGTGTGAAAGAAAGGACTTGATCATAAGGCCTGCAGACAAGGGAGGTGGTATAGTGATCCTCGATAAGGAAGCTTTTCAAACAGAAATAAATAACATTTTGGATGACAGGGAGACTTATGTACCACTTAGAAGAAATCCGGTGGATCAATACAAAAAAGAATTGGAAAAGGTGGTGTCTAGGGCACGGAAACAGGGGATTATAAATAAAAAGGAGGTGGCCTTCCTTGTTCCGGCAGCCCCTTGAACACCCATAATGTACTATCTGCCTAAAGTTTATAAGAACTCCACTTGCCCCCCGGGATGCCCAATAGTCAGTGGAATTGACTCAGTGACGTCCCGGCTGGGCAAGTACTGTATATTGATTATTTTCTGCAACCCTTGGTGGTTCGGATGCCCTCATATGTGAAGGTATGTCAGTTATTAATTTAGTGGAAAATTGCCCTGTTGAAGATGGTTGGTGGCTTGCCACCAGGGATGTAACATCCCTATACGCTATTATTCCCCATGAGTTGGGGTTTCAAGCAGTACAATATTTTCTGGAGCTGGACAGCGATCTAGTTCTGATCCAGAAGGACTTTATATTAGAACTGCTCAAGTTCGTTGCCACCCATAACAATTTTTGATTTGGGGGCAGCTATTTTCTGCAAAATAGGGGGTGGCTATGGGGGCAAAATATGCCCCCAGCCTAGACCTTTTTATGGCCAGGTGGGAGGAGGACGTCATAGATTTCCAGAAAAGACCAGAATTAGTCTTCTGGATTCGATATATCAATGACGTCCTCCTCCTGTGGAAAGGCGATCAAACCTCCCTATTGGAATTCGTGGGATCTTTAAGTTGAAACGATAGTGGCATACAGTTGAATTTTGAAGTCATCCAAACTGTGGTAAATTTTTTAGATTTAACCATTAAGATGGAAGAGGGTAGGATATTCACATCTACCTACTTCAAGCCCATTGACAGGAACTCCTTCATTTCCAGGGACAGTTGTCATCAGGGTCCCTGGTTAGAAGGGGTTCCTAAGAGTCAACTGCTCCATATTAGACGGAATTGTACCAGTCTGAGAGATTTCGATACACAGGCAGAGATATTGACTGAGAAGTTTATTGAAAAGGGCTATGAAAGTACCCACTTACAAGATTTGGTACGTTTGGTGATGAATACAGACAGAAGTACACTATTGATTAGGAAGGATCGCTTAGCCAACCCCCAAAGTAGACACAACCAGGATTTTGCTTTTATTACAACCTTTTCTACTCAACATAGGGCCATACAACGCATTTTTCGTAGACATTGGCATATTTTGCAGAATGACAGGGTTTGAAAATCTGCTCTGCCTCCCCGTCCCCAGATCACTTATAGAGGAGTACCAGCTCTAAAAAACACATTGGTACGAAATATCATTGATCCCCTCTCAAATGCACCTTTGTTTCATAACCTATTAATCATTGCAGTGGAGGAAGGTTGAGGAATTTCTTTCCACTGTTACGACAAAAAATGTTAGGATTAATTCCTTTATCACATGTAGGACTACACATGTGGTCTATTTATTGCAGTGTCCATGTGGGATGTAAAAATCACAGCGTATCCAGGCACTTTGACAGGGTTCACGCAAGGGATCCTGCTGGTGCTTTAGTCATTTTGATTGACTGCTTCCAGTCACACTGGAGGAGCAGTTTGAAAGTTAGGAAACTCTCAAGGATGGAATCTAGATGGATTTTTCTCCTTAAGAGTTACTCGCCCTTTGGACTCAATATAGATTTAGATGTGAACTGTTTTATTGATAACTCCTGATTATGATGTCTGGGCTGCAGATTATATATATACTATCTCCTTTAGCGAGTATATAGATAATACGGATATTGTATAGATAACTCCTGATCATGATGTCTGGGTTGTGGATTATATGTATTATGCTTTTTAGTGAGTATATAAATTATATGATGACGCCTCCGATGACATCCAAGTGACGAAACGCGTCAGATGGAGCTTTGCCAGCGTCATACGCACTTCCGGTCTTTAGCTGTGGTGGAACGCACGGAAGTTCCAGCACCCACGTCTGACTTCTCTTACTGCAAATGTAAGTGTCTACTATTATACAGCCGTCTGTTTACTTCTACATCTCAAACACTGTTACCTATTCCTTATCTATACTGCCATCGTTTGATGTGACCCCGTGCGGGTGTATGGGGGAACCCGCGGGTCGAATATTTGTAAGGGCCACGCCGGGGAAACTTTAGGTCCCTCTGGACTCCTCTTACACATCTCAAGGAGGACTGTGTGGATTGGTGAGTGGGGTAATTGAAGGACCGGGAGCACGATTGTATGAAGTTTTTTGCTCCATCTCCTCACTTCCCCACACTACTTGTCACAAATCCTCTCCAACTGCTGAGTTGAAAGACTATATGATTTATCCTATTTCTGCTTGTCATATGAGATTAAGTTGTGGCACGATTGCACTTTATAATTTATTTATATGTTTTTGCACTTTATTTGCACTGTACTGGCATTTTTTATGATAGCAACTAAGCGGAGTTAATTTATTCATATAAGGATTAATTGGATACACTGGTTATATGTTTATATAATTTTATAATTTTAATCTCTTTTTATCTGGCATAATATCACTCATGCACCTATTGACTTGAATATTTTTCAATCATAGTTATACGAATACACTGAGCACCTTTACTCACCTACACTTAATTCATTAAATTGATTATATGGGCATAGGAGATCTTTTGAGACTCCTCTTAGGCAGCGCCATTTTCCACACTTACTGGCATTTGTCTTTTTACTAGAATTTCATTCTAGTTTTCAGTGGGGGCAGCAGCCTTAGTTTTCTTTTTTCTTCTTTTTTTTCTAGATTGAGAACAGCGCCACACCACACACCTTCATTTAATTAAATTATATGGATATAGCATTCTGTGGTAATTTCTGTCTTATTTTGAATTTTAACACGTGATTTTTGTATATTTTACAGGTTTTTTTTAACATCTTTAGGTGGTTTATATGTATATATTTTGGTGCGGTATCTTGGCCGTCCATGCCCTCACTCATTTTACAGATCTCCTTCGCCACAATATGCCTGAAGGGATATTGCTTACCTTCTCGCTCTCCGTGTGTAACAAGAAGGGGAGGGGCTACAGTTATTGGCTTTGGGATGGTGTCCGGCCGAGCTTGGCGTGCAAACAAAAAGATTTTCTGCCGATGCGCACGACCGGTGTAACGAATGTGGTGACGCACATCCGGTTGTGTTGCTGGGCGGCCATAGAGACACGCCGCACCTTGAGGGAGGTGTGGTTTGGTGTGTTGCATATCTGGCCGCGCTCAGAATGCAAACAAAGGGAATTCCGCTATTGCGCATGTCCGGCAGAAAAAAAGTGATGACGTAGGTCCGGTCTTGATGTCAGGCGGCCATAGAGATGGGTTGTATTCTTGAGTGAGGTGTGGTTTGGGCAGCTGGGAACCCGCACAGTGATTGCCTCAAGTATAGGCTGAAACTAGTATTTATTTGCAGTGAAGGGAGGCGACCTTCATGCCCCGGAAGAAGTCAGTTTTGATAAAACCGGTAGGGCGGAAGTGTCATTTTCCAAGTCACCGCTGATTTTAGATCTGGATTACTTTACTATCTTGCGCATGTACTCTCAGGATTCTGTAACTGCAAAATTATCATTAAAATATTCTGCTTTTAAATGGTATCACACTATTGTGGCCCTTTTTATCTTTACTGGGTATTACATACTTGGTGATATATCCGGAAGGCATTGCTGGAGGACATCAACAACGCTGAGTGGAGGCCAGATATCCACACAGGCATTCCCTGAACCCCCGTGATAGGGGGTCCAGGGGCTCTGGTAAGGGCATATCCTGATTGGTGGTGGATTCTCACATAAGTTTGGTGTTATGGTGGATGGCTAACACGGTGCTTATATACACAGTAGGAGGAGGATACACACCTTTCTGTCACACTGGCAACATAACACCAGATGGAACTTTGGACTTATGCTTAAACATTTTTTATTTTTCACTTCTTCATTTTGTTTACACTGTTTTGGGGTGACTCTCACCTAATCACCCACTCACAGTGTTCATGTGCACCAAATGTTGTATACATATTTGGATAAGGATTTATAATTTACCCATGAGCACATTATATTTGTGTTTTGATTTGATTTTTGGTGGGGAATTCACACCGCATATATTGCAGTTGTGTCACTTTGTATACCAGTTATAAGACATTGTTCATAGGGTAGCGTGGCCATTTTTCTTATATATTTTTGGATATATAGACCTATGCCTATGGACTGTAGGACTGCTTTCATGTAGTCACACGCTACCTTGTCAAACGCCTTCTCCGCATCCACGGAGAGAAAGAAACCTTTTTGGTCTGTTGAAGTTATCAAGTGTTGCAAATTGATGGCTTTTATGGTGTTATCCCTGGCTTCATGTCCGGGGATGAAGCTAACTTGAGATAACAGAGAGCAGGAGAAGCAGGAGCTTGTTGGCTAGAATTTTAGAGAATATTTTGATGTCTACATTTAGTAGCGATATCGGCCTATAGTTTGCGGCTTGTGTGGGGTCTTTGTCTTCTTTTTGAATGACCGTAATGTGGGCTTCAAGCATCCTAGGTGAGAGGGGGTTCGAGTGCGATAGGGAGTTGCAGGCTTTAAGGAAAGAGAAGCTTAGTGTTTTGGTGAAGGTTTTATAATAGATGGCTGAGAGGCCAGCTGGACTTGGGCTTTTCCCAGGTTTTATTTGTTTTATTGCTGTGTCCCATTCTTTTCGGGTGGTCGGGTGTTCTAAAGTATCAGCAGATTCTTGTGACATAGTCCTGGGGTAATGTCTTGGATTTTCTAGGAATGTTTTGATCCTTTTGGATCTGTGGGATGGGGATAGTGGGGATGGGTCAGATGCATTGATATAGTTCTGCTTTATTATGCAGTGTTTCATATGTACTTAAAATATAGTCTTTCATAAGAAAAAAAATCAATATTGAAAGCATGTTCAAGAACTATTTTTAACAGTGTACTCAGTGGCATATTACACACAGGTATGCATCTCTTGAAGCAAGAATAAAACACCCAATCCTTTACTATATAGTGTAATATAAGTTTGTACATATAAGCAGTGCAGACAGCAGTCATGTGCTCTCTGCTGGTCCCACCCTGGGGAAATTATTACTGCCAAAATCCTGCCATAGGTCATCACACATGCATTGTGGGCAATAAGGAGGGTGTTTACCAACTAAATATAAAATATTACTATACATGCAGTGTGGTTGATTTACTAGGGAAATAGAGACTATTCACTTAGCAAAGTACATGTTTACTGAGTTTAGTAAATAAGATATAGCAGTATTCACTTCTATCATGTGGTAGAAACAAGGCTGGCCCAAGACATTGTGCTGCCTGGGTCCAAGAATGAAATGCTGCCCCCCCCTGACCACCCCGATAAACAAACAAAAAAAAAATCATGCCACGAAAAGGCCCCGCACTCATTATTTTATATAATGACAATTAAAACTAAAATTGAATTTATCAGGAAGTCAGATTTACATGCAACAATGGTGGTTGGGGGGGTTCAGTCCAAGGCAGTGGTGGTGGTGGTGGGGTCAGGCAGAGGTGGTAGGGGGGTTCAGGCAGGGGTGGTAGGGGGGTTCAGACAGAGGTGTTAGTGATGGTGGTGGGGGGTTCAGACAGAGGCATTAGTGGTAGTGGTAGGGGG
>BLSH010213159.1:726200-739030 GCA_018402905.1 Glandirana rugosa | reverse complement strand
TTAGCCACACACAAATACTCTAAATGCTGCAATCACTGGGAAATGATGATCAAAATCATTCACAGATGGCACTACACTCCTTACAAACTCTCGAAAATCTTCCCAGGCCTGTCCCCGGAATGCTGGAGACAATGTGGGAAAACCGGGAACCTATTACATATAATATGGGATTGTGCCAGCCTTACAAGCTTCTGGACACAAGTCTTCAAATTGATATCAACTGTTACAGGCATTCTTTCCAAACCCAACCCTGGCCTGGCTGTCTTAAGCCTTGGCATTGATCTATACCCCACCCATATGAGACCCCTAGTCACCCACATACTATTAGCAGCACGAAACTCTATTCTCAAGAAGTGGAAATCCCTGGACTCCCCTAACATATCAGAAGTTGTACAAACAGTACGAACAAACCACCTACTTGAGAGATCCCTGGCAATCAACTCCCTGAAATGTAATCAATTTGATAAACAATGGTCTTTATGGACTTCCATATACAAGTAATAATGATAAAGTTCTTAATTAACTGATACCGCCAGGATGCAAGGTACCTCTCCCCTCTCCTTCCCTTCCCCCACCCCCTCTCCCTCCCCCCCCCCATGTTCCCCCGTTGTTATGTTCATTATACATAGACATGCTTTTGAAACATGGTGCCTTCTCCCCCTCCCCAGTCCACAGTAAGCTCCCATTTGGGGTGACAGGCGAGGGTCAGAAGTAAATCTCACGACACATAAGAGCAAGACAGCTATGTAAGCACCGATTTTTCGTATGCACTTGTTGAATCGTTTACCTTGATGTAAGACATTTTGATTCATGTCAATGCTGATACTTTGTTTACATATTCTAATAAAAATTATTGGAAAAAAAAAAAGATAATTATAAAGATCTTGGTCAATCAATCCTTTTTGATACGCATTTTTAATGATCATCAAATATTCTGTTTTAAAACTGGATGTATGAGAAAGGGAGATCCGATGGTACCAGTGTTTGTTGGACAATATGTCCATGCACATCATCTCATATGATGACGGGTGATACTTATGGCTGCTGTGAGACACATACGCTGAATAGGCTGCACTGATGGCTGCTGTGTGACAGGTACACTTTATTCTAAGGCTATCAGGGCAATCAGGTGTTTTGCACAGTGCTGACAGGGTTAAATTGGTAACTCACTGTTCCTGTATTCTCCTTCTCCTCACACGGGATCTGTGTGTGAACTAGGAGAAGCACTAACAGTGAGTTACCGGTCTTTGCTTACATTTGTGATTGGATCTGATTAGACGCAGCAATCACGTGATAAAGAGCCACTACCATTGGCTATTTACCCTGATCAGGAACCCTACACAAAAATGATGGGGGGGTCCCACCAACTCTGCTATCCTGCGCATCCTTGTCCTGGTGCACCGTCCCAGCTGCTTCCTCTGATCTAAACGTGTATGACCCCGGCTTGCCTTCTGACCTTGTCTCCAGCTGACTACCCATGGAGCCTTAAGCACGCCAGCAACCACCAGCTGTTCCTGCAACTTCCTGCTACACAGTCTTCTGGAATTACCTGCTGGCAACCCGTGCTTCTTTGGGCGCTGCTCCCGGAAGCCCTCTAACATCTCGGCCTCACACCTGCTTCCTGACAGTATAATCCAGCCAGAATGTCTGAGGCCGATAGAGGTGCTTCTCCACTGGAGGCTCTGTGTCAACAGGTTGTTTCTCTCACCCAGGCCGTACAGAGACTGCAAGAAGGCTACTTCCAGCTGGAAGGTCGGTTACAGCATCTAGCTGTGTCTCCAGCTCAAGCGGATCAAGCCTCTCCGTCCACCAGCTCTGCAACTCCGTAACGCTCCACCACCCACACCATGGTCGTTCCTCCTCCTGAGCCCAGGGTCCCCACTCCTGAACACTTTTCAGGAGATCGGAAGAAGTTCAGAGCCTTCCAGAATGCCTGCATGCTGTATCTCGCCCTACAGCCACGGACTTTTTCTCTGGAAATCGTTAAAGTGGGGTTCGTCATCTCTCTACTTTCAGAAGAACCCCAAGCATGGGCCCACAGTCTATTGGAGCAGAAAGACCCTGTCATCAATTCCATAGACTTGTTCTTTGAAGCCATGGCACGTCTGTATGACGACCCTAAGGGGGCAGCCACTGCAGAGGCCACTCTCCACAACCTTCTACAAGGGAAAAGACCTGTGGAGGACTATACTGTGGAATTCCGTAAACTGGCAGCTGACACACAGTGGAATGAGGCTGCTCTGCGATATCAATATCGCCAAGGACTCTCTGAAGCCCTAAAAGATGAACTAGCCAGAGTGGCACCCCGGCTACCTTGGAGGGTTTGATACTACTGGCTACCCAGCTTGACAGACCTATGAGGGAGCGCTGCTCTGAAAGATCACAAAGCTTCTGACCTACCTGCATGCTGCCTAGGGTCTCTCTACCCCCAGCAAGGGCACCCTCAGCTGTCTCAACACCTGAAGTAGAACCAATGTAGATTGGACTGGTTCGTTCAGCCTTATCCCCTGAGGAGAAAGCCCGCCGTCGACAGGCCAACCTCTGCTTATATTGCGGGGCTTCTGGACATTTCCTCCTTACCTGCCCTGTCAGGCCTAGTAAGTCTTTCTCTCATTATCCGGTCCATCTTCCGCTGGTTGAATCCTCCCCATCTCACCTTGCTCTCCATGTGTCTCTGCAGGTGGCGGGAGAGGAGGTCCAGCTACCAGCCATAGTTGATTCCGGTGCCTGTAGGTACTTTCTGGACTTGACCCTGGTCAAGAATCTTCACATCACATTACGTCCTAAGAAGCAGCAACTTTCCATCCGCTTGGCCGATGGCTCTCCGCCCAGTTCTGGGCCTGTTAATCAAGAGACTGTGCCTCTACTTAACAAGACTCAATCCGGCCACCAGGAGTACCTCTGTTTTGACGCCCTGCACTCCCCCCTGTTTCCCGTCATCCTGGGCACTCCATGGCTGCAGGCACATAACCCACAGATCGATTGGGCCAATAGGAAGATTCAGTTTTCTTCTCCATATTGTCAGCAGAGCTGTTTTCCCCCCAGATTGAGAAGAACTGCTAATTGCATGGCAGTTCAATCCACGGCCAGTAACCATCAAAACATCCCACCTGCCTATAAGGACTTTTCAGACGGCTTTGATAAAAAGAACGCTGACATGCTACCACCCCATCGATCCTACGATTCTCCTATTGAGTTATTGCCTGGTTCGGAAATCCCCTTTGGCCACATCTTTCCATTGTCAGAAAAGGAACTAGAGACTCTTCGGGCATATCTTGATGAAAACTTGGAAAAAGGCTTTATCCGTCCTTCTTCGCCTCCTGCAGGTGCTGGCATTTTCTTCGTTGAGAAGAAGGATAAGACTCTTAGGCCTTGTGTGGACTACAGGGAGTTAAACAAGATTACCATAAAAAAACGCTATCCACTCCCTCTTATCTTCAAGCCATTTCAAAGATTCCGCAATGCCCGGGTCTTCTCTAAACTTGACCTCCGGGGAGCCTATAACTTAATTCGCATCCGCGAGGGTGACGAATGGAAAACGGCATTCAGAACACGCTTTGGGCACTTTGAGTATTTAGTGATGCCCTTTGGATTATGCAATGCACCGGCCACGTTCCAGCATCTGGTGAATGACATCTTCCGGGAGTTCCTAGACCACTTCGTCATTGTCTATCTGGACGATATCCTCATCTTTTCAGCTACCCTAGAACTTCACAGATCACATGTCAGGAGAGTTTTGGCAACATTGAGAGAACACAGACTTTATGTAAAAGCCGAGAAATGCGACTTCGAAAGAAGCTCAATACAGTTCCTGGGGTTCATCGTCTCCACTGACGGTATTTCAATGGACTCCCAGAAGGTCAAGGCTATTACTGACTGGCCCGCTCCGACTGATAAGAAAGGGGTACAGAGGTTTGTGGGGTTTGCGAATTTCTACAGGACATTCATTAAGAACTTTTCGTCCATCATCACTCCTGTCACCCACATAACACAGCAACATGTGAAGTTCCAGTGGTCTACCGAGGCTCAAGCAGCCTTCGAAAAACGAAAGAACCTATTCATCTCAGCCCCGGTTCTGCAACATCCTGACCCTGCCCTGCCTTTCGTCCTTGAGGTGGACGCATCAGAAGTTGCTACAGGAGCAGTTTTGTCACAGCGGCAAGGGTCCAAAACACTACTTCATCCCGTTGCTTTTTCCTCACGTAAGATGAGCCCATCCGAGAGGAACTATGATGTGGGAGACCGAGAATTATTAGCAATCAAAACGGCTCTGGAAGAATGGAGGTACCTCTTGGAAGGTGCAGCACATCCCATCATGATCTTTACTGATCACAAAAACCTAGAATATCTCCGAACAGCGAAACGTCTGAGACCCCGACAATTCAATTACCACATAACCTTCCGGCCGGGTTCCAAGAACAGTAAAGCTGATGCCTTATCCCGCATGTTCCCTGACATTCCAGAAGCCATGATACCAGACACCATTCTGTCCAATCAGAACTTCCTTTTGCTACAGCAAGACCTGGGAGCATCCATTAAACAAGCCTCGGCCCAATGCACCGCTCCAGAGATTGTCTCACTGAGAAATCAGGAAGGTTTTTTTTGGCACCAAGAGAAGATTTTCATTCCACAATCAGTCAGGATACAGATCCTTAAGACTTGTCATGACCATCCTTTGGCAGGACATTATTGAGTCCGCAAGACTACAGAACTCATTCAGTGCTCCTTTTGGTGGCCCACCCCGAGAAAGGACTGTAAAGCCTATGTGGACTCATGTACCATTTGCCAACGTTATAAAGGGGCTAACACCAAGGCGTGGGGTTTGCTAAGGCCATTGCCAGTTCCTGAACAACCTTGGAAGCAAATCTCAATGGATTTCATAGTGGAGCTTCCCCCATCAGAGGGTCACACAACAATTTGTGTGGTAGTTGACCGCTTGTCCAAGATGGCACACTTTTTGCCCATGATGGGTACTCCCTCAGCCAAGGACACTGCTGACCTCTTCATCAGAGAAGTACTCAGGCTACATGGACTACCTGACAGCATTGTTTCTGATAGAGGGGTCCAGTTCACCTCCAAATTTTGTAAGAGCCTTTGTAAGAGCCTGTCCATAGATGTCTGCTTGTCATCGGCCTATCATCCCCAAAGCAATGGGCAAACGGAAAGAACAAATCAGACTCTTGAGCAATACCTGAGATGCTTTTGCTCATCCTCTCAAGAGGACTGGTGCTCCTTGCTCCCTTGCGCAGAGTTTGCATACAATAACTCCACACATGCAACTACTCAACAATCCCCCTTTTGGGCGAACTATGGATTCCACCCCTCTTTTCTACCCAGTTCCGTCCCCGAAGCATCAGTACCAGCAGCACAAGACCGCCTATCATCTATCCAATCTAACTATCGGACCTTAAAGGAAACCATGAGGAAGGCGCAGGAGGACTACAAGAAGCAATTTGACAAGAGGAGGAGGAGCTGTCCGGGATTCAAGGTCGGCGACAAGGTATGGCTCTCTTCTGCTAATCTCAAACTGTCTTGTCCTTCCAGGAAATTGGGACCAAGGTTTATGGGACCATTTGAAGTCAAGAGGGAGATTTACCCAGTAGCCTTTGAACTGGCATTACCTAGCTCTTTCAAGGTCCACCCAGTGTTCCATGTCTCCTTGCTCAAGCCAGTCATCCCAAGTCCTTTCCCTGAGAGAGAAGAAGTGCCGCCTCCTTCAGTCATCTTGGATGAAGATTCAGAATTTGAGGTGGAGACCATTCTGGACTGTCGGAGGAGAGGTAGGCAGGGGCAATTTCTCATTAAGTGGAAGGGTTATCCAGTGGAAGATAATTCCTGGGAACCAGCCAACAACATTCATGCCCCCAGATTGATGCAGGAGTTTCGCACCAGACACCCAGAAAAGTGGGCTCGGCTGGGCATCCGGAGGCTGCCCCTTGGGGGGGCACTGTCAGGGAAATAGACCCAGAACGGCTACTGCTGCCCATTTCCAACATGGCCACGTCCAGCCGCCTGTTCGAGTGGGCATGCGCCGACGCACACGAACGAACGTTCCGTCACGAGCGCGGGGACGCGCCGGGCACGCACAGTAGCAAGCACATTGGTGCCCTTTGGGCTATTTAAACCTATCACTAACAAAAGGACTTTGCTGGAATATCTCTCAGCTCCCCTGTGATTCCTGTGTTCCTGTTTTCTCCTGATTGATCTCCTGTTTACCAGACTCGGCTTGTCCTGACCCTGCACCTGCTCTCCAGTCCTGATCCTCGGCTTGCCTCCTTGACCATTCTCCTCGCTTGTCCCACTGCTGGCTCTACCAACTCTGCTATCCTGTGCATCCTTGTCCTGGTGCTCCTTCCCAGCTGCTTCCTCTGATCTAACCGTGTATGACCCCGGCTTGCCTTCTGACCTTGTCTCCAGCTGACTCCCCACGGAGCCTTAAGCACGCCAGCAACCACCAGCTGTTCCTGCAGCTTCCTGCTACACAGTCTTCTGGAATTACCTGCTGGCAACCCGTGCTTCTTTGGGCGCTGCTCCCCTGTCTCATCCCCAGGGTAGCTGTGCACTTAGCCGCAAGGGAAGCCCTCTAACATCTCGGCCTCACACCTGCTTCCTGACAATCCTTCTATATACTCTATTGGTACTGGGCCTCCTAGAGCTCATCAGGGTAGAGATCACCTGAGGGGCACAGCCTAATGCTTCAAGCCTCTCCCTCTCAAAAATCAGACTATCAGGTGCAGTCGTGCCCGGCATGGGTGCAGGACTGCCCCCTAAACAGGATATCTGGTCTGAGCAGAAGAGGCACTGGAGCCCTGAAGCTGAGATGAGACAGAAGTGTGAACCAGGGCCTGTTGGGCCAGAACGGCATGATTGCCGTGATCTCCGCTCTCTTGGACCGAAGCCTCTGTAGGAACTTGAGGATGATGGACACTGGCGGTAAGGTGTAATCCCTGCTAAATCTCCAGCTGTCCGTAAAGGAATCCCCCCAAAGGCTTGGAAACATTGGCCCTGCATATAGTGTTTGTTGAGTTTGTGGTTGAAATGTGATGCAAACATGTCGACCTTGGGGTTGACTCCCAGAGACTGGACCCAGGCAAATACATCTGGGTGAAGAGACCATTCTCTGATGCTTAACTGGAACCTGGAGAGGAAATCCGACTGGGCATTCTGAACCCCGAGGATGTATACTGCAGAGATGTCTGTCAGGAACCTCTGGGCCCAGGACAGTATTGGCCCCACTTATCGTAGCAGGGATAGACTCCACATCCCTCCTTGTCTCCTCATGTAGGCGACTGCCAGTGTGTAGTCCGTACTCGGTAGCACTACCTTCCCCACTAACAGGTGGTGAAAGGCTTGGAGGGCACAATGGGCTGCTCGTAACTCCAATATGTTGGAAACTGGCATGTTGGGAAGTGGGCCCAATCTTCCCTGGGTAACTTCAGTCCCACAATGGGCCCCCCACCTTTAGTTACTAGCATCTGTAGTTACTACTACCCACTGAGGTGGGGTGATGGAGTGACACCTGTGGAGGTTCCTGCTCTGTAGCCACCACGGCAGACTGTCCTTCATGGCTGATATTATCTGGATAATAAGATTGCCTCTGTCTGGCTGCCACTGCTGCAGGAAGCCTGTTTGGAATGGACTCATCTTCCACAGGGCCCACGTGACCATGGGGGATGTGGAAACCATGGTCCCAATTATCTTGAGGCATTGGGACACCCTCAGATATGATAATGCCGGGACTAGTTGTAGCCGGTCCCGGACTACTGCAACTATGTCCACTGGCAGCGGCATCGTATTCTTGATCGTATCAAACTGTGCGCCCAGATACACTAGTTTTTACATCGGATCCAAATGGCTTTTTTCTAGGTTCAGCATCCAGCCAAACTCTTGCAATATGGTGATTACTTGGGCCTTGTGGGACAACAGCTGATCATTGTTCTATGCCAGAATAAGCAGGTCATCGAGATATTGATGTAACCTTATGCCCTTTGTCCTGATTAAAGCTACCATGGTCAGAAGGACCTTCGAGAACACTTGTGGGGATGTTGACAACCCGAACGGGAGGCACATGAACTGGAGGTGCTTCTGATCCACCAAGAACCAGAGATATTTGCGATACCCCTCTGCCACCGGGACCAGGTCTATTGACATCATCCAGTCGCCAGGCTGGATAGCGAGCTGGATTGTTGATAATGTCTCCATTTTGTACTATTCGCCCTTGATGAACCTGTTTAAGTGTGTGAGGTCTATAACTGGCCTCCAGGAGCCATCCCTTTTCTGTACCAAAAAAGGGGGGAGTACAGAACTTGAAACCTCTCTTCTTCTGGAACCGACACCGCTGCGCCTTGGGCCACCAAGGAATCCACGTATGTCAGAAGTATTTGCCTTTTCTCCTCCGAGCGCGGCAGCAGTGTGGGCATGACCTTGAGCATTGGAGGCTTTATGAAAGACTAGGAGTGTCTGGAGGACACCGTCCTGATGGCCCAGGCATCCAAGATCGAGGTCGCCCAGACATGTCGGAAGTGAAGCAAATGCACTCCCACCCAACCTGCCTGGGCGGGCCCAATCTCAAAATGTCTTTGTGGGCTCACGCCCCATAGGTGTTGAGTTCTTGGCTGCCCATTGAGAAGATGACTGGCCTCTCCTCCAATTGCACCTGAAATCTCGCCCAGGCCTGTAACTGCGGGCTTCCCTTGATCTATCAGTGGCCTGCCTTCTCAACTGGGGCATCTTCTGGCTGAACAGTCGCATGTCCTGAGGGAGAAACCCCGACTTTCCCCCAGTGGCTCTGGCAATGGCCTGGTCCAGCCTATTCCCAAAAAGAGAGGACCCCATCAAAAGGAATCCTGCACCCTGCTTGTTTGGAAGATGGATCTGAGAGCCAGGGATGTAGCCATAGGGCTCGCTTGGCTGTGACCGAGGACAACATTACCCGAACCACCAGGCGAATAATGTCCTGGGAGGCCTCCCTCAGAAAGGCAGACGCACACTACATTTCCCACAGGGTTGAACTCCTGGCCGCTTCTTCTGTGACCCCACTTAACGCAGTGACCATGTCTTCGGCCCAAACTTCCATCAGCTTCAACAAGGCTGCCAAGGCTAGGGCCGGTTTGCAGGCCATGCCTGCTGTTACATATATTCTTTTAAGAACTTGATCAATCTTCCTATCGAGAGGCTCTTTGAAAGACACAGCATCTTCCAGGGGCAGGGTGATGTGTTTCACCAGCCTCATGACTGCCGCATCCACCAATGGGGCGGCCTCCAAATTCCTGACTTCATCCTTTTAAAAGGGGTACAGTCTGGCCGTTTTATTAGACAGGGACGTTTTCTTATCCACCTTTTCCCATTTCTCCTTTAAAACGCCTTTCAACTCTGGAAGCAACGGGAAATTAGGATGTTCTTTGCTCAGGTGTTTGAAGAATTTTCTTTGTTTTGCTGGAGAAGAAAGGCTTTTTTAATTCTCAATATTTCTTTATTGGTTTTCTTAAGAGCATACAAAGTGACGCATACAAGAGATATATGGCAATAATGTCTTGCTATTGATATATCATGCATAGTACAGCATGGAAACCATGCCATATAATTTTTTCTTTCCATTACATACCTCTCCACGGTGCTAGCGTGATTGATCAAGTGCCCGACCTCCACCCAGACACCCCTTTGGGATCTCTCTGTGTCCTGGAGGGTGGAGGCCCGACCCTACCCATCTCCATCACCGTGGATTGGGATCACAAAACATGTCAGAAATAAACCTGGATTTAAATATTTAGTTCTCAAGTAACCAATTGTTTCAGATAGTATTAGAGATATAACACAACAAGAAAGAACAATATAAACATACACCTGGAAATTTCAGTCAGTGTCAATTTGATCTTGCTTAGGTATTTAAGCTTTCGCATACTCTTCATACCATTTATGGCATTGCTTCCATTTAGCCTCACAAGGTAAATAGTTCCCCTGGGAGGAGGCAAATAATTCCTCATATGTGGCGTGGGTGTGGGTAGATGCAATAATTTCACCAATGGAAGGAGCCGAACTTTCTCTCCAATGGCGAACCAACACTAGTCTTGTGCTTAATAATAAATGGGAGATGATTGTTCTGTGTTCTCTAGGGAACCTGTCTATTCCCAGAGATAGCATTGCCAGTGCTGGGGACTGAGGGATTTTAATTCTGCCCATGTGGTAAGCAATATGTTGGTAGAACTATTAGGACCTTTTCCATACGTGTTAGTGAGCATATTACCAACATTATAAAAGCCAAAATGAACCACAGTGTTCCTAAACACTATTTGAGGGCTCACAACAGAAACCCTGAGGGTACGGTGTTTTCAGTCATAGATAGGTATGTTCCCCCATGGAGGGGTGGCGATTCTGTCAGGGGAGTGTCCCAACAAGAAGTCTATTGGATTTACCAATTAAAGAGTTTTTCTCCTTTCGGGTTAAATGTAGACTGGGATATTAATTAATTTATTAACAAAGCTTGATCGTGGAATAACTGCCCTTTTCCCTTTGAGATACAGTCTATAAGACATACCATTATGAAACCATGGGAGGTATACCCTTCCCTAATAGTTTATATATATGAACATAAGGGTTCTTAATCTTTTAGTTTTATTTTCTGATTTAAATATAAGATCTTTTTGATATATTCTACTAATTATTCCCTGTCTCTGATAATATGTGGATTTATATATCATACTTATTAGTCTTGTAACATGGTTTGTGTTCTTTTTAAGACATTTGAGTGATATATGTGAATTCATCTAATCTCTGGGAACTTCGGTTGTATTATCTATTTTTATGATCATTGTCTTTTAATATTTATTTGTAGCTACATTCTCCCTGATTATATAATAGAAAATCGCCTGAGGGTCAGCGCGGTTGAGTAAACTGCGCTGTTGCAGGGATGTGGAAGGAGTGAGGCCGATGGCCGTAAGATTTCGAAGGTATGAGCGGGAGGAGAGAGGTAGAGTTATTTGAAATAGCCTTACCACTCCCACAGCCGTCGTGTTTAAGTGCATGGGTAGGTTATTGGACCAGGAGAGAGGATGTTCGGGGAGGCCTTATAGATAAGGGGCCGCATGGGGGGTCAGCAGAGTGAGTCTGAAGGTGTGACGAGATATTAAGGGCAGCACACAGCTAAGAGTATCTGGGGGACGGGGGAGGAGGGAGAGGAGGATGGTGATGTACTCCTCGTCACTACATGCTTGTGGAGGGGCGTAGCTTTATGGATGGAGGGTACTCAGATAAGAACCTGCATGGTTTTTAGTGGGATGAGGGGGGAAGAGTGGGGGGGGGGGGTATCTGGTGTCTGCGTTTTGCACTTAATGTGTTCAGATTGATGTTCAGTGTTTGCGCCTATCCCAGTTAACTCTGGGTAGCTTGTCGTAAATGGATGTCAGTTGAGACCTTGTAACAAGAGCCTATGTTTATCCTTAAAGAAACTCTAGACATTAGGTGATTGACATTTGTAGCGCAGTTAATAACAATATAGTTTATCTGACCTTCTACACCGGAGATCTTTATGGGAAGTCCCATAGCGGGTATTTGATTCGATCGGTAGAGAAAAGTTCTCCAACTTCGCTTGTGTGTCCACGCTTCCCAAAATAGAGTATGACGTCCAGTGGAGGAGGCGAAACCTTTCTGCCTAGACAAAATAGAATTATAATGTTGTAACAGGCAACAGTAAGTGAAGAAAAACAAACGTTGGCTTGGAGTACAGGAGAGCGGGAGGGGTGAGGGTCAGCCCTACACCTCGCTCTCTCCAATAGCTTGGCTCCATTAGTCTTCTTTTGAACAGATTCATATAGCCTACAGTCTGAAGAGCACAGTTTAGGGCAAGGGGATTTTTGTAATCTTGGAGCCTTCCCGTCCATCCCCTCCCGTGCCACCTTTTCTTTTTTCTTTTCCTCCTTCTTCTTCTAAATTGAATCAATTTAGGTGGCAAACCGAAAGGGGGAGACTGCCCGGCCCCACTAACGGTCTGGTAAAGTTCTCCTCCAAGGGGCAGACAAGTGCAGGGGAGATGCATTAAGAACAAAAACAGGAGATAACGATAAACAAGAACAAACTAAAACCGAAAGCAAGCTTAATGGCCTGGGTCATTGGGGTGCGATCATATATGACTGCCTTGCCCTGTAAAGTAGATAGTTTGTGCTCAATTGTATGGGACCGAAATCGGTCTTGCTCTCAAGTAACATTGTAGTCATTTGTCTTCCATGCTAGACGTGACATGGTTCTCTTTTAAGTCCTATGTCTGTTTTTGTGCGGTCCATTTTGAAGGGTACAATCTGTTGTAGATCGGGGGGTGTGGGGGGGGGAACAGACTATGGGACCACATAGCGCTAACAGTCTGCTGGAGTGTGGTAGGCGGTGTTGTAGAAATTTAGGGTGTATTATGTATTGTCACAGTGTCTCCCAGTGTTGGTTTACCGGTATTCGCTGTGTACAGCGAATATGGCTTTAACCGATACTGAGGAAGCTAGACATGTCTTCTGTCCCCGGGGGACTAACTGCCATTATGTGGGCGCGGTGTCTTGCACGTAACGTGGAGTTTCTAGGTCTGGTCGCAAACGAGGTCGCTATTGGCGTGTCCCGCGGACGACCGGCCCTACTAGCCCGCCATCGCACATTAATAGTTAACTACCTTCTATAGGTAACATAACCGGAAAGGAGTCATAGCCAATTTCGGTATAAGCGACATGTGTCGCTTATGGCCATTTGGTTGTGACCCTCTGTGACACTGTTATGTATTATGTGGGATTTAAAGATGTTGTGGCGGATGGTGTGAGGTCGTCTGACAATCGCGATACACCAGGGTATCAGACAAC
>BLSH010213159.1:665267-693326 GCA_018402905.1 Glandirana rugosa | reverse complement strand
TTTCTCACAAAGGCCACACAACAAATCCACCACACATGTACAAACCTGCCAATTACAATGAATCACTACCCAATACAGCTCTCTGAACTATATTACATAGCAATTATGCTACTGTTCCATTAAAGGGTAAATTACAACACAAAGGAATATAGCTGCAGACCTCTGTCACATTGATCAGATGCCACAGAAAGCCTACAGATCATTATCCTTACATAAAAGGCAATACTAATTCCATAACCCAAGTGAACCGCCGCCAAGCAGATCGCTCTGTACAGAAGACAGGGGCCCCCTGATTGACGGTAATACACCCGCGCCACAGAACGTGCATTGCACCTCAAAGATCCGGACCAGCGTTTGCTCCAGCGTTGACCGCTCAGGGCGCCTGCTGGCTGGGATGATCGGGCAGGTAGCGTGTAATTATCAATTGATGGAAGATATCCATTGTATGTGGCCTTTCTCAATATCAGTTAAAGCCATATTCGCTGTACACAGCGAATACCGGTAAACCAACACTGGGAGACACTGTGACAATACATAATACACATCCTAAATTTCTACAACATAGATGCTGCGAGGTCGGCAAAGATTTGAACTGGGTGCCCTTTACAGAGGATCTTGGCATTAATTCTGGACTGTTTCATGACCCCTTCCTTTATGGCATAAAAATGGGGCTTGACAATTATGTCCCTTGTGGTACCATCTTTCCGAAGGGGCCCCAGAGCTCTGTGAGCCCTGTCAAGTTCTAAACGATGTTTAGGGGTGTCCGGCAGTAAGTTAGTAATCAAACGTTGAATTGCCTCAGGAATATCCTTGATCTCCTCTGGAAGGCCTCTCACTCTAAAATTATCACGCCTCGACCTATTTTCTAGATCATCGATTTTTGAAAGGGATGTATCCAATTGATCCTGTAGAGAACCGATAAGATCTGAGTTCTGATTGGAGATTGCTGCAGTGGAATCCAGCTTGTTCTCAATTGCTTCAATACGGACCCCCAAAATTTGAAAATCCAATTTGATCTCACCAGTGATCGTGACAATCGTGTTTGTTAGCCCCCTCTCCAGGAGAGACAAAAATTTGCGGTAGAGATCTTCCACCTGTAATGAGATATCAGAGCCATGAGGGCTGGGTGATGCTGGAACCGGGCTGTTAGGTCCCATTGCAGGGGATGAGAGTTCCCCTTGGAAATGGGCCTAATAGTGATTCTGTGGAGGAGGGTGATGGCAACGGGAGCTGTGTGGATCCTCCTTGAGGTCCTGGGGTGAAAGTCCATAAAGCAGGGGAGAGTATTTGCCTGGAGTCAGGACGTGTTAGAAGACCCAGGCCTTCTGATTGAGGCCTGTCCATGGCTCCTGTGGCTGCGACTGAGGCTGCTGCCATCCCAGGACCCCCCTGTCTGGAAGACGCAGAAAAGAGCAGACTCAGATCTTTCCTTGCGGATGGCACAGACATGCAGGGAAAAGTCTGCTGTGCTGTAGGGACCGTGTCACCCGTTCTGAGAGCAAACTGATGGGCTTTGTGGTCTATATAGAATCCGAGAATGGGATAGGTTAACTCTGACCAACCGCTTGCGGCTTAAAAATGTGGGGTGAAGGCCTGAGAAAGATTGTTAGAGATGGAGCAGGCTCCTTTTTGGTAATTCTCTCCAGAGAGCCCAAAGTAGAGGGCTGGCTCTGGGTGTAAGATGGGCAAAACTTTTTCAGCGACTGCTGGACAACCCGTCTCACTAGAGCCTCTATACCCGAGCTAGGTCTAGTTTGCTGAATGCCCATATCTCTCTCCTTCACCACCCAGGAGTAGGATGCATTGCACAGTGATTTTCCCTCAGGCAACTTAGTGCCACACCCCCCCAGGACCTGTGTCTGGAGTGGCTGCCGTGGTGCTGAGAATGGTGTCTGGAGGAAGAGTGGGAGCTCCTTCCTCAATGTCAGCCCCAAGGCTGGGACCTGTGGTGTCTGGATCTTGATGATGAGTGTCGTTGCTGTGGCCTGGCAGGGTCTCTGGTTTCCTGTGAAGCACACTGGTGATCTGACCTGGGAGGGCTAAAAAAGACACGACAAAGGGAAGGGAAAAAACATAAGTATATACAAAAGATTAGCCACCATAGAGGAACAGAAACACCCTAGGTGCCCTCCCTGCTCAGCCCAGCACGGTACCTGTCGGGTAAGGGCTGACCACTAGGCGGCAGTGAAGGTCTATGATGATGCAGAGCACACAACTCTGCTAGCCTGCAAGGAAGGAAGAGACTGTTACCAGCGCATCCCCCCCCCCTCTTCCAGCATCCACTCACCTGGAGAAAGGGGGAGTGGAGCTTGGGGAAACTGCCGCACACTGCCTACACAACCCAAGACTGAGCAGTGCTGACAGCTATTTGAATCCCCCGCCCTGCCGCATTGCTACTGCGCATACGCTGCCAGCCCTCCGGCTCCACCGTGCCTTTGCTGACCATGCCTAGGTCTCACACAGAGCCACCAACACCCCATTGGTGTCTGCCCCACATCAAGCTGGGGACCTACTGCCCGCGACATATGGAAATTATCTTGAAACTGCACTTGGTCCAGGAGGAGGACAAAAAAGGAACACAGGTATGCACCATGAGGCTAAATTTATGGTAATGGGGTCCTATAGGATTGGAGGGATGGGGTTAACCCACATGTAGGCTGCCATGGAGTCTGTCAAGAAACAAGAGTTCCTCTTATCTGTATGCTTATTTTTTTATATTGATTTCATATTGATTTGACTTGTATTGTTAAATATTGGCATCCTATGGCTTCATTACAGTAATGTAAAAATAGTCCTATATTTTATACAAATATTTAAAATTTTAATGTTCTAATTAGAAACTTGCCTTTGGCTATTGATTTTCCAATGCAAAAAGGTTTAAAAAGGTTTGTGGCCTTAAGATGATATTCTGAGATATCTCAAACCCTGAACATGCTGAGCAACCCATTATAACTGCATTAATCTCCCTTTCATACCCAAGACTTTAAATTCAGCTGTATCAATATTATAAGCTTGGAGATACAGTACTCATAATAAACATTTTTATATACATTGATGTACATAACCTTATTTCCCTACTGTGCTGAATTGAAAACATGTTTTTGCACACAATGATGAGAACATTCTAATAGGATTTCCATACTATTAGCATTATCCAGAGTGATCCTTTGTTTTTATGCATCGCATTAGTAGTTAAATGATGCCTCAAAAGACCCCATTTGCTTTTGGAAGGCAGCAAAGATATAATTTAGTTAAACTTCCTTTTTTTTGTTCAGCTTTCACAAAATTCCCATTTCTTACATTAAATATCTTTTGTCTTGGCAAAACCATATATTTGCATATTATATATGCAGCTTTTATATAACTTTTTCCATTTGCATAATGAGGCTGTAGAGAATAACCTCTTTCAGAGAATTACAATTTAAATGCTCGTGAAGGCAGTTATTTTGATATTTATTTTATTTTGAAGCAGGGATCTACCTTTAATAGTATATTTCTGGCAAATAAAATCTGGCTTTCCAATTTAATATAACTTGTTAAATATATTATCTCTCCAAAGCTGCATTTACATGCTACCTCAGCTTCTAGTAAACTGTTGATGATGAGTTTAGTTCAAGCGCATGACAATGGGTAGAATTTTTACTTCTCATCAGAATGTTGTTCCTTCTCATCAGAATGTCTCATTGGAAACTTGAATGTTGCGCCTGTACTTTATTATTGTAAACGCTGATATTGCATGTGTTGTGCGTGAGTGCTTTTCTATAGTCCTATTATAATTGCAGGATTTGTATTTGGCCAACACTGGATGCAAACTATGGGCAAATTCCACCCATAAAATATATTTCAGTATTGGATGAAGCATGGAGTATCACCATCATTTTACCTATTTTTACATGCTGAAATAAAAAACCTGCAGATAAACTTCTGAGGATTTTATACAGAAAGAACAGTAAGTGACGCTCTTTTGGAAATATTTCATTACTGTACATCTCTAAATTCCTTGTTGTAAATGCAATGTTTCCTTGTTATCAGCCTTGTATGTGATATTTCCCCTTGCTACAGAAACTTGATGCCACAATAAAGTTTTGTATGGTGGACTTTCAAACAATTAGCTACAATTTTCTAAAACAGAGCACATAA
The DNA here is from genome assembly GCA_018402905.1 of Glandirana rugosa. Lineage (NCBI taxonomy): Eukaryota > Metazoa > Chordata > Amphibia > Anura > Ranidae > Glandirana > Glandirana rugosa. Next base: position 689,186 of record BLSH010213159.1, on the reverse strand, counting down.
ACAGTGCTTGTCTTAATATGATCCTTATTTCCTACAAAACAGTTATGGCAAATTTGCAAATGCAAAATATGCATTTTCCACATGTTTTGATCATTAAAAATGCTATAAGTAATATAGCTATTTATCTGCCAGAAATCCAATGGGCTTATAACTTCCTGTAGTGAGCTGACAGCTCTACTTTTGCTGCATGGGAAACAAATGAAGTGTTACCAGCCCTGCCCGAGTTCTGCCTGCTAGAGTATATAATTCCTTCCTCTTATTTTATGTAAATGAGGAGGGGGTGTACTGTAGTCCAGTGGAGGTGCACTGTAGTTTACTGTAGTCCAGTAGAGCAGCAGTCCTCAACCCTTTTGCCACCAGGGACCGGCTGCATGTAAGAAAATTGTGCCAAGCCCCGGGGGTGGGGGGGCATGTGGGGGTAAGTGATTTTTCACTGGCAATTTGTTGGGGCAATGGATGTTGTTAACTCTTCAATCATCCCGGCACTATGGTTGATATGGTGTCAGGATTATTTAAGCACATTATTTCTATTATTACATTGTAATATAAAATGAAATAGTTCAACTCACCATAATGCAGAATCAATGGGAGCCCTGAGACTGTTACTTGCCACTGTAGTCTGCCACCAGATGTGTATTGTCACTTGCCACGTCGCCTGCCACCAGATGCAGCTTACCACTTACCACATCGCCTGCCACCAGATGGGGAATGTCACTTGCCACATCTCCTGCCACCAGATGCGGGATGTCACTTGCCATGTCACCTGTAGCCAGATGTGGATTGTCATATGCCACGTCGCCTGCCACCATATGCAACTTGTCACTTTCCATGTCACTAGCCATGTCGCCTGCCACCAAATGCAGATTGTCACTTCCCATGTTGCCTGCCACCGGATGCAGAGTGTCACTTGCCATGTCCCCTGTCACCAGATGCAGCTTGTCACTTGCCATGTCGTCTGCCACCAGAAGATGTCATCTCTGCTCCACTGCTTCTCTCATCCACCCACATGCTTCTCTCATCCACCCAGTGTTCCCCATTTGGCTCTATTGCCGCCCACTCCCCTGTGTCTCCGGCCCAGCTGCAGAGAAGCCACAGCCCGGTAATGGGCTGTGGCTCAGTGGTGGGGTCCCCTGCTGTAGAGAATAACTGGAGAGTTGAGACAACACTACTTGGGATTTCGGTACAAGAGAGCCACACTTGCTGTCTCATCAAACAGGAAAAAAGAAAGAGATGTGTAGTATGGGCCTTTTTTACCATATCTGCTGCAAAAAAAGCATTATTTTATTCTGCAGACTCTATCTGCAGTGTATCAGCCATATTAAACATATCAACCACTTGAGTACCACATGCACAAGGAAAACACATGACTCTATTCCACAGAGCCTGTGGGAACAACACCTCAATGAGACAAGTTGGCAGCAAATTGTAAGCATTCCTCCTCATTCCTTGTTTACTTTTTGCAGGCGTCTGTGCATCTCATACATTTTGTTTCTGAGGCTTACGATATACCACATAAAACAGGAAAGAAGGTAATGTAAAGGCTTACACCTTTGCAACATTCTGCAGTGATGACAAAGCAGCCACCTGTACCTTCTCGCTAGCTTTATCTTCTGCCACCTGAGAACCAGATCCAGGTGCTCAGATCATATGCTATTTCCCAGGCAAAAAGCTGCCATGCTACCACCCTTATGAACTCCTGTCCATCCAGTTTAACCAACAGAGGAAAAAAAAAGAAAACCAATACACAAATAGGAAACCTCCATATACACTATCCAATACCCATAGTTGATCGAGAGGAAGGCAAAAAAATAAATTAATAAAGCATTTTACAATTGGATCCAGTGTTGGAAAATAAATCCTTCTTGATCCCCCAAGATGCAATGGGATATTCCCTCAATCAACTTTACTTATAAATATTGGTATCAGTTATATTATGTGCATTTAGGAAAAATTCAGGCCTTTCTTAAAACAATCTACAGAGCTGGCCAGAACCAACTCTTGAGGGAGTCTATTCCACATTTTCACAGCTCTTCCTGTGAAGAAAACTTTCCATATTTGGAGATTAAATCTCTTTTCCTGCAGATGTAAAGAGCGTCCCTTTGTCCTCTGTGTTGACCTTAAAGGGAATAACTCTACACCAAGTTTACTATATGGACCGCTTATTTCTTTATACATGTTGATCATATCCCCAGTTAATCTCCTCTTCTCAAGAGAAAATAAATTTAATTGAGCTAATCTTTCCTTCTAGCTGAGCTCTTCCTTGCCTCTTATCAGTTTGGTTACCCTTCTCTACACTTTCTCCAGTTCCCCAATATCCTTTTTGTCAACTGGTGCACAAAACTGAACCTTTCTTGCCCTTTTCCAGTGGTCCAGCAGCAAATGAAGGGGGGAGGGGGGGTGACACTACAACCAAGTGGAAGGAGAGGCAATAGCAAAAAGTAAAGTGTTAAATTGTATGTCCAAAGGCTGCCTGCCCTTTGCCAAATCTTTATTCAAGGTCATCCTTTTTAGAAAGGAAGTTTGGGGAAACTCTAGGGGGCTGTTTTTTTTTCATGCCACCAGTGGTAAATCACGCAGCACTAGTCAAGTGGCCGATAAAGCCTTTCCTTTCTTACTCCTTCCAGGTGCAGACAAGACTGCTAATGCACCCTCTTCCTCCTTCTTCTCAAGGGAGCATTGCAGTTATTTTATTTGTGCTTATGCACCCTTCTTTCCCCTCAAGGATGCAAAGGAGCCATTTTCTTGCACATATGTCCTTTTCCTTATCCTCCTCAAATGTGCATAGCAGTCATTTCCAGTGCTGCTAATATTCCCTTTACTCCCTCTTTCTCTTTGGCCTTACCTTTCTCTAAAGAATTACTAAATGGCTATGTGGAGTTGGTGGAATTTCTTTGCTGCTAAATAGAGTTGAGTGAACACCTGGATGTTTGTTTGGTGGGTTCGGCTGAACTTTGCGAAAAAGTTCAGGTTCGGTACCGAACTTTACCCCGAACCCCATTGAAGTCAATGGGGACCCGAACTTTTCGGCACAAAAATGACTGTAAAAAAGTCCTGGAAAGGGCTAGAGGCCTGCAAAAAGAAGTAAAATGATTTTAGAACAATAGTCTGTCCCTTACAGCAACAGCAGGAACCTGACCCTATAGGAGTAGGCGATGATTTTAGAACAATAATCTGTCCCTTACAGCAACAGCAGGAACCTGACCCTATAGAACTAGAAGATGATTTTAGAACAATAATCGGTCCCTCTAAGCAGTAGGCTCTACCTAGTCCAGTCAGATTGTTCTGTAATGCAGGATGAGATGTTATTAGATCTGCAATCTGTCCCTCACAGCGCCGGCAGCATCCTCTCCCTACACTACCCAGAGAGCATGTGACATGCAGCACTAAGTGACTTCAGCATATAAAGAGGCTAGGTCACATGATGCACTGGCCAATCACAGCCATGCCATTAGTAGGCATGGCTGTGATGGCTTCTAAGGGCAAACCAGTGAAACGCTTGTTGATTGGCTGCTGTTAGAGATTTGGCATTTAATATTATTTAAAAGATAAAGGTTTTTTAAATATATCAATATTCTTATATATCAATGGTAATTGAAAGGTTATTTCTGTTTTAGTCAGAGCATTCATTTACGCTGTGCACGCGTATAGCTATTTTAAAATAGTGCATCAGCGTGATGGGTGGAGTATTGTTACTTTCTATAGATTCAAGTCCATATACGAAAGACGTGGGAGTTAACTTTTAGGTTTGAGAGTGTTACCTTGTTTGTAGAAATGTTGAGCGAAAATAGCTTGGTCATCTTTACTACGTGTATAATAATGAAGCGTAGTTGGACAGTCTTCAGAGAAGAGAAAAGCTCTGCACTCTGACGGCATTCCCACCTGTCTTTCTCTCTCTCCTTCTGGAAGGCCATTGTCAATTTGTCATTCTGCCATCTGTCATTGCGTAAGTTGTTATTCCTGCTGTATGTGTGTGTGAACAATAAACAACTATTCTTGAAGTATCATACAGAGCTGAACTCGGAATTTCTTACAGCTGCCCTGCAGCTATTCAACATGCGTGATCAAATACCCGAACCCAAACTTTTTTTCAAATGTCGGGGTTCGGATCCGGGTCACGGACACCCCAAAGTTTGGTACGGACCGGAACTTTACAGTTCGGGTTCGCTCAACTCTACTGCTAAATCCACAATTAGTCAACAAACCTATGCAGTGCTGCTGCTGAAGAGGAAGCAAACGATACCCAAATCACCCTAATGCCTAGCGTCTTTATGACAGCTTTGCCAAATACCCTACTTACAAGAGTTTTTGGCCTGTGCTATACTATATTGTCAGGTACAGAAGTCAATGTACTGGCTGTCACTGTTTTTGCACAGGACTCTGTTCCTGCCCTCCACCAATGTCATGAGACAGGAGTAGGCAGAGGAGGAATATGAGGTGGAAAGTTGGAGTGCAGGTGGTGAAGAAGAGGTTTGGGGTGCTAGCAATGGGGAGTGTTGGGGTGCTGGAGGTGGGTAAGAGGAGTAGTGTTGGGGTGTTGACAGTGAGGAGGAGTGTTTGGATGATGGCAGCAAGGAGGAGGAGGTGTAAAGTAATTGTAAAGTCTCTATAGTGCAAGTGAAGTGCTCTTGTGCTATCAATGAAGGGAAACAAGGGAGGGGGGAGGGGAAGGGGAAACGGGGAGAGTACCTCCAGCTGATGCAAAGACACCAGTTTTAACAATCCTAAGTTAAAAAATGGAACTATAAATGTTGATGGGTGTTGCACAATCTGGTGCTAATGTCAAAACCTCAATCATGCTGCTGCTGCTACTGTTAAGAAAGTGGCAGAGGGCAGTACTAGTTCAATGACTACTGATGCTTCAATGGGTGAAGATGATACCCAGGTGAAGATGGAGATGGAGAGGTGGCTGGAGCCCCTACAGGAGTGGGCGGGGCTACTCGGAAGATGGAATCTGAGAAAGCAACAGCACGGGATCCATTGTTGGCATCTAATCTGTTTGGTGACTTATCAGCAAGTAACTCTGAGGATGATTTAGAGAGTGTAAGCAGCCTGGAATGTGGACACAAAATGGAGGACTCACCTATTTCGGTAGAGGTACCAGTAACAGCGCTCCCAAAAGATCTAGATGGTCTGGGGCTAGCGGGCTGGATATTGATGAAAGAGAGATGTCTTTGGGGGAGTATGAGGAGGAAACTGCTGATTCTCAGGTCCCAAGGAGGAGACAGAAGAGCCAGGGCATTGGAGATGAGGAGGAGAATAGGATGCAAATTTAAAGTTTTTGCTATGGCAGTCTTTCTTTTTTTCTTAATGGCTCTCATAGTAGGGTCAATTAATGTGAGAAGCATTGCAGCTAGGACAAGGAGAATGGCAGTGTTTGATGAAATCAGCAAATGCAGTATGGATGTGGTATGCTTACAGGAATGTGGCATTTCAAAAATAAACTGGTGATGATTGGTAATGGGGTCCTTCTGTGTGGGTACCTTTATGTGAGACTAGGAGTGAGATTGGTGTGGTGGTAAAAAACCCTAATGTAACAATAATTTCTCATGAGGTAATTGTCCCTGGGAGGTTGTAAATTGTGATTTTGGAATTTTTTGGTAAACAAGTGAGATTGTTTAATTGTTATGAGCCTCCTGGGAAAAAATAGAGGATTAGCTTTCTTAATACTGGTAAATTGTACTTACCTGGGATGATTCCAACTGTCCTGGTGGGGGATTTTAACTGCATCAGGAGGAGTGAAGATCGGCAAGGAGTCAGTGGAGAAGGTGGGATGAATGCTTCATTAAAGGTTCTAAATGAGATGATAAGTGATTTTGGTATGCATGATATAGGATTGGAGATGCAGGGAAGGAATACATCTTATACTTACCATTCCAATAGAGGCACTGTCAGATCTCAGATAAATTTTATTTTTTCATCTCGAAACTTGAAATGTGAATCCTATGAGGTACACCCAGTTCTGTTTTCAGACCATTCTTTTATTAGTTGTTTTGTTAAAATGGAGGTGGAAGTGAAGGTTGGGAGAGGGGTTTGTAAGTAAAATTGCTCCTTGCTTGAGGACGAGACGATCTTCATTTTAGTTCCTTTTTTCAAACCCTGCAAGATAAGAAGAGGAGTTTTGAGGATCTATTAAGATGGTGGTCAAAGGACAAGAAAAAAAGTGGGTGTGGAAAGAGCAAGAGAAAGAAAAGGGACAGAGAGGAGGTTGTTGGAGAGGATCCATTTTTATATCAATGTAAAAGAATGGGGCTGGAGGTGGAGGAAGAGGGCAAGGGTCCAAGATATGGTAGAGGGTGAGAAGTGTTCATGCTTCTTTAAAAAAGCCTTTAGTCCCACGAGATTGATGAAAAAGATGTTGGATGGTCAGGAGGAGGTGGGAGGAGAAAGGATGAGAGAGGTGGTGAAGAATTTTTATGAAGACTTGTATGGAGGAGAAGATGGTGCAACAATGGATGAGGTGGAAGAATATTGTGACGTGGTACAAGAAAACCTGAAGAAAGAAGATGGTGTTTGTTTGGCTGAAGAGGTGGGGGAGGTGGAGGTGGAAAATATCCTAAAAAAGATGGCCCGGAATAAAATCCCAGGAGGGGATGGGATCCCTTTGGATTTGTACTTAAGGTTGTGGACTATTTTGAAATCCCACTTTGTGGAGGTGTTAAGATGTTGCATGAAGGAGGGAAGATTAACAGCATCAATGAAGGAAGGGGTCATTGTTTTAATATACAAAAAGGAAGAGGAGAGGGGCATGGCCTGACAGGAGACCGAGATGGCCACTCTCTAGTGCAGCTCCGTCTCCCACTGCCTCTTATCAGCCACAATCGGTCCCCAATTACAAGCAGCAGTTTGGGTTGTATTTAACTCTCTTTTGGGGAAACCCCTAGATGCCCCTATTGAAATGGAGAGGTGCCACCACGCCCTCCGCCCCAGAGGACAAGAGAATGAGCCCCCCAGAAATGTGGTGTGTTGCTTGTTCAACTTTGTGCAAAAAGAGGACATACTATGGCAGCACGCAATCATGATCACCTCAGACACGAAGGGGCCTGCATTCAACTATATCAGGATCTGTCCCCCATTTCGCTGCAGCACAGGCGATTGTTACGTCCTCTCCTCCAGATGCTCCGAGACAGACAAATTATTTATAAATGGAAATTTCCATTTTACCTACAGGCCACCTCTGGTAATCGTACAGCTTTACTAAGAATGCCTGCCGACCTGCTGGGCTTCTGTGAAACACTGGCCATTTCGAAGATTGAGGTCCCTGAATGGTACAACACGTTCTTGCAACCCGAACCGTGGATTTCCACCCACCCTGAGGAGTCCCCATGTCACCAGAGGACTCGCCAAAGATGCCGCAGAACCTCATCTTCCTCGCCGTGCAGATTCCGGGGAGACATGGAAACCGAGGCTGCACCCAGGCTCTCTCCTACCTCGGTAAGACGCAAAACTGACCCTAGAGTTTGATGGAGGTTTCACCCCGTTATTTTCTTCATTACCTTGCACTGCTTGCTCCCCTTCCCTCTCACTGTTTACATGACCTTGGATATATAATTTGGCTTTCCTCTCTGGCCCCAACTTCTCAAGCAGCCCAGACATACAAAATAGATACCATCTACTGAACTCATGGGCTACCGCAAAACTTTCCACGTCAATATTTGAAGGCACCTATTACCCCAGCCGAACCCAGTGGAAACTCTGATTTCACCATAACATACTGTGTGTGTGTTTTACGCTAAAATATGGCCGTTTGGTGCTTGATCGGACAAAGTGGAGTGCAATCCAAACATAAGCTCTCAACTGACTCCACTAGGTAGTTACATGGTTTAACAATTTTCGCTTATCCTAGGCATTCGGAATACAAAATAGACTATGTTCGTAGCACATATCATACTGCAAAGCTCTCCAGGAGCAGTCAGGTTTCTAGCCACTAGAATAGTCTTGCTCCCTAGGTCAAGCGAGACTCATAATGGTTTGCCTCATTTATAGACTGGCTTAACCAATATTCAATCCGGATAATAGTCATCGGAGCATCTGACATGTTGCTTATGGTTTGTTTATTTCACAACTGCCGCGTTTCAGCCAACCATTGCCAAGGGTGTGTGATCTCTGGCAGGGGTGGTGGTGGGGGGGCCCACCACTCCCATTTACTGGAGCGGGGGGTCCTATACACCTCCACCCTCCTCCTAGGGGGCTACGCACCCAACCACCTTTGACTTAGCACCACATTCCGGAGGCAGTGGCCGCCTGTGATCTCATTTAGGTCTACTCCCAGTTACTCCCCCAATCCAGAGTGACTGGTTCTCTCTCAGATAGACAGCTCCGTGGGTTGTTCCCACAGACTGTCACTATTGAGGTGAGCTAGCAGGCACTAAGTGCCACCTCCGGTTATTGATTGCCTGTTCTCAAGTGAAGTAAAGTCCGGCAGGTTTAAGCCCACAATTACCTCTCCGAGGTAGAAAGCGCTTTCCCATGTTGCGCAACATACAAAACCCCTAACCGATTTTTAGTCGAGGAGGGAGTGAGGGTTCCCCCCTTTTTTTTCTCTCCCCCTTTTCCTTCCTCTCCTCCCCCCTCTAGCCCCTACCCCTTGACACCCACTATACTACTTGCTACAAGCCTCTAGCTTGTCTGAATTAACATTATTGGCACACAGCTGAGGTGACTAGACCTCCGTGCCCTAATTACGATGAACCCCCCTAGACAAAACGTTTCCCATTTAGAACTTAAAGTATATTCTCTCAACACTAAAGGTCTCAACATTCCCGGAAAACGTACTAGTATTTTGTCAGAAGCCCACAGACTAAGTGTCCATATAGTTTTTTTTGCAAGAGACTCATTTCAAAAAGTCTTCTATTCCCAAATTGACTAGTAAACACTTTCCAACGGTTTTCCATGCAACCGCAGCTGACTCCAAAACCAAAGGTGTATCCATCGTAATTTCCCAGCGTTGCGACTTTAAAGTACTGGACATGGTACAGGACCCGGAGGGGAGGTTCCTCTTTCTCAAGGGCACATGGAGAGATAAACTGATAACATTGGCAAATATATATATAGCCCGAACGTGAAGCAAATCCCATTCCTACGAGAAAAGCTCCTGAAGCTTTCCACATTTCAGGAAGGCCTCCTGATTTTTGGGGGTGACCTGAATATGGCTTTGGACCCGCTCCTTGATACCTCCAATGGCTCTACAACACTCCCCTACTCAGCTCTCAAACAAGCTAAACTTCAGCTAGCGACGTTAACGTTACATGACACCTGGAGGACAATGTTCCCTAGAGAAAAGGACTTCACATTTTATTCCCCACCACATAATAGGCACTCTCATTTCAATTACTTATTCATCAAACAGTCAGACCTGCCATATCTCCATAAAGTTACGATTGAGAACATGGTGCTTTCTGACCATAGCCCGATCACTGTGACCCTTAGATTCCCTGACCAATTCTCCCACACTAAAATTTAGCGGATGGACGCTTCGCTGCTTTCAGACACAGCAGATTTAACCAGCATTACCCAGACAATCGCAGAGTATTTTTCAATTAACGATACACCCGAGACTTCCCCTCTGACGCTCTGGGAGGCCCGCAAATGCGTTGTGAGAGGCCACATGATTTCCCTAGCGGCAGGGTGGAGGAGAAAATAACAAGCTGAAATCAAGGAGCTTGCCCGGAAGGTGAGTTTGTGTAAAAATGTGTAAAAATAGGAGAGATTTAGCAAGGGTTGAACTACAGTTACAGCTTTTTGGGCGTGTGGCAGGTATGAGTGTAAACTGGGGGAAAAGTGCTGTGTGTACCCTCAGTGGTCTATACAATGTTACTACAACCAAAATAAGGAAGGTAGACACATTTGAGATTTTGGGGATCCATTTTAAAAGGAACCTTTAGAATCAAGAGAATACTGAGAGATGTGTGGCAAAATTGTCAAAAAAATTAGAGCTATGGAGGTTGAGGAGAGTGACTGTGACAGGAAAAATGCTAATTTTTAAGACTGTTTGCTTACCTTTACTGTTGTACGCTAGTATTATTTTTCCCTTTAACATAAGATGGCTCCAGAAGGTTACAAGATTGTTTTTTATCTTTTTCTGGGGGGCAAAAATGGAGAGGTTGGCAAGGACAACTGTGATAAAGGAAGAGAAACTTGGAGGGCTCAACTTCCCCCATATACAGTCCTTTTTGGGGATGCATTTTTGGAAACCAATGTGTTTTATGCAGTACCTAATGGGTGGGTCTGTGATTAAATGGGGGTGGGGGGGTTCGTGACTTAACGCAACCCGTGGCTTTAGTGGCCCCTGCCTATTATAACAAACTGAAAGTATGGTATGATGAAAATGGTCTGAAGGATTTGGGAGGAGGAGCGGTAAACAAAAGAAAATTGGCTATATGGTATAAAAAGGAGGAGGTGATGTCAAACATTGCTGATTTAAAATCAGAACAAGCAGAGGAATGTTGGAGAAATTTAAAGATAAAAGGTGTGACAAATAGACAAAAAGAAATCGTGTGGATGAGTTTCCGTGAATGTCTTATGATCATGTCCTTTTGTCCTTTCTGAAAACAAGGGATTTGGTGAAAGGTGAGAGGTGTGTAAGAGAAGGATGTGGTGGTATAGAAACTGTGAGACATGTGTTTCTGGAATGTGCTTTTGTAAAGAAAGTATGGGCCAGATTGGTAGATTTTGTGGAAAAAGTGCTTGAAATTTAAGAAGTAACAGAAATGTAGCTTTTATGTGGCTTGGCAGGTGGTGGTGAAGACTTTAAAAGGAGAGGGTGGATTTTTTCAGCAATTGAAAAAAAGATGGTTTAGGAGGCAAGGTGTGGTCACAGAAAAGGGAGCTTTTTGCTGACAAAAAACGAATGTGTGTGCCAGTCTTTGAGTAAGTTATACCATGTCCTGTTACTAGATAGAAAGGTGTTGGGGAGAAGGAGGCTGACACTTTTTGGAACTTTGGGAGGTGGAGGTTGAAATGAAAAGGGAAGGTGTTTTGTTTTCTGTGGACTGTTTTTGAGTTAAAAAGAAGAAAGAAGAAATGGTGAAGGTTTTTTTCTGGACTGTTTTTGAGCTAAAAAAGATTTTTTTTTTGTATGGTTACTTTTAAAACCATTTTTTTAAGAAAAGTACTTACCTGATGATGTAAAGAACGTTGCTCGGTCTCTTGAATGTTGAGTTTGGAGGAGTCTAGAGTATGTGATTCATGCTGAAAAAAAAAAGACACCAGTTTTAACAATCCTAAGTTAAAAAATGGAACTTTAAATGTTGATGGGTGTTGCGCAGTCTGGTGCTAATGTCAAAACCTCAATTATCTCTTAGCGATAGATCAAGTGAATCAAATTGATATGAATGATTATGTGCACATAGAACAACTGTGTCAAAATAAGTAAAATGTGTTCTGCATTCAATTTGAAATGCAAACAGAAAAAATAAATTAAATAAAAACATATGTATTGGGTGCGTGGCCTGCAGCGGAGCCGAATGACAGCGTGATTCCAGAGCTCCGGGAATGATCAGACCCAGCTGCACACAGCATCCCAAGGAGACAGTCCCAAATCTGCGCAAACTGTGCTCTGGGACCAGAGGACAAGCGGAGGAAGGGGGACCGCAAACCACAACACCTGAGGGACTTTTTCAGTCAGAGGCCTTCACAAGGTAGGCAAAATGGTGCCGAGACCCACTCCACAACCACAGCCAGGCAGCAGAAACAGGCTATTAATAAGCCATCCTCCCCTCACAATAGCGACTCCTTTGACAGTACACAATCAATACCCTCCACACCAACATCTGCTAGTCCTGTTAAGGCTAAACCTAGGCTGGATGCAGCTGGATACAGTCCTGCAGCAAGCCCCATAGCCGACTCAGCAGACGACACAAGGGAGTTGGCAGACTCTATAGAGACTTTCCCAACATCTAATCAGCCTATTTTGGACACAATGCTGAAGGAGATGCTTCTCTCTCTCTCTACTCAGCGTGATCCAAGCAGACATGATATCTTACATGCATAGATTTAAAACAGTGCTACATACTATGGAAGGCAGAGTCGACCATATTGAAAACAAGATAGGAGAATATGCATCTACCATCAATGATCTAGTGGATGCACACGAGGAGAGAGAGGGAGAGATGGAATGAATCAAAGCTAAATTAGCTGACATTGAAGACAGGGGGAGAAAGAATAATATGAAAATAAGGGGGATCCCGAAGTCAATACAACAAGCAGATTTAAAAACATACATCTCAGCTTTATTCAAATCACTTCAACCAGATCTGACCGATCTGGATATTACCATCGACAGGATCCATCACCTACCCAAGCCATCACACCTGTCCGATCAAATTCCCAGAGATCTGATACTCCAATTACATTTTTTCCATATGAAGGAGCAGTTAATGATGCTTATGCGCAAACGAGATCAAATTCTGCCGCAATACCAAAACCTACAATTTTATGCGGATCTATCCCAGTATACGCTGCAAAAAAAGAAAGGCCTTGAATACAATTACTAAAGCATTACGAAACCACAAGGTAATCTATAAATGGAGATACCCAACCAAACTGCTTGTTACAAAAGACAATGTGACACATGTGGTAGACTCCAAGGAAACGGGCCTAGCCCTTCTGAAAGAATGGAACATCCTTCCAGGAACCAACAGCAACCCCAGCTCCTCGGACCAAGTAGAAACTCCATGGAAAAAAGTCACGGCAAAAAATGCCAAATCACAAAACTAACCCCGATGGGATTTTTATAGAACAAGTTCCCAAGAGGAGATAAGCCGGACACATAGGCCTGAACTTATCCCCCTAGTGTCCTGAGCAGCAGAGGCTGCACTAGGGTACAGCTTATTCCACTCCAGTTTGGGAAGTTTCCCAAGTTCTCAGGATATACTAATGAACAGTTGTTCACTTTACGGTTTTCTTTGTTTTCTTTCTTTTTTACTTTTCTCATTACCTATCTCCACAGTAAGTGACAGCGGGCACAACGAGTATCCAGCACCAAACAGCAAAGCATCATCCACAGATGTCATCGTATACCGGAAGGACTGTAAAACGCAGATTATAACAGAGCCCTCAGGCACCATGAGTACAGTAATATTATTAATACAGCACACCATACTCCCTACCTGCCATTCAGTATTCTGCCACAAGAGGGCAACCACAACAACTTATGGAATAACTGCTACAAATACTCCATGGAACCCTTTCCTTAAAAATGGGTATAACATTTCTCTCCATTAATTCGAAGGGCCTAAATCCCCCTGTCAAAAGAAAGTCTCTATGGAAAGAGGCACCATACCACAAGTGCAACATATTATGTACATAGGAGACCCATTTCACAGACACATCGCCTCCAAAATGTGCACACGGCAACTTTTCCCACATACACACTGCGAATGCTGGAACTAAAACAAAAGGAGTTCTCACAGCAATAAGAGATACAGTCGCCTTCACTCTATATAAATCAATAAAAGACCCGCAAGGTCGTTTCCTGATCTTAGTGTGCGGTCTTAACTCTACTACGTACACCGTAGTAAATGCTTATGCCCCTAATACACATCAAATAAATTTTTTCATACACTGATGCGCAAAGTAAGACTACACCAGAAAGCCAGAAAGGCTTCTTGGTACTATGTGGGGACTTTAATGCCACGGCAAACCCTCTTACGGACTCTACCTCCACCTCTAAACGTACAGGCCCAGCGTTATAATCATCTTTCCAAAAGCATGACTTATTCGACACATGGAGATGTTTCCACACAGAAGAACACGACTACACCGTTTTTTCAATGTCTCATAAAACATATTCCCGCAATGACATGTTTCTAGTGGACCGACAGACATTATCCAAAACCACTTCCTCAACCATCAATAATATCACCTGGTCAGATCATGCCTCTATTACTCTCACGATAGCAGACTCCGCATCAGCAAACTCAACACCAATCTGGAGAATTCACACCTTCCTGATCCAACAACAAGATACCAAACAGGAAATTGAAAAGCAGCTACTTGAATTCTTCACAAATAATCAGAATTATGTACAGGATAAATCTGTTGTATGGAATGCCCATAAGGCATACATCAGGGGAATTATCATTCAGTTGAAAGCAAGGGCCAAGAGGCAGAGGCTAAAAAGCATAAAAGATCTCACAGACAAAATGAATCTTTTAGAAAGTCAAAACAAACAAAAGGTGACCCCATAAACCTCCCACAAACTAACCAAATTGAGATATGAACATTGGCTCCTCCTATTGGAAATTTTTGAAAAATCAGCAAAAAGATTAAAAATGAACAAATAGGGGAACCTTCTATCACAATGACTCAAAGGTCAAAGACATAGGATGAAAATCCCATATATACTCCACCCTAAAACAAACAACACATTGCACCACCCCCAAGACATAGCAGACGCCTTCAGTGATTATTATAGCTCCCTATATAATCTAAAAGACGATATAATACCCAACCAGCTGACAAAAACCTAATAGGCCAATTTTTAGAAAAGCTTTCGCTACCTAAATTGAGTCAGGAGCAGATAGAGGCCCTGAATCTCTCATTTCACAGCTCAGAAATTGGGAAACTCATTGATTCACTGCCCCTAAACAAGTCACCAGGCCCAGACAGATTCAGCGGGGAATATTATAAGGAATTCAAAGATATTGTGGTACCCCACTTAGAAACTATCTTCATTGCTGCCGCCGCCTCTTCTCCCTTCCCGCAAGAGATGTTGAAAGCATTAATTGTAGCGTTGCCAAAGCCAGGGAAGGAACTGAACACTCCTTCCAATTTCAGGCCCATTTCGCTTCTAAATATTGATTTAAAAATATATGCCAAGCTTAAAGCCTCATGTTTACTAGACATAATCCCTAAGATAATTGACCCGGATTAAACAGGATTCACAAAAGGTCGTCAGACCTCCGATTCCACTCGCAGATTAATTAATATTATTCATCTGGCAAGGCTGCAGGGGAGGCCTTCTCTGCTGCTGGCTTTGGACGCAGAGAAGGCCTTTGATCGGATACACTGGCAATACTTAAAACAGGTTTTGGAGAGATTTGGTTTCTCTGGCCTTATTCTCACAGCTATCATGGCCCTATATACAAGGCCATCTGCACAAATATACTCTTCAGGAATCCTGTCTAAGCCATTCACCATCTCAAACGGAACCCGGCAAGGGTGCCCATTATCACCACTAATATTCAATCTACTAATGGAACCACTGGCCATTTATATCTGATCACACCCCACATCAAGGGCTTCCCAAAACAAAAATCTACTCATACTATCAGCCTATTTGCTGATGATATTATTATGATATAGACTGAAGTAGAATCCTCCCTGGCTTAGGTACACAAGGCACTGGATCTATTTAACCAAATCTTATACTATAAAGTTAATGAGAGTAAGTCTTACATACTAGGCATGGGCATAAACTCATCTCTTAAGAAAAAAACTCAGTAAACGGTTGCCATACATATGGCAAGACGAAGCGATAAAATATTTAGGCATCAAACTGATGGCTACCACAGACGACCTAGTGAGACTAAATTATACGGCCTTCCTCCACAAACTCCAGATGAAACTTCAGAATTTAGCCAAGTCAGAGTTGTCATGGACGTGTAGACTGGCAGCCTTTAAAATGGTAATACTGCCGCAATTGATCTACCTCTTCAGGACACTGCCAGTCCCGCTACCAAATGCATTTTTCAATAATGAAAGAAAGGCGAGATGTGCCTTTAGAAAACTGATAACACATAAACAATCAGGAGGCATAGGGCATGTTCTGATCAAAGATCCTTACACCACAGCTATACTCTCACAAACCAAATCGTGGTTCCCACAAGCACAAGCCACAAGATGGTTACAATTAGAACAGTCCCAAGTGTACTTGCCAACAAATTTATTAAGCAACCAATTAATAAATTATCTCCTACTATTAAAGCTACAATAGCACATTGGAGAACACTACTAGCAACAACTAATAAGAACCAGACTTTAAAGAACATATCATTACTAGAGTTGAGCGAACCGGAACTGTAAAGTTTGGTTTTGTACCGGACTTTAGGGTGTCTGTGTTCCGAACCCGGACATTTGAGAAAAAGTCCGGGTTCAGGGTTTGGATATTTTTTCGTGCCTTTTTGGGCAGCCAATCAACAAGCGTTTCACTCGTTTGCCCTTAGAAGCCATCACAGCCATGCCTACTTATGGCATGGCTGTGATTGGCTAGTGCATCATGTGACCCAGCCTCTATATAAGCCTCTATATACGTAGTGCTGCATGTCACATCACCTCATACTAGTGTAGGGAGAGGATCCTGCTGCTGGTGCGAGGGACAGATTAGCTTTCGAAAATCATCTCATACTAGTGTAGGGAGAGGATGCTGCTGCTGGTGTGAGGGACAGATTAGCTTTAGAAAATCTGTTAAAAACAGCGATTTATTGGTGGGTGGGTGCTAGAGGAGATTTTTGTTTGCTAGAGTACATTTTGTTTGCTAAGCAAAGTGCCTCATATAAAACCTAAGCAATTGTTCTGTTTGTTAAGTGGGCGATTGCAACTGCTTGTGTGTCAGGGACACTACTTTAATCTTGTTCTGTTAGTTCAGTTGGCAACATTTTGGCATATTTAAATACTGATTTTATATTGCAGTTAGACAAATTAAAAACATTTTTTTTTTGTGCAAAATATTACATTTGCGGCCAGCGGGGCATTTCTTGTACAAAAATAAAAAGTGCGTCTACATTGCTGGTTTAAAAAAAAAAAATATTCTAAATACTACATTTGCAGCCAGCGGTGCATTTCTTGCACAAATATAAAAAGTGCATCTACATTGCTGGTTTATAAAAAAAGTATAATAATGTATTATTCTTTTTATTATTATTATTATTATTATTATTATTAAATAGTGCTGCATAGTACATTTGCGCCTTGCTGTGCATTTCTTGCACAAAATTAAAAAGTGCGTCTACATTGCTGGTTTAAAAAAAATATAATAATAATTTATTATCCTTTTTTATTATTATTAATAAACAGTGCTACATAGTACATTTGCACCTTGCTGTGCATTTCTTGCACAAAATTAAAAAGTGCATCTACATTGCCGGTTTAAAAAATAATATAAATTTGTTCTAAATAGTACATTTGTGTCCAGAATGAGCAGAGTGTCAAATAAGGGACGTGGTCGTGGTGCTGCTGGTGCTGCTGGTGTTGGTGGTGTTGGTGAAGCTCT
Organism: Glandirana rugosa; assembly: GCA_018402905.1. NCBI lineage: Eukaryota > Metazoa > Chordata > Amphibia > Anura > Ranidae > Glandirana > Glandirana rugosa. The sequence goes on along the minus strand of BLSH010213159.1, from coordinate 671,977 downwards.
TGTTGCAAGGAGAAGACGTGGTCGATCTGTGCCAGCTACATGCTGAAAGCTCACACCTGAAGTTGACACCTGAACCTCATGGCTATCTGTCTTTCACCTCAGCCCCTTGTAAATCAGCCAAGCAGGCTGAGCTCCAAGTCATGCAGCAGTCTCTTATGCTCTTTGATGACTCTGCTGGTGTGCTTTCCGTGGGCCATCCGCATAGCCCTGCCCCAGAAGTGGAAGACATTGAGTGCACCGATGCCCAACCACTTCTGTTTCAGAATGATGACATGGAAACTCCAGGGCAGCACGTCTCTGATGATGACGAAACACAGGTGCCAACTTCTGCGGCTTTCAACAGTGTGCAGACTGACAAGGAGGGCAGTGGTGAAGAGTGGGTGGAAGATGATGTGGAGGATGATGAGGTCCTAGACCCCACAAGGTCATGCGAGTGACATGTGCAGTGTGGAGGAAGAGATGGTGGTCGCACAGAGGCACCAGCATAGCAAAAGAGGAAGCAGGTTGCAAAAGCGGAGCGACTGTCCCCTAGACAGTACGCCTGCTACTACTCACCGCACCCAGGGACCTAGCACACCAAAGGCAGCTCAAAGGAGTTCCCCGGCGTGGCAATTCTTCAGACAATGTGCTGACGACAAGACACGAGTGGTTTGCACGCTGTGCAATCAGAGCCTGAAGCGAGGCATAAATGTTCTAAACCTGAGCACAACCTGCATGACCAGGCATCTACATGCAAAGCACGAGCTGCAGTGGAATAAGCACCTTAAAATCCAAGAAAGGTCTCCTCCTGCTTCCTCTTCTGCTGCTGCCTCGGCCTCTTCCTCCACCTCTACAGTGCCAGTGTCACCTGCCACCCAGCAAACAGACGATGTGACAGCAACGCCACCATCCCCAAGCATTTCCACATGGTCCCATGGAAGCTTACAGCTGTCCATCTCCCAAACACTGGAGAGAAAGAGGAAGTACCCCCCTACCCACTCGTGATCCCTGGCCCTGAATGCCAGCATTTCAAAATTCCTGGCCTTTTGAAATGCTGTCATTCCGTCTGATGGACACGGACAGTTTTAAAAACCTGATGGCGGTGGCTGTCCCACAGTACGTGCTTCCCAGCCGCCACTACTTTTCCAGACGAGCCATCCCTTCCCCGCACAAACAAGTCGGGAACAAAATCAAGTGTGCACTGCGCAATGCCATCTGTGGCAAGGTTCACATAACCACTGATGCGTGGACCAGTAAGCATGGGCAGGGACGTTATATCTCGATAACTGCACACTGGGCAAATGTAGTCTTGGATGGGCCTGAGGCGGATAGCAGTTTGGCGCATGTCCTTCCACCAACAAGGATTGCAGGGCATTTCTCTTTGCCTCCTGTTGCCTCCTACTCCGCTTCCTCCTTCTCTACCACCTCCTCATCCGGTCAGCGTAACACCTTCACCACCAACTTCAGCACATCCAGGGGGAAACGACAGCAGGTTGTTTTAAAACTGATATGTTTGGGGGATAAACCCCACACTGCGCAGGAGCTGTGTACGGGCATTGAACAACAGACCGATGAGTGGTTGTTGCCACTGAGCCACAAGCCCGGCCTGGTGGTGTGTGATAATGGGAGAAATCTCGTAGAAGCTCTGGGCCTAGCCGGTTTGACGCACATCCCTTGCCTGGTGCATGTGCTGAATTTGGTGGTGCAGAAATTTCTAAAAAACTACCCGGATATGTCAGAGCTGCTGCAGAAAGTGCGGGCCGTCTGTGTGTGCTTTTGGCGTTCTCACCCTGCTGCTCCTTGCCTATCTGCGCTGCAATAGAACTTCGGCCTTCCCACTCACCGCCTCCTATGCAACATGCCCACAAGGTGGAACTCCACCTTGCACATGTTGGAGAGACTGTGCTAGCAGAAGCAGGCAATAGTGGAGTTTCAGCTGCAACACACACGGGTCAGTCGCTGTGCGGAACAGCACCACTTCACCACCAATGAGTGGTCCTCCTTCAATGCGAGACCTATGTACCATATTGCGGTGTTTCGTGTACTCCACCAACATGGCCAGTGCCGATGACGCTGTTCTCAGCGTTGCTATCCCACTTCTATGTCTCCTTGAATAAACACTTCAGGCGATGATGGAAGAGGATGTGGCACAGGAGGAAGAGGAGGAAGAGGGGTCATTTCCATGGTTATCAGGCCAGTCATTCACAAGTGGCTCGGAGGGTTGGTTCCTGCACCAGCATAAGCCAGGTAAAACATTTTCAAGCCAGGGCACAGTTCTGGTGGATGAGGAGGGCGAGGATGAGGAGGAGGAACCGTGTTCACAGCAGGGTGCCACCGAACGCAGTTCATGGGCATCACTGGAGCATGGCTGGGGGGATACAGAGGACACAGATGATACACCTCCCACAGAGGACATCTTGTCTTTGCCTCTGGGCAGCCTGGCACACATGAGCGACTACATGCTGCAGTGCCTGTGCAACGACAGCCGAGTTGCCCACATTGTAGCTTGCGCTGATTACTGGGTGGCCACCCTGCTGGATTCCTGTTACAAGGACAACATGCCGTTCTTAATTCCCTCACTGGAGCGTGAGATGTGTGACTACAAGCGCACGCTGGTAGACACGCTGCTGAGGGCATTCCCAAATGACACGGGGGCTCAGTGGAAGCACAAGGCGAAGACAGGGGAGGAGGAAGAGGTCGCCAACGCAGCTGTGGCACCGCCAGCACCTCAGAAGGCATGGTTAGCATGGCTGAAATGTGGAAAAGCTTTGTCAGCAACACGCCACAACAAACAGCACCACCAGCTGATAGGCAACGTCTTAGCAGGAGGCAGCATTTCAGCAACATGGTGAAACAGTATGTGTGCAGACGCCTACACGTACTGACTGATGGGTCTGCCCCATTTAACTTTTGGGTCTCCAAATTGGGCACATGGCCTGAGCTTGCCCTTTATGCTTTGGAGGTGTTGGCCTGCCCTGCAGCCAGTGTATTGCCTGAACGTGTGTTTAGCACGGCTGGGGGCGTTATCACAGACAAGCGCAGTCACCTGTCCACAGCCAACATGGACAAGCTAACGTTTATTAAAATGAACCATGCATGGATCCCACAAGACTTTTCTGTACCTTGTGCAGAATTGACATTTATACCGGCCTCACATAGCCATTGGTATACTTAAGTGAACTTATTCTTTTTTTGAGGCCTCCTCAACCTCCTACTCCACATCCACCTCCTCCTCATTTTTATTTTTTTTATGTGATTTTAAGTTATTTCCCTATCCACATTTGTTCGTTGGACACTTGTCCTACTCTTACCCCCATTTTGCTTCCTTTTGCAGCCCTCTAGCCCTTTCCAGGACTTTTTTAGAGCCATTTTAGTGCCCAAAAGTACGGGTCACCATTGACTTCAATGGGGTTCGGGGGCAAGTTCGGGGCCGATCTCAAACTTTTTTTGCGAAGTTCGGCCGAACCCGCCAAACCCAAACATCCAGGTGTCCGCTCAACTCTAATCATTACCCATCCCTAGCTTACAAAAGATCATCACAGGCATACAACTGAACCACTGGATTTCTAAGGGGGTTAGTAGTATTGATGATTTAAAAATAGGGCCCGCTATCAAAACATTCAGGGCATTACAAATAGAATATGAATTAGAGGACTCTGGTCATTACATGCACCTACAAGTGGTCCACTTTATACAAACTAACCCACATACCTCCGCCCAGTTGCTCTACAGGGCATCATTATATCTCATTAACCCTACCACTAATATTAGAGGCATCTCCCTATTTTACAGTCTCCTCAACAACAAAAACCTTTTTGTGAAATCGCCATCTATCATAGCTTGGGAACGTGATTCGGTTACCATATACACGCCTGAACAATGGCAAAAAGCTCTATCTATAAGCTACTCGTCCACAAGGAGTGTAACACTCTGGGAACTCACCCATAAAATACTACTACGATGGAACTTTACGCCATCCAGACTATCCAAATTTAGCCACCTCAGTTCCCCATTATGCTGGAGAAACTGTGGGGAAATAGGTTCGTTATATCATATAATATGGGAGTGCCCTGGGATGCACAACTTTTTGAGGAATATCGCCAGGATACTATCGCAAATATTAAGATCAGAGGTAACTCTGACCCCAGGACTAGCCATTCTTTCCCTAGGGGTAGAATACATCCCCACCAATATGAGAGACATAGTCTCACATGTGTTATTAGGAACCAGACTCATGATAATGAGAAACTGGAAAACGGACAATATTCCATTCATAAAGGAAACAATCAAAACAATTAACTTTCATGCAAACTATGAAAAGATGTTTGCTGCATCATTAGGGAACTATCACAAAATAGCAGACAAATGGAAACCGTGGACTGACTGGTATGAAGCTCACTTTAATGGTCATTAGGTAGTAGGAAGTGGTTAACAAATTGTTATAGGATGAGGTGCTGAGAGATACACGCAAGAACAGGCCCCGTATGTCACTTTTTTCTTTAATTTCACTCCAACTTTTGTGCTCTATGTTAATTTATGTTGGTTAGAAAACTTAGATTCAGAAATGCAGATTCCAAAGAGATACTCGAGATGGGGGAAACTGGGGAAATAGCACCCTTAGTACTTATTTAAACTGATGACAGGAGCAGGACCACAAGGTCATGTCTAAACAGTGCTCCAATGATAGGTTACGAGGGGGGTGGAGTGACTGGACCTACCCTACAACTCCACAGCTAGTTCCCTTGAGGGGTGGAGAGGGGGTCCGGGCCTGCACACCGGCCCTCCAAATACATTAAGCTCGGGACATGTACTGTTGAACTATATAATCACACAATATATATTGAATAATATATGTGCAACCAGTGGACCCATATCTTTGTAGTAATGGAATACTCAAGCTAAACAATTTTAAAAATTTAAACAAATTTATATCTTCTGTTTGCACTTTAACCACTTACCGCCCGCCCACCATCAAATGGTGATGGGGCGGTGCAAATCTCATTCTGGGACAACGTCATAAGACGTCGCCCAGAAAGCCCACCCCCACGCACCCTAGGGGGCACGCAGCGCGCCGATCGCGGTCACGCTATGTTGCCAGACCACGCTTCCCCTATCTGTGTAAAGAGCTGCGGTCACAGCTGATCACATGTAAACAAGGAAGTGCCGGTAATCGCCAGAGTGTGGGATTAGCGGCATCTCCTCTCACAGAGGACATCTAGGGATGTAAACAGGGCACTGATCATCAGTGCCCTGATTACAATTGACCACCAGTGCCAAAAATCAGTGCCTACCCCAGTGCCAGCACTAAGTGCCCACCAGTGCCAGCAGTCAGTGCCCACAAGAGCCTGCCAGTGCCAGTAGTTAGTGCCCACAAGTGCCTGGCAGTGGCACCAATCAGTGCCCATTAGTGATGCCAGTCAGTGCTGGCTATTAGTTCCACCTATCAGTGCTACCCATCAATGCCCATCACTGCTGTCCATCAATGCCGTCCATCAATGCCCATCAGTGCCACCCATCAATGCCCATCCATGTCACCCATCAATGCCCATCAGTGCCTATATGTGCTGCCTATCTGTGCCACCTATCTGTGCCCACCAGTGCCACCTATCAGTGCCCACCAGGGCCAACTATCAGTACCCCCCAGTGCCACCCATCAGTGCCCACCAGAGCCACCTATCAGTGTCACCTATCAGTGCCCATAAGTGCGGGATATTAGTGCCTCCTCATCAGTGCCACCTAATCAGTGCCCATAAGTGCCGCCTCATCAGTGCCCATCAGTGCCACCTCATCAGTGCCCATCAGTGCCGCCTCATAAGCACACATCAGTGAAGGAGAAAATTTACTTATTTAAAAAATTTACTGACAGAAACTAAGAACAACTTTTTTTCTTTTCAAAATTTTCTGTCTTTTTTTTAGTAAAAAATAAAAAAACAGCAGTGATTAAATACCACCAAATGAAAGCTCTATTTGTGTGATGAAAATGATAAAAATTTTAAATGGTTACAGTGTAGCATGACCGCGCAAAGTATGACAGTGCTGAAAACTGAAAAATGGCCTGGGCAGGAAGGGGGTGAAAGTGCCCAGTATCGAGGTGGTTAAATTGAATGCAGAACACTTTTTACCTATTTTGACACAGTTGTTCTATGTGTACATAATCATTGATAGCATCACCACCTTCTTCATTTCTACTTACTTTATAAATTTACATAATTTTATTGAATCATGTTTTATATATATACATTTTTCCAATTTGATTCACTTGACCTATCACTAAGAGATAAATGAGGTTTTTACATTAGCACCAGATTGCGGAACATCCATCAACATTAATTGGAAAGTGTCATTTTTTTTTTAATAACAAACATGTCATATTTACCTCCTCTGTGGAGTTGGTTTTGCACAGAGCAGCCCAGATACTCCTCATTTTGGGTCCCTCTTTGCTGCTCCAGGCCCCTCCCTCCTATTGAGTGCCCCCACAGCCAGCAGCTTCCTATGGGGGCACCCAAGCTTTGTCAGAGCTCCCTGTATCCATTCAGACATGGAGCCCTGACCTGGCCTCGCCCCCTCTCTCCCCTGATTGGCTGATTGACTTTGATTGACAGCTGTAACAATAATTTTTTTTTTACTGTGAAAGGTTAATTACAACTACCTACAAGGCGTTAGACCACGATTACATTTTTGGAGTAAATAGAGAATCACTATCCAGTTCACTTAGTTTAACCTTTTTACAT